>JAQPZY010000975.1:0-600000 GCA_029931535.1 Margaritifera margaritifera | reverse complement strand
TCCAATTAATTGCTTTATAGATTGGTCTCTTTTCATTTAATCAGTGTCAAATTTGATTTCCAATTAAATGTTTTTTAGATTGGTCTCTTTTTCATTTAATTATTGTCAAATTTGATTTCCAATTAAATGCTTTTTAGATTGGTCTCTTATTCATGTAATAATTTTCTAATTTGATTTACAATTAAATGTTTTATAGATTGGTCTCTTTTTCATTTAATCATAGTCAAATTTGATTTCCAATTAAATCTTTTATAGATTGGTCTCTTTTTCATTTAATCATTGTCAAATTTGATTTCCAATTAAATGTTTTATAGATTGGTCTCTTTTTCATTTAATCATTGTCAAATTTGATTTCCAATTAAATGTTTTATAGATTGGTATCTTTTTCATTTAATCATAGTCAAATTTGATTTCCAATTAAATGCTTTATAGATTGGTCTCTTTTTCATTTAATCATTGTCTAATTTGATTTCCAATTAATTGCTTTATAGATTGGTCTCTTTTCATTTAATCAGTGTCAAATTTGATTTCCAATTAAATGTTTTTTAGATTGGTCTCTTTTTCATTTAATTATTGTCAAATTTGATTTCCAATTAAATGCTTTTTAGATTGGTCTCTTATTCATGTAATAATTTTCTAATTTGATTTACAATTAAATGTTTTATAGATTGGTCTCTTTTTCATTTAATCATAGTCAAATTTGATTTCCAATTAAATGTTTTATAGATTGGTCTCTTTTTCATTTAATCATTGTCAAATTTGATTTCCAATTAAATGTTTTATAGATTGGTCTCTTTTTCATTTAATCATTGTCAAATTTGATTTCCAATTAATTGCTTTATAGATTGGTCTCTTTTTCATTTAATCATTGTCAAACTTCATTTCCAATTAAATGCTTTACAGATTGGTCTCTTTTTCATTTAATCATTGTCAAATTTGATTTCCAATTAAATGTTTTATAGATTGGTCTCTTTTTCATTTAATCATTGTCAAATTTGATTTCCAATTAAATGCTTTTTTGATTGGTCTCTTATTCATGTAATAATTTTCTAATTTGATTTACAATTAAATGTTTTATAGATTGGTCTCTTTTTCATTTAATCATTGTCAAATTTGATTTCCAATTAAATGTTTTATAGATTGGTCTCTTTTTCATTTAATCATAGTCAAATTTGATTTCCAATTAAATGCTTTATAGATTGGTCTCTTTTTCATTTAATCATTGTCTAATTTGATTTCCAATTAATTGCTTTATAGATTGGTCTCTTTTCATTTAATCAGTGTCAAATTTGATTTCCAATTAAATGTTTTTTAGATTGGTCTCTTTTTCATTTAATTATTGTCAAATTTGATTTCCAATTAAATGCTTTTTAGATTGGTCTCTTATTCATGTAATAATTTTCTAATTTGATTTACAATTAAATGTTTTATAGATTGGTCTCTTTTTCATTTAATCATAGTCAAATTTGATTTCCAATTAAATCTTTTATAGATTGGTCTCTTTTTCATTTAATCATTGTCAAATTTGATTTCCAATTAAATGTTTTATAGATTGGTCTCTTTTTCATTTAATCATTGTCAAATTTGATTTCCAATTAAATGTTTTATAGATTGGTATCTTTTTCATTTAATCATAGTCAAATTTGATTTCCAATTAAATGCTTTATAGATTGGTCTCTTTTTCATTTAATCATTGTCTAATTTGATTTCCAATTAATTGCTTTATAGATTGGTCTCTTTTCATTTAATCAGTGTCAAATTTGATTTCCAATTAAATGTTTTTTAGATTGGTCTCTTTTTCATTTAATTATTGTCAAATTTGATTTCCAATTAAATGCTTTTTAGATTGGTCTCTTATTCATGTAATAATTTTCTAATTTGATTTACAATTAAATGTTTTATAGATTGGTCTCTTTTTCATTTAATCATAGTCAAATTTGATTTCCAATTAAATCTTTTATAGATTGGTCTCTTTTTCATTTAATCATTGTCTAATTTGATTTCCAATTAAATGTTTTATAGATTGGTCTCTTTTTCATTTAATCATTGTCAAATTTGATTTCCAATTAATTGCTTTAGAGATTGGTCTCTTTTTCATTTAATCATTGTCAAATTTGATTTCCAATTAAATGTTTTATAGATTAGTCTCTTTTTCATTTAATCATAGTCAAATTTGATTTCCAATTAAATGTTTTATAGATTGGTCTCTTTTTCATTTAATCATTGTCAAATTTGATTTCCAATTAAATGCTTTATAGATTGGTCTCTTTTTCATTTAATCATTGTCTAATTTGATTTCCAATTAATTGCTTTATAGATTGGTCTCTTTTTCATTTAATCAGTGTCAAATTTGATTTACAATTAAATGTTTTTTAGATTGGTCTCTTTTTCATTTAATTATTGTCAAATTTGATTTCCAATTAAATGCTTTTTAGATTGGTCTCTTATTCATGTAATAATTTTCTAATTTGATTTACAATTAAATGTTTTATAGATTGGTCTCTTTTTCATTTAATCATTGTCAAATTTGATTTCCAATTAAATGTTTTATAGATTGGTCTCTTTTTCATTTAATCATTGTCAAATTTGATTTCCAATTAAATGTTTTATAGATTGGTCTCTTTTTCATTTAATCATTGTCAAATTTGATTTCCAATTAAATGCTTTATAGATTGGTCTCTTTTTCATTTAATCATTGTCAAACTTCATTTCCAATTAAATGCTTTATAGATTGGTCTCTTTTTCATTTAATCATTGTCTAATTTGATTTCCAATTAATTGCTTTATAGATTGGTCTCTTTTCATTTAATCAGTGTCAAATTTGATTTCCAATTAAATGTTTTTTAGATTGGTCTCTTTTTCATTTAATTATTGTCAAATTTGATTTCCAATTAAATGCTTTTTAGATTGGTCTCTTATTCATGTAATAATTTTCTAATTTGATTTACAATTAAATGTTTAAGAGATTGGTCTCTTCTTCATTTAATCATTGTCAAATTTGATTTCCAATTAAATGCTTTATAGATTGGTCTCTTTTTCATTTAATCATTGTCAAATTTGATTTCCAATTAAATGTTTTAACAGCAATCCCTCACTATAATGCCCTTCATTATAACACAGTTCCTGTCATTAGGCGAATATGGTCATGGATCCCATTTCATTAAGTGGTAGTAAAAATTATTTGTATCATGTGCTACATTATAACACAGTTCCCGTTATAAGATAAGTGTGGTCATGGATCCCATTTCATTAAGTGGTAGTAAAATTATATGTATAATGTACTTCATTATAAGGCAGTCTCGCTTTAAGGCAGTAAACTCTATTACTCCCATGGACAGCATTATAATGAGGGAGTAATCTACATTGATAATACTGGTTGACTATAAAATTAAATTGATCAGATTCCTTGGTCCAAACCATGGTCAGTCATGTCTAGTGCCATTGTATATACCTGAGGGGTAGAACTTACAATTAAGTGTTGAATACAGTAATATCAGGTATTATATTCTAAACATGAAGTAAATTATGCAAGTTTTGAAGTTGTGAACATGTGCTATGTCTGCTATAACTAGAAGAAGCTAAATCTTACCAGTGATATAGACCCAGGTTTATATAGATTGGGATCATCATGAGGTTCAAAGGACGGTTTATGAGGAAAATGAAGTGAGGCACTCTTGGGTTTGGCTAAATCATGGGATTGAGTATTTTTATCACCATGACGACGTGTGGATAGATTCAGCACTACTTGTTTCATGATGGCCATTTCCTACAATATAAAAAAATATTAAATCATAGGTATAGCCTGACAAAGATAAAAATGAAATTGTAAACAGTACATATTATTGTAAATAGTACGTACTAAACAGTATGTATTATTGTAAACAGTACATATTATTGCAAACAGTTTGTATTATTGTAAACAGTACATATTATTGTAAACAGTACGTATTATTGTAAACAGTTCGTATTATTGTAAACAGTACATATTAATGTAAACAGTATGTATTATTGTAAACAGTATGTATTATTGTAAACAGTATGTATTATTGTAAACAGTTCGTATTATTGTAAACAGTACGTATTATTGTAAACAGTATATATTATTGAAAACAGTATGTATTATTGTAAACAGTATGTATTATTGTAAACAGTATGTATTATTGTAAACAGTACATATTATTGAAAACAGTACATATTATTGCAAACAGTTCATATTATTGTAAACAGTATGTATTATTGAAAACAGTATGTATTATTGTAAACAGTATGTATTATTGTAAACAGTTCGAATTATTGTAAACAGTACGTATTATTGTAAACAGTACATATTATTGAAAACAGTACATATTATTGTAAACAGTAAGTATTATTGTAAACAAACCTGATTACTATCCACAATTTGGGACCATGGATTGTTCTTGAGCTGTATCTAGTCTTATCTATTAACTTGAACTGAACAGTCAAAGCTTGAAACTACATTTTCACCCATAATCAGAGCTTACACTAACTGAGAAACGTAACATTAATATTATACACAGCACAAAACTTAATAAAGGGACAGGGAGGCATAAACATGAACATGTTATAGAATCTTGAACTGCTAAACCTATTTGTTTCTGTGAATTTCAGGATCTATTTGAAATATTTACACCTGATAATACCAAAAAAACTTTTAAACTATTATATTTGTCACTGATCGATTGCAATAAAGCAAGGTAAAACGGATCTGTCAGCCTTAAAATCATCTCGATGATGAACATAATTTCTTAGTTCTGTATCTCAATCCATACAATTAGTCTATAATTATACTAAGATCAATTACCCAAAGGAACAATTATTGTAATGGAATAATAAATTCATATTCTGGTGTCATTAAATTTTTTGAATTCTGTAAAGTCCTTTTTTTAAAAAGAAATTTTGTGATTTGTTAGTCAGCAAAAACTCATATTGGGTCACTACCATGCCATCAAAAATTAAGTTAATGGGCTGGATTTGCAGCAACTTGATCCTGTAAAAAAGTTTTAGATTTAAAGTAATATAGCAATTTTTCCTGGCAAGTCTGTGTAACTGATACTTAATTGGTCTTCTTTCACATAGGGTTAAAAATGAAATAACTTTTACAATTTTACATTTTATTTAGTTTTTTGTAAGGTTTTAAATATTTTTTTGAGGTTTAAGACACGAAGCTGTTACAAGATTATCTCCATGGTGAATATAACATTTATTAAAAATGTGAATATCCCCATAAGGAGAAAAGAGACTCTGTTACCAAGCAGTAAAGAGACCATTCCGTGAGGACTGTTTTGCCCGACCTGGACAGACGTTCTTCTTCCCCGGAATGTGGCGCTTTACGAGGTACATGGCTTGCTCTGAGGGTTATCCCTTCCAAGGCATCCAGCAAAGGAGGTTGAAGGGACATGTGAGCCTCCTTGATGTCAAAGATATGCTACAATGGACGTGTTGTCAGAGGACACCCTAAAACACTTCTGGTAAAGAATCTTAATCAGAACGAAGGTTGAAGCAAACGGACTTCGAACTGTGCAAAGACTGAAGCGAATGCAATGCTAATGCTGTTGATGATCCAACAATGATATGCCGTTATGGGTCTATCAAATGAATGATAGAATAAAATAACCGAAAGTCTTTAATTTGCATAATTCGTGTGCTTTCTTGACCGCTAGACAAGCCTAACGAAAAACTGTGTGCAAAAAAGAATTTTTTGTGGGGTCTGGGTAGAGCCGTTCATCGTTTTTTCAAATTTTTTTTTTTTTTTTTTATAGGTTTCCTTCAGTTTTTGTACTTTTTTTAGGTTTCTAAGGTCAAAATGAAATTTTGGGGTTTTTGAGGTCCGCTGCGGACCCTGTTCACATGTTGTGTCCTGCAAGTGCAAAGGTTAGTAACTTATTATTAAAAAATTTTATTCTGAAACTACATGTTCTCTGCAATTAATATTTTCCTCACTTCTTTCTGATTGAGAAGTCGCTCAAGATCCAAGGCCATTTGGTTTTTGGTCCTTGCAACATCATTCTTTTCTTTCTCAAGTTTCCTGAAAAACAAGGAATATTAAATTTTGGGTTAAATATAATGTAAGTTAATAATCAGGATCACATTCATTCTTATAATTATTCTTCTGTATTATGCTACATAAAATAACAGCGCTGTTTATCCTGACAGATGTCTGTCAGTAGTTTGGCAAAGTCTTGTCCATAGTTTATCCTTCAAAAACTGACAGCTGGTTGAACAGTTTTAACAATTCTCACAAATTATGCGAGTGGCTGTTTCCACCGTAGCTGATCCTATCTCAGCTGAGCCCCCCATCCCATCTATATCAACCAGTTTGCACGAATTTGCTGAAGCAAGTTCATAATCCTTGCTTCATGCTTTCATTTCTAAGAAAACACTCTCATCTGTTACTGTGAATCACTTAAAATTCGTGGTTATCAAATTTTGTGGTCTTGTTAAAAAATATATATTCATGGGTACTTAATACAACTGATTTGTCACTTCAACAAAAAATATTGCATGACAGTGTATATAATGTATATAAGATTATACTGACTTCACTTCCACACAATTTTGTGCAAACATGCTACTGCATTAATTAGGTCTAGCTTATCAACGAACTGGTACCCCAAAAATAATATTTAATTCACACTACACCTCTCCCTCAATAACTCGTGAGCATTGGGGTCCATAAACATCAACCACAGCATAAGTGAGGGCATGAAATAGCGAAGGAAACAAACTTTGGTTAACACGGACAGTTGGGGGGAGGGGGTCTGGGCAGTGCTAGCAGTTTTTGTTGATACACGAGAACTATAATCTCCTTTGTCCTCCACAAATATTCAATTAATGGATTTGATATTAAAGGATGCCAATCAAATAAAGTCAATACACCGATGACAGACTCTTAATATAAATCCAGTTGACATGCTGTTCTCACAAACTAGTGCAAAAGTAAAGTCTGACTTGCCTCCCTCTCTGTATTAAACTATCTGTATCCATCATAAGCAAACACAAATTAACTAAAGCCTTTCACTTGCCTCTGCATGATACACTGGTTCACGAGTTATCCAGAAACACAAAAATGAATGCAGTGTACTCCAAATGATCATAAATCCTACTGCTTTATTTTACTTGTCAACAGTTTATTCAAACTTTTGGGCTTGATTTCATTTACAGTCCTACAGATGCTTGATTGTAGTGCAATACAGCATTCTCAAGAGATTCAGTGATTGGCTATACAGCCTAATAAATGCACAAAACTCTGGCATGCTGCATCTTTGCATAACAAGACTTTTCACATACAATACCTTGAACCGCAGCCCGTATTTAAAAAAAAAAATTCTATAGAAACTATGGTGAAATCACAGCAGTAAACAATTCTGAAAAAACTAAAATGGGTTGAATGTCCCACCAGAAAAATGACCTATATGTCAAAAATGAGCTATATGTGAAAAATGACCTATATGTGAAAAATGACCTATATGTGAAACTTTAACAAGGCAAATGGATGGACAAGGGTAACACAATATAACCCTACCAAATTCTTGGTGGGGCCTAAAAATACATACAATTTCAAACATCTAATGTGCCAGACAGTTTGTACAAATTAATAATTACACATTCATTCCACTGTATCAATGTATGACTTAACTTAACCATATCAATGCTAAACCACAAATTAAAAATCCAATTTTTCTGTCACGAGTATGTAATATGGATACTTATAGACTCTGCCCAGTGACCCAACAAGTTGATTCATTGTCTTATACAAGTTTGAGAGATGACTTAACTATGATGCTAACTGCTGTGTGATTCAGCAACTCACTGTTTATATCATGACAAACATGGCAATACTCAACTCTTAAATAAATTACAACAATTGTTAAGATTAGTTATAGCATTTATAGTAAGGTACTTGGTATGTTATAATGATACATAATAAAAGATAACAAAATTACCAGCAATTAAAATAAAATGTAACAGGTTGGATCCAATCATTCCTTTTCTTGTCACATTTTAACCTGAATGTAATCAACAATTTATAGGTCACCTCTGTGAATCTTTGAGTATTCCCCTGCAGCCATCATAAACATTAATTATCATGGAGAAAATAAATTTCCAATTAAAATGACCTTGACAATGAAATGTTGGTCAATGTGACAGGACATAAAAGACATAAAACAATAAAAAGAAACATTGTCTTCTATGATATCAAATTAGAAGTACTATAATGAGTTGATAAAAGAGATTAAATTCATTTCTTTTTTGTAAAATCATTGTACTTAAAATCTGCTTCAAAAGCTATTATCAATGTTCACCCCAAGAAGCCAGATTTGACTGGGTGAAAGTTACAGGCTTTGATTAACTAGGAGTGAGTCAGTATGACAACTATTAGCAGTAGAATTCATGCATCAGTAACTATTTTGTTTACCTAATACAGCTGAGGCCTCACATGCAATGCATACTGTCCAATCATCTAACTCCTATACCCATTTGCGTATACAACACACATATATATGTTGAGGGTAACCTATCACAATATATAATATATACCGTATATACTTGCTCATAAGTCGACGTTTTTTACTTAGAATTTGACTCATACAGAGTAGGTGTCGTCTTATAAGCGCGACATTAAAAAAATAAAAAAATCTTGGGGTAATGTTGGAAACTCTAGATGTTTGCAGTACATAAAAATACTGTCAATTCATATATTTTTACGTTTTCATGCCACTATTCCTATGCAGTAATGCATATATGGTATGCACTGTGTTTATCCGTTTCATGATGGTATTCATTACAAAATACATGTATCTACAGTTATTTGGATTTTATTAATTTGAAAATATTACCGGTAAATTAAATACTACCTACCGCAAAATGAAGTGTCCGTCAATGTTTACCGTGGGTGTTTACTAGCAAGTATATTGCCTCCATTTTCGTGCAAATCCGAACAACCTGTATTTGTAATAATATTTGTGTTTTGCTGTATAAAGACTGTGCTTGATACAATAAAAGTTTTGATTTAATTTGTATTTTCCTTTTCCACAAGTCAGATTTAATTCCCAAGTGATATTTCCCAAGTTATCTGCCAGTGCACGTGTGCCGATAAGCCTTTGGCTTGTAAAGGGACTCACTTTGTTTTCAAGTTGACAATCCTTTTGATTGAGCCGCCAATCTATACTTGTTCAGTGCCAAGTAGAGTTCTACAACTTCCTGTGCATATACTTTGACCTTAATCCCTTTGCTTGTAAACACACAACACTCTTTGTTTTCCCACGTGACAACCCTTTGATCAGGCCGCGAGTTCAGTGCCAAGTAACAGAGGGAGGCTATTTGAACTCCCTGTGATCTTGCTGCACAATTGACATGTGTTCAGTTGCAGCCTTTAATAGATTTCTGACTTTATGATCAAAGTGTTACTCACAGAGCCCAAGCTCAGTCTTTGCATAAGCACCAGCATATGACAGTAAAGCCGAAAATCGGAGTCGGACGAGATTTACGACGACTAGATGACGACGATTTACAATGACTAGACGACAATGTAGGATTTCAGAACTTTATCAGACAATGAGGATTAATTCTTGGACTTTGTACCAGATGACATTGGATAATGACATTTATAGGATACTGTGAATCACAAAAAAAGTGGACTTAACTTTCAATGTTTTTTTGCACGACGTGTGGAATTAATATATTACGGGATATTGTGAATCGAATCATTCTGAACTTCTATTTTTATACTGGTATGTGACCTATAACTGAATTAGTGGATTTATCATATAAATAGATTCGGAGTCGGACGATGTTTACGATGACGGGATGACATTGAAGGAATTTATTACTTTATTTGGTAACTCTGATGATGAGGATGAATTCTTGGGCTTTGAACCAGAGGACATTAGACAGTGACATTTATAGGATACCAATTCTATACCTATATGTGACCTATAATCCAATTCATGGATTTATCATATAAATGGATTAAAAATGTTAAGCTATATGGATTTCATTACACGAAGATGGACAAAATGTAAGTTGTAAATTTATTTGTACATATTCAGCTCTATAATACAATTGTATTTATTCTACATTGGTTTTTGTTTTTATTTGTCCTATCTATCTATATGTCTATCTATCTCTCCAGTTTGGCTCGTTTATTTTTCCTAAGTGCAGCTCTGACTCAGTGATGACATGTCACCCCTTGCAGACAGATTTAATTTGCAAAAAACACCTCGACTTATGGAAGGGTCATAGCTGAATTGGCTTTTTGCAGCCATGAAAAGGGGGGGTCGACTTATAGTCGAGTTGACTTATAATCGAGTATATACGGTAGTCATTAATATTGAATGTTTACTGCTGAAACATATTTATTCCAACTTAAAACTACATTGGTCAGAAAGGGCCTTCTCTGTAAACAAGGCTGTACATAGCATGGAATAAGTTACGTTGTCATGAACAAAGTACAAATACTTAACCTTAGTTAGTAAAGCATAATATTTAGGTCACATCAAATTTCATGATTCTAGCTTAAAAACAGCCTGTGAATGAACATAAAACATAAAATTTAACCCAAGCCAGTGAAGTTCAAAATAGGGTCCATAATGATCTACTTCTGTAATGAAGGAACAGTGCTTATTAAGATGCATCCCCTCACCAAGTTTCATGATCTTGGTGGCGCTCTCCAGTTTCGTACTTTGCATAGGGTTAGAAATTTAAAGAAAAAGAATTACCCAGGGTTTCCTCACTGGCTGTTCTGGCTATTTAAAAAAGACCTTGTATATCTTAGGCATTGTTAAAAGAACTTTGAATTCCCTTTATTTTGGTGTATGATTGATGGGTGAAATTTGGGTTATAGAGTATATAGCTTGGTCTTACTTAAGATGTGCACCTCTCAAAAAACTGCTAGCTCCGATTAGTCATTTTCACTTCCTGGACTTCAAAGGTAAATATAAAAAAAAAGAGCCAATAACTTTTTTTACTTTTTAGATATTTTGTAATTTATTCATAGTACTTTCAGAGGCTGGTATTGTCTGCTCTGGCAAAATTTGTTTCCCTATTTTAATAACTCCTGAAAATAGTGCACTTTTGACTAATTCAGGCTGATTTTTCGAGTACTTTAGAGCGGCCATTTTGTCTGCCGTGTGCTTAGATCATGTCCAGTGTCCACAAGTACAATATGTAAAGACATTTCAGCCACAGTACATGAAAGTAACATAGAGGTATGTCAACATTCTCTCCATTGTGCATGTTGCAAATGCAAAATACTTCATCTTACACCTGTCACTCTCTCAGAAGCATGTATTATCTGTAGAGCGCCCCCTTTAGAAAGGGTACATAACATGCAAAAAACCTATATGGTCATGAGGTAAAAGCTAAAACTAAACCTTAGCCAGTCAAATGTCAAATGTAAGTCACAGAAGAACAATACCATTTTGTTATATCCATCGATGAACTTTGTGAGCATGTGTAGGGTAGGGTTTTCAATTGTTTTAGTTTGTGAGGGATAAAAGTAAAACTGAGCTAAGGCATCAGAGATTTAATTATCATCAAATTATAAATAAACATCTAATTCATGTGCTTTTATTATATGTCTTCGCTTGATCCAACCCCATCCAGTTTCATCCTGTTACAAGGATGCAAGAAACCTATATTGTCATGAGCTAAACGATAAAACTTAAC
Organism: Margaritifera margaritifera; assembly: GCA_029931535.1. Classification (NCBI taxonomy): domain Eukaryota; kingdom Metazoa; phylum Mollusca; class Bivalvia; order Unionida; family Margaritiferidae; genus Margaritifera; species Margaritifera margaritifera. The sequence goes on along the minus strand of JAQPZY010000975.1, from coordinate 588,312 downwards.
CTAACCAGTAAAATATGAAATGTGTGTCACATCGACCTTCTTGGCAAGACTGTGCATACAATCATCTAGTTTGATGATTCTAGCAGTAAAAAGCTTGAGAAATTAACTTCAAACACAAAATGTAACCAAAGTCAGGGAGCATGAAATATGGGTCACAGTGACCTACTTCTGTGATGAGGGTGTAGTACTCATCGAGATGCACCCCTCACAAAGCTTCATGATTTCAGGTACAACCGTATGTATAGAGGGTGCAAAAAACCTGAACTAGACAAAAAATTAACCATGAATGTACAAATAATGTACATGTGTATACAAAGTTAGCCTCTTTAGCCCAATTCCTTGGGAGTAGGTGTTATGAAACCCACTCCAGATTGTTGTCTAGGACCTAGAAAGAAAGAACGGTTGTGATGCAGTGAGGCTGTACATAAGTATATGTGCAGATGCTGACACCCACTGCTGATGCCAGGGGTAGTACAATAGCTCTCCTCTACTTCATAGAGGCAAGTTAAAAGATGAAAATAAACAAGTGTCCCTGTAAGCGACTGACACTCTACTGGCTGAAAAGAATTTCCAGGAATCCAAGAAAGGACTGTTTCTTCTTTTTAACTGCTGAATGTTGAAAACATCTCCGATATTCTTAAGCGGTAACAAGATTTTCAAATTGGTCACTGTGGCAGCCAAATTAGATGTAAGATCAACACCATTTTCATTTAGGACCAACCTGACATGATTAGAAGTCTTTTGGTGAAAACCCCATATCAATATGACCATTCATTGAGGAGTAGCGATAACAAGATTTTCAAGATGGCTGTTGCGGCAGCCACATTGGACATAAGATCACCACCATTTTCTTTTAGGACCAATTAGAGATCATAACAAGTCTTCTGGTGAAAACCCCATGTCAATATGACCATTCAGGAGGAGTAGCGATAACAAGATTTTCAAGATGGCTGTCATGGCAGCCATACTGGATTTAAGATCAACACCATTTTCACTTAGGAAAAACTAGACTTTATTATAATTCTATTTGATGAAATCCCCATGTCAATATGACCATCCATTCAGGAGGAGTAGCAATAACAAGATTTTCAAGATGGCCACCATGGTGGCTAAATCAGATGTAAGGTCGGCACAATTTTCATTTAGGACCAACCACAGATCATAAGAAGTCCTCTAGTGAAAAGCCCATGTCAATATCAAATTCCATTTAGGAGTAGCATTAACAAGATTTTCATGAAGGCTGCCTTGGTGGCCACATTGGATGTCAGATTGGCACCATTTTAATTTACAACAAGCAGACATAAGAAGGGTTTCGTTAAAACCCCATGTTGATATGACCATCCATTCTGGGGAAGTAGCAACGACAAGATTTTCAAGATGGCCACTGTGGTGGCTATATTGGATGTCTGAATGGCACCTTTATCATTTAGGACCAACTATTTTTTCAGATGAATGTGTGTTTAAAGTTTCATGGCAATCCTCTAAGGTGACACTCTACAGGTGCGTATTTTGCAAAGAGTTAGATTTTTAAAGAAAAAGAATTTTCCAGGTATTCCTCACTGGTCATCCTGGCTATTTAAAAAAGGCCTTGTATATCTTAGGTATTGTTAAAGGAACTTTTAATTCCCTTTATTTTGGTGTATGATTGATGGGTGTAATTTGCGTTATAGAGTATACAGCTTGGCCTTACTTCAGATGTGCACCTATCAAAAAACTCTTGGCTCCGCTTGGTCATTTTCACTTCCTGGACTTCAAAGATAAATCATTGTTATGTATCATGTTTATATAATATTATAAATTTTAGGAAATTATAAATGTTTCTTCACTTTAATATTTGCTTAAATGTTAATGTTATCAGGAAAAACATGTTTAACTAGTGTCCTTGAATTAGGTTGTTTTGATCAATATGTTTTCTCAATTTGAAGGTCAAGGTTGATTTTTGTTTACAAGTAAAATTCCATTAAGATGACACATGTTCTAGAACATTCTGTCATGTGACCAATCTTTATATATACCATGTTTGGTGGACATTTTTTCAGTTTTGACATTACCATCAGTCTTGTAAAGAGCTATTACAGTTGTGAAAATTCATTCCAAATTCTAAGAGAGGAATTATTTTAAATATTCATTGGATTATAACGGTGCTCACAAACTTTTGGATTTGGGATTTTTAATTGATGATTTTGGAATTTATGTGAACTTATTCAAAGATTTTGGAATACTTCATTTTGACATCAGCACATCAAGATTTCTAGTACATCAGGACTTTGGAGACCATTAGCACATCATAACATTCAAGGACACAGCCGTGAATTCGGAACATTCTATATTTAGGACTTGTGATTAGAACAATCATTCTTATTGGATTATTAGGATTTCAAAACACATTACTGAAAGTGACTTTTTGATATTTCATTTTAATTATCTAGTAATAAATTGCTTGTTGATTTTTTACTTGATTTGTTGGTTTCACTTTCTTTCTGTTACATTTTTCTTAGACCATAGAGTCGTAACAGAAATTGGGGGCTCGTCGTTCCAGGATTGAATTTCTTTAAAGCATATTAGAGATATTAAAGTTATCTTTGAAATTCATATTGATTTTGTCTTGGAATTTTTTTTTGTCTTTGGCAAAGATTTTTAATAGAGAAATTTTTTTGTGTGAAACCAACAAGCATTTACAATGGCATCTAATGTTCAGAATTTCATTTCAAAACCTACCCAGGAGGGGTTAGAGTGCATGAGAAAGGATGAGTTGCTCGAGCTTGCCAGAAAATACAGTCTATCTGAGGCAAAAGTATCATTGACAAAACAGGAGATAAAAATTATTTTAATTCAGTATTTAGTAGGAAAGGGAAATTTTGATAGTAGTGCTTTAAGTTCGAAGAGAAAGCCTGTATCTGGTTCTGACAGGAAATTAAGGGAATTAGAGTTAAAGAACCAGATGGATTTAGAGTTAGCAAAGCTTCAGATTCAGAGAGAGAGAGAAAAAGAAGAGAGGCAGATGGAGAGAGAGAAAGAAGAGAGGCAGATACAGATGGAGAGAGAGAAAGAAGAGAGGCAGATACAAATGCAGAAAGAAGAGACGCAGATGGAGAGGGAGAGAGAGAAAGAGGAGAGACAGATGCAGATGCAAAGAAAAGAAAGGGAAATGCAATTTAAGTTAAGAGAATTAGAACTGGCAAACAGAGCACACTCCACTCCTTTAAATACAAGTTCAGGTTTTGATGTTACTAGATATATTAGGTTAGTACCCCCTTTTCAGGAAAAAGAAGTAGATAAATACTTTCTTCATTTCGAGAAAATAGCTGAAAACTTGAAATGGCCCAGAGAGCATTGGACTTTGTTATTACAAAGTGTACTTATTGGCAAAGCTCGTGAAGTCTACACTTCACTGTCAGTACAACAAAGCACTGATTATGATGTGGTTAAGGAGTACATCTTGAAAGCTTATGAGTTGGTACCAGAGGCATATCGACAAAGGTTTAGGAATTGTAGAAAAGAAACTGGACAAACTCATGTCGAATTTGCAAGGGATAAAGAACAACTATTTGATAGGTGGTGCTCAGCCAAGAAAGTTGATCAAGGTTATGATAACCTCCGACAGCTCGTATTAATTGAAGAGTTCAAGAGGTGTATCCATAGTGATGTTAAAACCTATCTTGACAAGCAGAATGTGGAAACTTTGGAAAATGCTGCTCGTATGGCTGATGATTATTCCTTGACTCACAAAATTTCATTTGGCAATAAGTCGTCCTCTCAGCAGTTTTCTGGTAAAAAACCATTTCAATCTCATTCGAGTACTTCCAAATTTCACAACAGCACAACTGTTAGGAATCAAACATCTGATAAGACTGATCAGAAATCCTTATCTCTTCCTACGTGCACTTATTGTAAAAAGAAAGGGCACGTTATTTCTGATTGCTTCAAGTTAAAAAATAAGCAACAGAGAAAAGACAGAGCTTTTCCAAATACTCTTATTTCTATGAGGTCAAGGTCACGGTCTTGTATTGAGAGCAATACATTTGTTGGGTCAAACAAACCCCAGTCTGATTCTATTTTGGAGGCTTATGAACCATTCATGTCAGACGGTTCTATATCACTTATTGGTGATTCTGCCAAACCTATCCCAATTAAAATATTAAGGGACACTGGAGCTTCTCAGAGTCTTTTATTGTCAGGTACTTTGCCTTTGTCTGAGGAGTCTTCTTCAAGTGAAAGTGTTTTTGTTCAGGAAGTAGAGTGCGGCTTTGTAAATGTTCCTCTTCATTGTGTAAATTTGGCATCAGACTTAGTTTCTGGACCTGTGACTGTTGGGGCAGTGACTTCTTTACCCATAGAGGGTGTTCATTTATTACTAGGCAATGACCTAGCTGGAGATAAGGTTGTGGTTAATCCACTTGTAACTGACAAGCCTTGTTTGGATCAGAAAGTTGATCTGTCGAAACTGAAATCCCTGATTTGTACCCTGCTTGTGCAGTTACTAGAGCTATGGCAAAAAGAGCTCTTGAGAGTGATGTTGATCAGGATATTATTCTTTTAGCTGACACATGTATTGGTCAGTCTTTTGATGAGGTCACTTTTTCCTCAGGTATTGATCAATCAAACGGTATTGATCACAGTGATCCTCTTTTGGCAACTCATTCTCTTTGTTCTAATCAGGATGACAAACGACAATCTCTTGTCGTTGAACAGGAGCAAGATCCCAAGATATCTTGTTTGTTTCAGAGGGCTATTAGTGAAACTGAAGCCACACAAGTTCCAGTGTGTTACTTTGTGAAAAATGGGGTCCTTATGAGGAAATGGAGACCACCTGATGTACCCGCTGGTGACGAGTGGTCAGTGAGCTATCAAATTGTTGTTCCTAAGTCATATAGACAGGAAATTCTTAATTTAGCCCATGAAACTCCTTTGGCTGGTCATTTAGGAGTCCGTAAGACTTATCACAAGATCTTGAATCATTTTTATTGGCCGAAACTGAAAAGTGATGTTTCTAAATACTGCAGATCTTGTCACACTTGTCAAATGGTAGGAAAACCCAATCAGAAGATACCTAAGGCTCATCTGCAACCTATTCCTGCATTTGATGAACCATTTAGTAGAATAATAGTAGACTGTGTTGGTCCTTTACCTAAAACCAAGTTAGGCAACCAATACTTGTTGACCATCATGTGTACATCTACAAGATTTCCAGAGGCAATTCCTCTGAGAAATATAAAAACTAAAACTATTGTGAAAGCTTTGGTGAAGTTTTTTACACTTGTTGGCCTTCCCAAATCTGTCCAGTCGGATCAAGGGTCAAATTTTATGTCTGGAATTTTCCAACAAGTTATGTATGAACTAGGCATCCAACAGTTTAAATCTTCTGCCTATCAAGCTGAAAGTCAAGGTGCTTTGGAAAGATTTCATCAAACTTTGAAGAATATGATTCGATCATATTGCTTTGATACAGAAAAGGATTGGGATGAGGGTGTTCATTTGTTGTTGTTTGCTGTTAGGGAATCAGTTCAAGAGTCGTTGGGTTTTAGTCCCTTTGAACTAGTTTTTGGTCATACTGTCCGTGGACCATTGAAATTATTGAAAGAGAAACTTCTTTCAAATGAAGATTCGAAGATTAATCTTCTTGATTATGTCTCTGATTTCAAATACAAGTTGTCAAAGGCCTGTGAAGTAGCAAGAACTAATCTTCACACTACTCAGTCAAAAAATGAAATTAAGGTATGACAGAAATTCACAGGAAAGGAGTTTTAAACCTGGTGACAAAGTTCTGGCTCTCTTTCCCATACCTCAAAATCCTCTTCAGGCTAAATTTTATGGTCCTTATACCGTTGAAAAGAAAGTAAATGACTTAAAATTATATCATTAACACTCCTGGGAGACGGAAACAGAAACAACTTTGTCATATAAATATGTTAAAGGAATATTTTGACAGAGATAGCCCAGCTAATTATTCAGTTAATTTAGTTGTACCTGTCCCACACAGTGAAGATATCAACGATGGAATACAATCAGACTATAGTGACTCTGGTATAACCAATCTTCGGAATTCAGAAATATTGAACAACCTAGACCAGAAACTTTCACATCTACAACAACAGGAAAGAAATGAACTAAAACAGCTATTACATGACTATGAGCACTTGTTTCCTGATGTTCCAACACGAACAAGTAAAATTTATCATGACGTTGACATTGTAGATTCTGCGCCTGTGAAACAGCATCCTTATAGGATGAATCCTCTCAAACAGAACTATCTGAAGAAAGAAATTCAGTATCTACTGGAGAATGATTTCATAGAACCAAGTAAAAGTAACTGGAGTTCACCATGTATTCTTGTTCCCAAGCCAGATAATACATTCCGTATGTGTACTGACTATAGAAAAGTCAACAGTGTCACCAAAACTGATTCATTTCCAATCCCAAGAATGGACGATTGCATTGATAAAATTGGAAATGTGGAATAAGTCACCAAGTTTGACCTTTTAAAAGGATTCTGGCAAATTCCATTGACGGAAAGGGCAAAAGAAATTTCAGCATTTGTAACTCCAGATGGACTTTATCAATATAAAGTCATGCCGTTTGGAATGAAAAATTCACCTGCAACGTTTCAACGTCTGATGAACATGGTAACATTTGGTCTTGATAATTGTGACGCTTATATCGATGACGTCATTATCTACAACAACACCTGGGAAGATCATTTGGAAACCATTCGAAAATTCTTCGATCGACTCAGCGATGCGAATCTGACAATTAATTTGAGCAAAAGTGAGTTTTGCCATGCTTGTGTCACATTTTTAGGACATATTGTGGGACAAGGTCAAGTTAAACCTATAGAAGCTAAGGTCAAAGCTATCTCTGAATTTCAAGTTCCAATTTGTAAAAAGCAACTGATGCGATTTCTAGGTATGGCTGGATATTATCGGAAATTGTGTTCCAATTTTTCCAAAATTGCTGAACCTTTGACAAGTTTATTGAGTAAGAAAGCCAAATTTTATTGGTCTGACAAGTGTCAGGAATCTTTTGACAAGTTAAAGGCCATGCTTAAGAATGCACCAGTTCTTTCTGCACCAAATTTCAGCCAATCATTTAAATTATCTGTTGATGCAAGTGATGTAGGGGTTGGTGGAGTATTGATTCAGGAAGACAAAAGTGGTGTGGATCACCCTGTGTGTTATTTTTCTAAAAAACTAAACAAGCACCAGAACAATTATTCCACAATTGAGAAGGAATGTTTGGCTTTGATATTGGCTTTACAGCATTTTGAAGTGTATGTTACCTCAGCTCTTTCTCCAATTATTGTGTACAGTGATCACAATCCCCTTACTTTCATCAACAAAATGAAAGATAAAAATCGGAGATTGTTGAGATGGAGTTTGATATTGCAAGAATATAACATTGACATCAAACACATCAGGGGAAAAGACAATGTGATTGCAGATGCACTCTCACGTGCCTAGAAATGTAATATTGCTTGATGTAATTAAGTCCAGTATCATAAAACATGTTCTTATGTAATTTTGGTTATTATAGTATTAGATGTATATTCAAAAGAAAGCTTTATTATATAAATCTTTCTTTTTCTTTATGAGGGGAGGTGTTATGTATGATGTTTATATAATATTATAAATATTTTAGGAAATTATAAATGTTTCTTCACTTTAATATTTGCTTAAATGTTAATGTTATCAGGAAAAACATGTTTAACTAGTGTCCTTGAATTAGGTTGTTTTGATCAATATGTTTTCTCAATTTGAAGGTCAAGGTTGATTTTTGTTTACAAGTAAAATTCCATTAAGATGACACATGTTCTAGAACATTCTGTCATGTGACCAATCTTTATATATACCATGTTTGGTGGACATTTTTTCAGTTTTGACATTACCATCAGTCTTGTAAAGAGCTATTACAGTTGTGAAAATTCATTCCAAATTCTAAGAGAGGAATTATTTTAAATATTCATTGGATTATAACAGTGCTCACAAACTTTTGGATTTGGGATTTTTAATTGATGATTTTGGAATTTATGTGAACTTATTCAAAGATTTTGGAATACTTCATTTTGACATCAGCACATCAAGATTTCTAGTACATCAGGACTTTGGAGACCATTAGCACATCATAACATTCAAGGACACAGCCGTGAATTCGGAACATTCTATATTTAGGACTTGTGATTAGAACAATCATTCTTATTGGATTATTAGCATTTCAAAACAAATTACTGTAAGTGACTTTTTGATATTTCATTTTAATTATCTAGTAATAAATTGCTTGTTGATTTTTTACTTGATTTGTTGGTTTCACTTTCTTTCTGTTACATTTTTCTTAGACCATAGAGTCGTAACATCATAAAAAAAACGAGTTGATAACTTTTTTTTACTTTTTATATATTTTGTAATTCATTCATTGCACTTTCAGAAGCTGGTATTGCCTACTCTGGCAAAATTCATTTTCCCTATTATAATAACTGCTAAAGTTAGTGTACTTTGGACTAATTCAGGCTGATTTTTCGAGCACATGAGAGCAGCCATTTTGGTCAGCTGTGTGCTTAGATCATGTACAATTTCCACAAGTACAATATGTAAAGAAATTTCAGCCACAGTACATGAAAGTAGTATAGGGGGTACCAGCATTCTCTCCATTGTGCATGTTGCAAATGCAAACAACTTCACCTTACACCTGTCACTCTATCAGAAGTACGTATTATCTGCAGAGCACCACCAAAGAAGTTTAGGAGGATGAGCAAAAACAAACTTGCATTAATGGACAGGTGGACGATGGATGATGGATGGACAACAGGTCAGCCCATAAGCACTTTTAGTCTTTGAACCATGCAATCATGAAATCCACAACCCACAAACATAACTGATTCATTGTATGTAAAATCAGTATCCAGCAGCTTACTTGACATCCTCCTCAAGTGTGACGATATAATCCCTCTGTTTCTGAATCTGGTTGTCCCTCACTCGGATACTCTCAATCAGGTAGTTATACGGTTGTTGTGCCTGATCTAACAAGGAGTTACTGTTCTTCAGCTGGAATATGAAACGTATTAATGTGTAAATTAATATTTTGAAAGACAAGTACATAATGCTAATAGAATTTTGTGGAGTTAAATGTCCTTTAACAGTTTCATCTGCACAAGATATTTAGCCTTTCAGGCCCCATACTCTCAGTCTCCATACTTTCAGGCACATACTCTTAAAACATTCGTATGTGAGAAAGCTTGCCAGTAGCTTTCCATCGGTCGGTGGTTCTTCCTGGGGTCTTCTCGGGTTACTCCTTCACCAAATACACTTCTCCCTCAATAGCTCACACACAGACAAAATGCAGGGCACGCATGGATTCCATTTTTTTTCCAAGAAAATACCAAAAGAATTGACCCCTATTTGTTGAATGTGAAGAAAGGTGCGATCAAAATTGGTAAATGAACCTTGATATATCACTTGTTTTATTGTCTAAAATGACTGTTAGTGCCCGGAAATTTGAATCAACATCATGAAATTCTGAACTTTTAATAAGAAGTCCTATATTTTGTTACATTTTCTTCACACTGTAAGTAACAATATTCAATGAAATTTTCATCAATGAAAATGTCACCAATGCCTACTGGTGGCAACACTTTAAGAAATAAATACCAATTAAAAACGTTTTGTCAAGTGAAAATTGTGTTTTTGTATCTGTTTTAATTCGGTTTCAGTGTAATCATCATAAATGCGATATGCCCTCTTGTATTTAAACATGAAAAATGTACATCTACCGTCACAGCTATGTCCATGAGCGTTTCTGTGAGAACCTAATTAAGTGCCCACTGTGTTTTGACTTGCAGGCATATTTGTTGTATTGTTACACTCAATTAAAAGCACACCTGCTTTGTTTTGTCACATTACTTATGTCTTTTGTATAAAATCAAATAAAGGGGGTGGAATAAAAAAAGTTAAAAGGCATGCAAATCCTACCTGCATAAGAGCTAGCAGTCACAGTTGTGTCAGGTCAACTCATTTCAACTGACCATTCAAACACTGTTATAAATATTATTCTGTCTTTAACATAATTAAACTACCTTAAATTATCCTACGGATTCACAAATGAGATCAAAGATAGTAATGCAACCAAGCGAAAAGGAGTACTGTGTGAACGAAAAGCTTTGTTTCATTGATACTGTTCATTATGGAGAAGCGAGTTCCAAAGTTTGTTGCGAACTTAAAATTCCTGAATTGGCACTCAGAGATTTGCTCAAGAATGAGCAGATGTTTCACTACCACTTGCAATGAAATCACAGCATCAGTGTCTGACAAATAAAACAATTAAAAAAATCGAGTTTCAACGTTGATTATTGTTTCACAAAATAAATGTCCCAAGTTTTTGAAAAAAAGTTATCTTGTTTTGTTGTGCAAAAAGCAGTGACATAATACACAATGTTTTGCAGGTACACAATGAGGTATACATGTATGTGATGTGTGCTGAAACCACCTGAAGTAATGTTTTTAACGATCTTTCAGAAATTGGTTATTTTGAAAATAAAGGTGATTTATACAGAAAAGTGAACAATTTCATTAGAAAAGCTGTTTATTGACAATTATTTCCAATGCGAATATAAATTGAGTATTCAGCGATTAAACAGCGACGCTACACATCTCCACCGGTCTTCTTGATGTCTAGCCTGGATGGCACCCCCTTCTTCATTTGTTAGAGGTCCCTCAGTAACTTGAGCCCTTGCTTATAGTGCGGTCTATGTTTCTGGACCCCGTTGTGTGTGAGTTGTGGAAGGAGAGGTGTATCTTGGCCACCATGAATAGCCTATCATATGCTGAAAAATGGTGTTAAACCCCACAAAACCAAAACCCAAACAAACCTGGGGTAATTATATAATAATCTTGCAATGAATACTGATTGATGAGCTGCAAAATAAACTGAATAATTACCATTTAAAGGTATGTGTAATCAAGTTCTCAAAAATGACACCTATAGCTATGTAGCTGCTACTACATGCTTACATGACCTGCATGACTAGTACTTTTAGATTACAAATCAGACTTTTGTCACAGATTAGTCTTAATTTATCTTAATTAATGATGCATAATTTTATTCTGGAAAGGAATCTTAATAATCCAGACTGACTTTTTATATGTCCCACATGACTTGTACATAACAGATAGCTTTTAAGACAGGACATTCTTCATTTAAATACAAGGAAACCCCACTTCAACGTGTTTCATTATAACATGATACAGCATGGTTGTGGCATGGCTCCTGAATACTTACAACCTCTTCACCAATTTCTCTTGACTATTTTTTTTAACTAGTACGAAGTTATATTTTAAAGTAAATAAGAATTTGATTTGTTAATCTGGTGAGATGTGTTGTATTCTTGAAGAAGTAAACTCTCTAAGGGCTGTTCCATTTTAACATACACTGCACCCTGGGAATGAAGGTTTGAAAACAAATATCTGCTGAGATCCTCTGATTGCTCTTGAGTTCCACTGAAAATTATTTTTAAAAATCCTAAATTGCATTTATTCGTTTTCAAATTTGAAAGTGCCTTTCATGGGTCCAAAGTATATTTTACTGGAACAGCCCTAAGTACTTTGTCTTTTTTTTAAATAAATAAAGATGTTAAAAGTTTCTATTTGTGAATGTTCACTTCAAATATGTTGATAGTCCATGTTTTTGAAAGACAACAGCTCTTAAAAAAGCTGATAATCTGTACTGAACAATAAACAATAAAGCTACTGATTCTTCTTTGGTTTGTCTACAATGCATTGTGTACAACTGTTGTTCAATCCAGGGCAAATAACAGACCACCAATGCTTGCTCAATCAACCAGCACACACACCCATGTACCAAACCATGCTGTTGTTGAAATAAGTTTATCATTTGAATTGATAAAGTAATTAATTTACTAAGTCTATTGAGTATTTGCAAGCCATCAATGTAAATCCACAGTGAAAGATAATAGCAACTATCAACCACTGCTCTATAACAAAAAAGTCACAAAACAGAAGCTGCCTTCATGCACACATAACTTGGCTGTGTTGTCAGCCAATCACCACATGATCAAATGACTGGCAGCCAAAAATCAATCAGTTCTTTGGAAAACTTCTATCCTCAATGTTTATCCCTAAATAAGTGAAATGAGATATTTTATGTATATAGTGTTTCATAAGTTTATGTGAGTTTATTAGCAAGGAATTAAGTATTCAGATTCCAATGGAATCAAGAGGTTTGAAAATGACATGACATTGCTTAGTGACCTCAACACATATACATATGCATACTGAAAAGTAATTGTGCTATATCTTTCCTTATGTTATTCTCAGATTAATTTTTACAATGAATTCAGACACATTATGATCTATATTGGGATCATTACAAATTATTGTTCTTTGTGCACATTTCTGATGAAATTATTATGGATTCCTGTTATGGAGGAATTTAGATCAGTAGGTGAAATGTACTTAAAATATTTGAGTTATTTAGCTGCCAATTTTCTTACACATGTATGTACCAATGCATGGTTCTCTGCCTTACACATGTATGTACCAATGCATGGTTCTCTGCCTTACACATGTATGTACCAATGCATGGTTCTCTGCTTTACACATGTATGTACCAATGCATGGTTCTCTGCTTTACACATGTATGTACCAATGCATGGTTCTCTGCCTTACACATGTATGTACCAATGCATGGTTCTCTGCCTTACACATGTATGTACCAATGCATGGTTCTCTGCCTTACACATGTATGTACCAATGCATGGTTCCCTGCTTTACACATGTATGTACCAATGCATGGTTGTCTGCCTTACACATGTACCAATGCATGGTTCTCTGCCTTACACATATATGTACCAATGCATGGTTCTCTGCCTTACACATATATGTACCAATGCATCGTTCTTTGCAGAGAATGAAATATTACGGTAGTCTGCTTTTGTAAAATCAACACTTACTGCACAGCTCAAACTGACATGATCATTACATAATGATGTCATCTATATGATGTCACTTTTTACTTAGGTGTATCATTGCACTATGAACTCTGGAAGATTGGATGTAAAATGAAATGATTGTGACTCTAACTCTTATTAAATAATGAAAAAAAAACATTCTTATACAATTTTAATAACTGCAATAACAGTCCTGTGAAAGAAAATGATAAAGTCAATGAAAAGTAAAAAAAAACTTTGAAAATCTTTACCAATCTACAACCTGCCATAAATTGGTTGTGCAGGCTCTCTGTTGCAGAAAACAAATGTGATCTCGATAACTGTGTCATATTGAGAAATAAAATCACTCACCAACATACCTTTTCTTTGTGTATTTGAAATATGTTCATCATCTGAATTGATAAATTAATTTACCTAACCAATTAAGTATTTGCAAATCATCAATGTTAATCCTACAGTGAAAGGCTGTTACAACTATCAGATACTGTTTGTAACAAAAAATCGCAAAAACAATTTTCTTCAAATTTTATGAATTTTTAAATACTCAGCTTTTTTATGGGCAATTGTGACAGAGTACCTTTGCCCATACTTTATTATGTAATAGCCCCACCTTACTTGTCTGGATAGATATTCAACTAAATATAGTGAACAAAACTACACGCCAACCCATACATTTGTATGTGAGTTTGGATGTTTGGACCCTTGTCTATGTAAAAATAAAAAAATGTCAAAAAGGTAAATACTTCAACATTTCACAAGCGATGAGCCTTACTATGTAATCCAAGTGTTTTAAATATTTCTCATTTAATATGCATCAATTTAAGCTGGTAACTGCATAATTTTACCAAATCTGCCTTGTGTTTGCATTTCATTTGCACTTTATTTGCATGAGAAATGCATTCAGAATTCATTTCATTCTATTCTGTTTGCATTCCATTCACACCTGAATTTCAGCTATTATATAATTTTTCACTTATGGTTCAAGAAATGCATTTTGATTTTATGTTTTTTGGTCCCATACATCATTTACTTTTCACTCATTTGGCATGAAATGGAAATGCATTTACCCATGTCAAGTTTTCCATTTCTGAGAGTGTTAAAGGGAGAGAAATAGAGCTTTTGAATATTGTCTTCTTAAAAGTGTGCTTTAATAAAATAGAAATTGCATAAAATGTAAAAGACAGAATAGAGTTTGAAATAAATACAAATATAATCACAACTAAAATAAATGTAAAATGTTAAGGATTTGTCAGCAAATTTTAGTTCTTATTTTATTTTTCTCACATTAAAATTGTACAGATACTACCACTGGTGATGATGTCATGACATCAATGTGTTGCTTACATCGGCCTCGACAAGAACATTGTCATGGCTTGTGAGGAGTGAAAAACTGTCAGTGTAAAGAATCTGATCCTTGAATATCATGGCAAAAGGGCTTTCAACCAAGGAAATTTAGTAGCAGCTTGAAAATAATTCATTTCCAAATCCATTCATGAAACGCATTTGCATTTTTTTCTGTTTTTATTTATAAGTCATTGTTCTGCATTCTATGCTGCATTTGCATTCTCCATTTTCTTCAAAAAGCATTCATAATTTCGTCTGCATTCATTCTGCATTCTTCATTTATGCATTTGTTCTTCATTCACACTACATTCCATTTCATTTCACTGGTAAAATTACCTGTTTCAGAGTCTGTACACATTCAACATTTTCTTCAGTTAACTGACTGCACATTACATAACACAATGGCACTCTGTGGACACCAACCACTGTGTTATAGCAGGGTTTACCTGTAGATACATACACTCTAATGCAGAAATGTGTTGTACAGTTTAATATATAACCATCTTTAAATCACCTTACCTCCTCGGCCAATTGCTTCAGTTTATTTTTCTCTCTTTCAAGGTCTTGTTTCAAAGATGTATTAATTTTCTCAAGCTGAAGAACTCTTCTGGCAAGGTGGACACTGTAGAGCATAACAATAATAATAATTTCAAAAACATAAGGTACAGGAATATTTAACAGTTATCACATTTATTCTATAGCTGGTGAAAGTGGCTAACAGTTCTTGCTATTGCAATTCATACAAATGAGTAAAATGAATTTTTCTAGCACACATCAGAATATAAGAATAAATCAGGGCTTCAAAAATGTTCATGGACATTTTATGTTGAAAATCAATGTGACCACTGGATTTTGATGAAACTGATCATTAAAGCATTCAACAAAAGTGTTAATAACTGTAAATAATTATATATATTCCAATAATAAAGGTAACAGAAAATGTGAACTTTTCCATTAGGAATTTGCTGTTGCTTCAGTTTGTATTATCCTTTTATTATCCTCTGTTTCCTCTCCAACTTTTCATTTGATAATTTTTTTTTTTCTTTCATAAAACTTCAGTGTTGAATTTTACCCTGCAGCATTAGTTTATGCCTAAGATTTAATTAATTTACAGAAGCAAATGAAAATTCCAGAAAATACATACAGGGTTCTCATGCTTTTTACAACAAAAATTTCTAGGTATTTTCCTGGATTAAACCAATTTTTTTAAGGATCACTTATGACCTGTATGGAATGGAAAAAAAAAACCATTTTGGTTTAGAAAATGTGCATTTTTAAAATCAAAAGCTGTTTCTATTTTGAGACTCTCCCATAACATATGAATTAGACATATGACCATGTACCAAAACACAGAATGTATCACTAGAAACAAGCATAACTATTCAAATTCATATAAATTTGCATATAACTCATTTTAATTTACAAAATAAAAGTGTTAACTTTACTCTGCTTAACTGCATATGTTGGTATGAAGAAAGTCTTTAAGCAAGGGTTGTTTTAAATTTGGACAATAAGCCCTTACAAATTATATACCTAGGGATAAAAGAAAAGACTGATTTTTTATATATATTCCACTTATGTCTAGCTAGTGCCCTAACATCTACTTTCAATGTAATCTGACTATGGACTGTATATTTAATGCAGTCATTGTCAAGGACAGACCCTGAATTGTTATTTTGAAATATCCCAATCAAATGTTAGTAAATCTTGCTTGCCAGAATCTTTACTTCATTCCATTCAGCTTGACATCACTTTTAAGTGCATGTAATCATAATAAGTCAGGGTCCAAGCTGGACTCCAATATTTGGGTGATATTACTTCTCTCTAGCCAGAATAGGGCAAAAATAGGGTGAGGCATGTGTACAAAGTTCAAACTGTTTTTGCATATTTCCATGTCAGATGATTAAAATACTGATGAAATACTATTAGAAGTTTCTAAAAGAAATAGCAAAACTTTTCTTGTATTGGTTCACTATGCTTGTTGTATAACATAAAATGGCAACCTTGTAAATAGGTTACAGTCGAAAATTGGCAACCGTTTCCATACCAGAAGGCCTCTTTTCATACGTCTGTATGATGAAATATTGGATACAATGATTATTTTTTATTAGTAATGGACCTGGATACGTCCACTGAGTATTAATTTGCTTCAGATTGGGCTACACAAATTCAATTTTTCACTTGTTTTTCATGGATCATGTGTGAATTTCGGCAAGAATTCCGCAGAAAGCAATGTCATTTCTGGTATATATGATCATCAAATTAGCACCAAAAATGACCAAAGAACATAAAACTTCTTATTTCCACCTTCCTCTTTCAAGGAATTTTTTTTATAAAAAGTCAATGTTTTACTTTGATTTATAATGCACTGTATTGAGACAAATGGGGTTGGGGGGAATGTCTTGAAATCAATACAAGGCGAAGTGAACTTCGCTTTTTGGGCTTGTTTACGTGAAATGACTGGCTCTAAGGTGACTATTTCACCTGAATCACCCCCTAGGATGGACCCTATAAATATTCGGATTCTCCAATATATGTGAATTGTCTAAAATATGACAAGCAAGCTGGCAGATCCTCCATTTTCATAGCGATGGATATGTTTGACTAGCTGTTTTGATAGTTGACAATACATATTGGTAATGATCAATACACATAGTTTGTGCTTTGAATTACTTAAATTCAACACAGTCTGAGATTCGTTCGGCAAGATATGCTTGGAGTCATGTTGTCTAGCATGAAACGTTAAATGACTCTTTCGATTACTTTACTTCTAATGAACCAAATCATGTTTTTTATAACATTCTATTCATGCTTTTTGCTTTGTAAAGGGAATATAGTTTTTAACAGTGTTCAGTATTCTAGTTTGTTGACATGTGTCTGGTTGGTAAATATGCTGCAAAGATTCATATCCTTCAAAACAGAACTTAACTTTAATTTGATGTGAAACTAATGGAGCCCTATGATCATAAGGCGCCTTTAGTCTAGTAACACCTATAAGTAACAAACAAAATTATTACAATGCAGCCTAAATTTATATTATGTTAGATGAATAAACTGATAAATTTGTTTCATATTAAGGACTTGTTATTAAAAAAGCTATTTTTATGCCAAGAACACAACAACATCTACTACCACTGCTATTTAAGAAGGCAACTTCTCAACAAAACAAGAACAAACTTTTATAACTAATTTTGATTTACACTATACACAAACCCATATAATATTAATTTTTTAATCTGCATAAATGGACATCTGAAAATAAATTGCAACAAAAATTAAGAGTGATGGAGGAATAGGAGGTCAGAAGCCACAAGACTATGTGTTAATATTTTTCCAAAATACTCCAACAATTCCCCCAAATATTTGTTTTACAATAAAAAAAATCCCAATTCTAGGGATGGGGTCCCCAAAATTTATTGTTGGAATCATCCCTTAAGTATTTAGCAAGGTCTCAGAGTAAAATTCACCACAAAAGTCGAGTTAGGGGAGGTGAAGGTTACTATTGTTGATAATGCTTAACACCATGTTCCCAGTGCAAACTACCAAGTAATAAGCAAAGATTTATTACAATACATTTTTGTTAACTTTACATATCAAAAGGGTAACTTTTCATAACTTCTACATAAAGAAACAAAAATGATACTGATATGGTGCGGACAAAGAGGTAACGAGTCTACTTGACCAATCCAATTGCCTGAGCACTTGGATTGACTATACAAATATATTTAAGGCAAGCATCCAAATGATCCATACAGCAACTGTATCTTAACTGACTGAAGAGCTCTGCAACCTCCAAAATTTCCGGTAAGAACTCAATAAAAATTTAACTCCTGCTCTGTTCAGTTAAAATTCAAATATGTTTTTTTTTTGGTCATCAAGTGGCAGCTGAAAATTCCCTGTCTTTTTGTGACTCTGATCAATATTTGCAAAATTCAGTGGCTTTTCCCAGTCAGGAACAAACTTATTCTTTCTCCCGACTTGATTCCCAATAGCGCTGGAACCCTGTACATAGCACTTACCTGGCAAAAATAATTGTTCAAGTCTGAAAACAAAATAGATCCCCCAAAAAGTACTTGTGGGTGATAATAAAGGTCAGTTTTAATGCTTATATCTTTTATTTTTGTTCTAATTTAGGGGCCTTGCTACTTGTATCTCATTTTAAGGTCTTGTATGTGCAGGCACACTTCACATAGTGTGAGTGATGTAGGACAAAGATCACCAAAGTAAAGAGCGAGAGGCAATCATTCAAATGTAAGACTGTGTGAAGTCTAGAGATCTCGAGATGAGGTTGGCACACTTGCATTATCTTTTGGGATTATAAGGTGTTTAAGTAATTAGGAAAACATAAACACCAAATAACTACCAATACCCGAAAATAAATCTTGTAAGATTACATAGATTTCAAATGATACAAATAAAGCTCAGCAAAAACTACCAATGAAGCAGTTCACAAATTCATAAAACATGCTAATAAAACTTATGTGGCTAACATCACTTTTAAGACATATGGATTTGTTTTTAAAAAAAAAAGAATTTCATGCCACTCATCACCACCTGTGGAAATTTTACAACAGACAAGAAGAAACAAGAAGCCCAAGTGAGCCTGATATCACTCACCTGTCTTGCATAACTTAACAGTCGACCATTTCACTAAGCAGGATTATGCAAACTTGTTAAATTAACTTGTTTTTACTACAGTCTGATAAAAATTCTTTCCAAAGATAAAGGCATAATAAATATGGATAGTCTCTTTTCCATAGTCAAGCCATCAAATATCTTTAAAAGTTGAGTTTAGAGGCAAAACTTTAATTTGTGGTCCACAGGGTCACAAGAAAAGCATATTGGGGTATTTCTTTTCATAAAAGCTAGAAGAAAAAAAATATAAATTCCAAAATAATTTGTTAGTAATGGCACTGATTTTATAAAATGCCATAAAATAATGTACAATACATGTGATAAGAAATAAATGACAAAAGTTTCAGGCATGGCAATACTAGCAACTGTCAAACTTTATATCACCAAACATATACTTGATTCTAAATATTTATGAATTTCAAATCTGGAAATGTTTTTAGAAATAATTCAAATCTGGAAATGTTTTTAGAAATAATTCTCTATATAAAAGTATAAACTTAGACATTATTTTTAAATACAAGAAATATGTTCTTTTTGGACCAAAAATCAATATTATAAAAAAAACAGTAACTTGCAAACAAATATTTATTACTGTGTAAGGAAATTCTGATCCTTAATTACAACATTGCACATGTTTATGGTAGGCTGCAACTGTACATGTTCTCTAACAATATTTCTATTTTATACCGTTTCTTCAGTAATAAATTATGCATTATTCATTTTAATCCTTAAGGTATATTATTTGTCTAAGTTTTATAAATTGTTCTATTAAAATCTACATCTCTTGTATTATACAATTTATTTTTTATTGATTCTTAAAAAAATTGCAAGGGGAAGAACTCTTTAATCCCAAACTTGTTATTCTCAATAGTAAATATTATGTGTTACTTCCCATGCTTTGCTTTAATTTAGAGAGAGAGAGAGAGAACCAGTATTTTAAAATCAAAAACAAACTTGTTACAACTCCATATGATTTTAAAACTATTTATAACTGTGCTTAATTTTATTAATATGCAGAGATTTTGCTTATAAGTTTGATCAAATTATGATAAAAAAATGGCCTCCAGAGTGATAACAAGCAAATATTGATAGACAGATAATGGACAATGGACAACAGACACATGGTCATACTATAAACTCACTTGGCTTTATGGCCAGGTGAGCCAATAAAAGGAGTTTGATAATATCTGATTTTCTACCTGTGCTTGCCAATTTTTTCTCTAAATATGGGCTACATTTCTCAGACAGATGATCTCCATGTATTATGATTCTCTTAGTGAAGTATAGATAGGAGATACAGTTTCATACTGATTAACTTCTGAAGAGTTATTTACCTTTGCTGCAATCGCCTCTTTGATGTACTGGGCACATTAGCTCCATAGCCATAGGAAAACAGAACCTTTTCTGCCTCCTTTTCATCCTCAACTAAAACGGAATGATTAGAAAAGTCTATTTAGACATGAAACATCCAACTGTTATACTACCATGAAGGAGGTTACTAAACAATTGCAGTCTCTTTATGAGTTCAATAAATTGAACTATTGACATGATAACAGATTATATTAACAAAGGTCAATAGTATATTGACATGATAACAGATAATATTAACAAAGGTCAATAGTATTGACCTAAACTGAAGTCTCTGGATGAGGTTAATACATTTTTCCATAGACATGACACAGGTGATATTAACACAAGGCCACATATCAGGATGTGTACATGATATATCAGGTCCTTAAACATGTAAGGACCACATTCAAAACCTACTTATATTTTATTATATGAATACCAAAAGTTTGGAAGAGATGTTAATGCTAATTATCTTTTTAGAGGAGAAAAAGATGAATATCATAAAATAAACTCATTCATTAATAGTAAATCTATTTGATTAGCAGTGTTCAGACCAGAAGTTCATTTATATCAGTAAAGATGGCCCATCAAAAGGGGTCAGGATGGGGTGTGGGTATATTTTTTATCTGCAGAGCAAGAGATTTACCACATAAAAGTATACGGCAAATACTCAATAGGGTTAGTTTATATGAATGGATTGCACTTTCTGCATAATCACAACAAATTGACTCATATTCAGACTTTAATTATAAGGTTTATATCTATTCAGTCAAAAAAGATCAAAAGAACTGTCACCACCACCATCACCACAAGAAACCATCATAACAGACCTCTGATTTTCTTGCAAACATTCTTGCTAAACAGTCAGTTCTCATTAATTCTAGTAAAAAGTCTGTGATTGGCTAATTGCACAAAAAACAACCAATTAAAAGTACCAACATATCTACACACTACTAAGTCATGTATTTGCAAAAATTTTTGTTTAAGTAATGCATCACACAAATTTACATCGTTGGCAGGGGCATGAAACTGGTTTGTACATTTTTTTCTGAGCTAAAATTAGCAGAATTGTGAAGAGAAATATAACAGCATGATAGACCCGATAGTGCCAGAACTTGATTTTGGGTCCTGCACAAACAAATCATTATTAATTGTAGTTTAGGGAAATTCCACCAAACACTGCTGTGAGTTTTCGATTGCTATGAGTAAAATGACAGTAGAAATTACATTCATTTTATTATGCTACATTACAACCCATTTTGGTTAAGGAAACTGCATCATCTACAATGAAAAAAGTTTGAATGGCCTAAGGATGCAGCCTGGCCTGAACAACGCATTAGGTATAAAGAATAGATCAATCGTTAAAACTTCATACGCAGTAATTGCAGAATCTTCAATAGATGCTAGGTGGCATTATCAAGGAACATAACTTTAGAAACCCAAGTTGTGATTAACAGATGACAAGGGAAGTAAATCCACATGAATATCAGAACAGTTGGATTAATATTTCTTTAGCATGATATTTACTGCATGTCACAAAGTAATTTACACAAAACATTAAACAACAGACTGTGACATAATTCACACACAAAAATCGCTGCAGACCATACAAGTATAGAAACAGTAAATAATGGAATAAGTTATTGTCTATAGTGATTGTGTATGAAAGTGTCATCATGGTATCTTTAATATATTCAGATCTTCCCCTAACTATATATGGTTAGGAAGCTAATGATGTTTTCAAAATATGTACAAAATATCTCATAGAAAAATACAACTGTACAAAATTATGTACAAAATATCTCATAGAAAAATACAACTGTTTAAATATATACAAAATATCTCAAAGAAAAACACAACTGTACAAAAATATGTACAAAATATCTCATAGAAAAATACAACTGTTTAAATATTTACAAAATATCTCATAGAAAAATGTAACTGTACAAAAATATGTACAAAATATCTCATACAACTGATTAACTCTGATGAATTTTTAATTGTTTTTTTAACCTTCTCATTCGAAGGAAATAATGTTTCTTAGGCTAGAATTTCCTACAAATTATTACATAGTTCGTTTCATCAGATATGACGGGGTTAAAGATTTTGGTCAAATTAAAGTGCTGTAGAACATATATACCTGATATTTGGAAGAATTCCCTTACAGGTTCATATGAACTTAAACAACAAAAATCTGGTTTAATTCCTTTCAATAAAAAGTTGTTAAATTAATTACTTATGGATAAATAACATCTTTTATGTATGTAAACCCAACATCTTAAAACAGCTAGCATTATGAGCTGTACAATAAAGAGATTATATATAGTTATTACATCTATGTATGGCTAGCATTGCATGGTACACAACTAACAAAATTGGATTTTGTCGACAAACATTATTCTAAACAATCTTCTACAAAATCACCATATGTGATTGTGTTTGTTTTTCTGACCAAATTAGTTGAATATAAGAATGCATATCTTAATTATGTGCTCAACTAGCCATATTAATGACTAAAGATACCGTATGTTGTGTCACTGTCAACAGATTTGAATTTGTTAGACAGCCAGAGTGTATGCACATGTAACACTAGGACAGTTTGTTTGTTTTGCAAGTTTAACACCATTTTTCAGCACATGATAGGCTATACATGGCAGCCAGTATATTTGTTGGAGGAAGAACCACCGACCCACAGGAAGCAACTGGCAAGCTTTCTCACAGAATCAGGTTGGCCAAGCCGAGACTTGAACCCACGCGGACAGAGGTGAGATGTCAGTGATCTGTAAAGGCGAGCGCTTTAGACCACTTGGCCACCCGAGGCCCCCGACAACAGGACAGAGTAAAGAATGCTTTTCAAGTGAGGCCTCATTGGTAGTGTCTGACGGAGGTGAAAGCTAATGAATGAAATACAGTATGCTTGTAACAGCAGCCATATAGTTGCTGTTATCTCAAGGTTACTTAAAGAATGTTTACTCCCACCAGGTCAATCTAGTGTATAGGAATGAAAAATTATGATAAATTCTGAATCATTTTTTTTAATAATGATCAAAAAATGTTGGAAAAAATACTCACAAGTACATATCAACATTTTATGTTGCTCCCACTTTACATTTTAAGGTGAATACTCTTATAATTGTCTTATGACTATGTCTCATCTCGTGGAATGACCAACATTTTCTTTTAGTATAATTTGCAAATATAAGTGTTTCTTTTTTACTAGTATTTGCCTATTTCTACATCCCACAAAAAAAAGACATGTAGTTTGTGAAAAGTTAATTTGCAACATGTCGAAAGGTGAGAAAAATCAATCCTTTTTTTTACTGAACAGAGTATTGTCATCCTAAATGGTTCAAACATTAGGAGTTACCTCCCATGTCAAATTTTTCTTCTTCAGTTCTATGTTGGACTTGTGCTCTTAGGATAATTGAAGGAGTGAAAATATTGAAATGTTTCTTATAAAAAAACAAGAGTCCCTCAAAAGAACTGATGCTCTACTGGGCAAAAAGAATTTCCAGGAATTCAAGATAAGACCATTTCTTCCTGTTAACTGTCGAGTGCTGAAACCATCCCTGATATTCTTGAGCAATAACAAGATTTTCAAATTGGCTGCTGTGGTACACATACTGGATGTCAACTTGGCAACTTTTTATTTAGGACAAAGTAGACATCATTAGAAGTCTTTTGGTGAAAACCCCATGTCATAATGATAATCCATTCAGGGGGAGTAGTGACAACAAGATTTTTAAAACAGTCATTGTGGTAGCCATATTTTATGAATGACTGGCACCATTTTCATTTAGGACCAACTAGGTATTGTAAGAGTCTATTGTTGAAAACTCCTTGTCGACATAGCCATTCATTTAGAGAGGAGTAGAGATAATATTTTCAAAACCTTACTTTCCATTCAGGAGTATCAATAAAACAAATTTCAAGATGGCTGGTGTGGTGGCCATATTGGATGTCAGATCGGCACCATTTTCATTTAAGACAAACTGGACACCACAAGAAGTATTTTAGTGAAAACCCCATAACCCCATGCTGATACACCAATTCATTCTGAAGGAGTAGCAAAAACAAGATTTTCAAGATGGCTGCCATGGCCACCATATTGGACTTCAGATCGACACCATTTTTATTTAGGACCAACTAGACATCATAAGAAGTCTTTTAGTGAAAACCACATGTTTGTATGATCATCAATTAAGGAGAAGTAGAGATAACAAGATTTTCAAGATGGCTGCTATGGTGGCCATATTGGAAGTCACATTGGCACCATTTCATTTAGGACCAACTAGACATCATAAGAAGTCTTTTACTGATGTTGATATGACCATCCATTCAGGAGGAATAGCGATAACAAGTTTTACAAGATGGTTGCTGTGGTGGCCATATTGGATGTTCGAGCAGCACCATTTTCATGTAGGACCAATTATACAATGGGATAATGTGTGTAAAGTTTCATGGCAATCTTCCAAGTAGTTTAGGAGGAGTAGCGATAACAAACTTGTGCTAACGTACGGATGGATGACAGATGACGGACAGAATGGACGACAGAAAACAGACCATTCCCTCATAAGCTCTTCTGGTCTATGACCAGTAGAGCTAAAAATGAAAAGAAAAAACAGTTCATGCAAATTACTGCTATTTTTTTTAATGGGGTTCAGACATGTAATACATAAGAGGGCATTATTTGTTCAACACTGATGTTGGTGAACTTAGGTGAAATGACTAGTACATGTCCTTTTTATGTAAGGTTATTGAATTTTTTAAAAATATTTGGCCACTTGTTTTAAATCTGGAGTTTATTTTCTGATTCAGTGTCCACTAGCTAAGAGCCAATGTGAAAAGGATTAGCAAATCTAATTAAGAAATGGTAGCAAATGAAGGCAAGAAAAACTGTTTCACTTACTATCAATCTGTTTATTTTTTTATGGGTACCATTTATAGTCGCTTATAAGTCGAGTCCAACTTCAAACAACATAGACCCTGACCTGCCGTCACATAATGCACCAATAGATCAGGGTCTATGTTGTTTGTTGTACTGATTACTCCTTACAAACTGCATAGACCCTGATCTGCTGGCGCATTATGCGATAGCAGATCTGGGTCTATGCAATTTGCAATTGGACTCAACTGATAAGTGAGCAAAGATGGTATCAATTTTCATGGTTTTATGAAAAATTGCATTTTTGTCGGTATTTATATTCATGGATCAGGGAAGGGGTTCTAATTGTTTCCATTGAAGAATCCTGGTTTGTTGGTACTTATATTCATGGATCAGGGAAGGGGTTCTAATTGTTTCCATTGAAGAATCCTGGTTTGTTGGTACTTATATTCATGGATCAGGGAAGGGGTTCTAATTGTTTCCACTGAAGGATCCTGGTTTGTTGGTACTTATATTCATGGCTCAGGGAAGGGGTTCTAATTGTTTCCATTGAAGAATCCTGGTTTGCTGGTACTTATATTCATGGATCAGGGAAGGATTCCTAATTGTTTCTATTGAAGGATCCTGGTTTGTTGGTACTTGTATTCATGGCTCAGGGAAGGGGTTCTAATTGTTTCCATTGAAGAATCCTGGTTTGTTGGTACTTATATTCATGGATCAGGGAAGGGGTTCTAATTGTTTCCACTGAAGGATCCTGGTTTGTTGGATCTTTACTTCTTGATTAGAAGCAGCCACAAAATCCACAAAAATTGATACCCCATTAAAAATATTAAATTCACAGTATACAATGTCATGAGATGTCTGAACTGGTTTGCATATATACAAACCTTCAGCTGCCTGCATTACAACATCATCAAGTTCCTGTTCTAGCTTCTCATATGTTTGAAGTCGAGCTGTTTTTTCTGACAAATGGGACTCAAGTTCTATCACTTTTTTCTCCATATTGGCTTGTAGAATGTAGTATTCCTTTGTCAGAACCTAATAAAATACAATTACTGAAGATGCATAAAACAGAAATGCCACAATGGTAGACAACTAAACAGTAAAGAACAGCTTTTTCTGGCATTTATCTCTTAAATTCATTATGCAAACTGCAGATAACATAACAGTCTTACATTCACTATGTAAATGTTTATTGCAAACAATTTAATGTAAACATTCACAGAAAATTAATTCTTGACTACATGTAATCAAAAGCATAAAGAGCTGGCTACAGTGACCAAATGTAATCTTAGTTCTATTTCAAATATTTGATAAACCATGCGTAACAAAGGTGTAAACATAAGCCAGACCTGAACAGAAAAACTTTTACCATGTTTCACTTTGTTTTAATAGCCTAAAAACTTGTCCTAGTAATCTAATTTGGACATGCATGTGACTGACAGCTGACAATTTGATTCAACAGCCTAAAAAAGTGGCTCTAGTAATCAAATTTGGACATGCATGTGACTGACAGCTTACAATTTACACAATATAAAATAGATGGAATGATGGACAGGTAGACTATGAACTGAAACCGCTAATTCACTCAATACCTATGTACAGCTAGATAGACTGATGGACTGGTGAACTGTACATAAGACACATTATACAGTAGCATAAGAAGAAATAATAGAGAAGTAGTCCACAAAAACAAGTATTATACAAACAGTACATATTTATATATCTTTGGCATTCCTTGGGTCTTGTTTCTACAGCCTAAAAAGTGGCTCTAGTAATCTCACCTGGATATGCATGTAACAGACAGTTGACAATTTGTTTTTTACAGCTTAAAAAGTGGCTCTGGTAATCTCATCTAGACATGTGGCAAACAGATGACTAACTGGGTTTGTTACAACCTAAAAGTGGCTCAATTAATCTTAATTGGACATGCATGTGACTGGCAATTGACAATTTGTTTCTATGGCCTAAAAAGTGGCTCTAGTAGTTGCATTTGGACATGCATGTGACTGGCAATTGACAATTTGTTTCTATGGCCTAAAAAGTGGCTCTAGTAGTTGCATTTGGACATGCATGTGACAGCTGACAATTGGTTTTGACAGCCTCAAAAGTGGCTCTAGTAATCTCAGCATGTGACTGACAGACAACAATTTGTTTTGACAGCCTCAAAAGTGGCTCTAGTAATCTCATCTAGACATGCGACTGACAGATGACAATCTGTTTTTACAGCCTCAAAAGTGACTAATAATCTCATTGGGACATGCTTGTGATTGACAGCCAACAATTTATTTTGACAGTCTAAAAAGTGGCTCTAGTAATCTCATCTGGGCATGCATGTGACTGACAGCTGACAATTTGTTTTTACAGCCTCAAAAGCAGCTCTAGTAATCTTATCTGGACATGTATGTGACTGAGCACTGACAATTTGTTTTGATGGCCTAAAAAATAGCTTCAGCAATCTCATTGGGACATGCATGTGACTGACGGCTGACAATACTGCATAATAGTGGATTGTAACAAATATGGGAACTGAGAATAGTGATAAATTACACCAAAACTGAACAAAAACTCATATATCTTTTATCATAATGTTAAATTTAAAAGTTTAAGCATTATTCAATCCACTATAGTACTGATCAAGTTTTGCTGGTTTTGATAAATTTAAGCAAATGCTTCTCTTGTCCACATTGAGTTTATTTTATTCTCCCATTCAGGAAAGGATCGAAATAATCAGTCATGTGACAATATAATCTAGTGCATAAAAGAGTTAATGATATCAATTTCTCAACATAAAACCATGTAACTTTCTACTATATAGAGGTCCCTAGCTACAGTCTGCTATGTGGAGCCATAAAAGTGTATTGTGATACAGATGAGGCCACCTTATACTGGGGGTACATTACATCAAGAAAAAATAATAATTCAACCAGTATAATGGAATTTATGACCATACCTGTATTTTAGTCAGGGACCCTCTTTAACTATGACACTTTATAGGGAGAGATCACTGTACTTTCATAAAAACTCAAGTGACTGACAAAGTATGGGACACAACTGAAATTTAATTGACAACTTTTTAGTGCAGGACTACTACATAACATATAACACTTACATTAAGCCAGGTCCCATCTTTGCTATATTGCAAATATGTATAACATATAAGACTTACACTGGGCCAAGTTCCATCTTGGTTATACCGGACTACTTTATAACACTTACATTGGGCCAGGCCCCCATCTTGGTTATATTGGACTACTGCATAACATGTAACAAATATATTTGGCTAGGTCCCTTTTTGGCTATATTGGACTACTGTATAACATATAACACTTACATTGGACTAGGCCCCATGCTGGCTATACTGAACAGTGTATGATATATAACACTTACACTGGGCCAGGTCCCATCTTGGCTATAATGGACTACTGTATAACATACTGCATAACATACAAACACTTAAACTGGCCAGGTACCATTTTGGCTGTATTGGACTAATGTATAACATATAACACTTACACTGGGTCAAGTTTCATCTTTGTTATCCTAGACAAATGAATAACATGTAACACTTACACTGGACCAGGTCCCGTCTTGGCTATACTGAACTACTGTATAACATGTAACAATTACATTGGGCCAGGTCTTATCTTGGCTATACTGGACTACTGTATAACATGTAACAATTACATTGGGCCAGGTCTTATCTTGGCTATACTGGACTACCATATAACATATAACACTTAAACTGGGACAGGTCCCATTTTGGTTATACTGGACTACCGTATAACATGTAACACTTAAATTGAGCCAGGTCCCATCTTGGTTATATTGGACTACTGCATAACATGTAAAACTTACACTGGTCCAGGTCCCATCTTGGCTATATTGGACACTTGTATAACATAGTGCATAACATATAACACATTGGGCCAGGTTCCATCTTGACTATATTGACCTATTTTATAACATATAACACTTACAATGGGCCAGGTCCCATCTTGACATTATTGGACTAAAATGCAAAAAGCACTATAACTGTTCAAATAGTATATTAACAAATACATTTATATGCAGTTTACTTAACTTTCAGTCAGGGAAACCCCAAATTTAATGGCTGTAAATATGCCCACTGAAATAACTCAAAATTTGGTACTGCAAATATATAGTGCTTTAAAGTAATTTTTCAGGTCATTCACCTCTAGTTTTTTCTTAAGTTTCTCTATTTCCAGTTCACTTTCCTTGAGGTTGCGTACAGTTTCCTCATGAACCATAATTGTCCTTTCTGCCTCAAATGACTTGATCTTTAGCTCATTAGCTATTTCTGTTGTCCTGTTGTCTCCACTCATCTGAAGCCCACGGAATCTAGAATAGTGAATAATGCTAAGATTACATGTAATTTTGGTCAATATGTTTATAAAACTCTTATAATTAAAAAGGAGGTGCATGGTTGTAAATCTAAATTGAAAAATGCAATAAATGACCAATGTATTATGTAATTTAAATGTTGAGACAGTGGCAGCTCAGAATCATTTGTTCAGTGTGTAGCAAAAATTATGTCTTTCAAACAATAATTATAACCAAAAGTAATCTGTGAAAAGAGGCACTCTAATACATGTATTTGGGTCCTTTTATGTTGTCAAAATTTGTACAGTGAATAAATTATTATTATAAATATACACTCCCATTAATCTGCAGGGGTGCTAGTTAAGTGTGTCATTTTATATACTGGTAGTCTGTCACAGTTATATGTTATAAAAAAACCTAAGGATCTGCTTGCTAAATAAATTACTACTGGTCACCTGTTGATGTTTTCATTAATTGTTTGCAGCATTGTTACCTCAGCTGTATATTTGATTTTGAAAGAAATAAAGGAAGAATTTTTTTTACTACAATAAGCCAACTGGCCCTTGAACATACATGCTATACTAACTTAGCTACGTTGACAGCAGACAGTTATAACTTATGAAACAGTATTATATACATAAATATTTATATTTTCCATTCAATATTCATGAAAAAGCTATTCCTTCTTTAAAATAAACAATGCAAGTATGGCACATATTTCAGCTATAAAATACACATCATCTCAATAATGTCAGATTGGAAAAAGTGATGAATTACCATTATTGTATCATGTAATATAATATTGTATAAAATTATTACATTGTCAATATAGTATATTCATTATTTAAAGTAATGCATCAATCTAGGAATATAACTAAAGTAATGCAATACTTCTTATCTGAAAAGCCTTATAGATAAAAACACATAACTTCCTAACATGACATATTTGGTTTTCTCCGATAATACCAAGGTATATACTTCTTCCAAAGTTCCAAATACAACAGACATTCTAAGAGAAAATGATATTCATATTTTAGAATTTAGGAAAATTTACATATTATTTTTTCTTTGGGAGTCTTATTTGGTCTATTCCATCTACCATATTCAATTTCCAATTTATGTGATGATACTCTTAATTAGTTAATGCAATTCTATATTTCCAGACACTAATATCTTCTGATATAAATGATAGCGTTAATAGGAAAGCTCTGTAGGAAATAGCTCCTTGATGAATTTGCCAAACTAGCATTCCAATTTTGAATAAAATTATCTCACAACCATTTGTTTTATAATAGCTAGAAAAGAAATTATATCACCAACACCTAGACCAGATACTACAAGTCTAACCAAGGAAATCCAATTATGTTTCCTGGTAAAACAGTACTATCATTTTGTACAAAATACTGACTGGACAATGTTTGATTCAAGATTGCTTTTAGCTTTGCATGTTTTTTTCTGTATCAAATGGACTTTGCAGGTTTAAACAACAACTGCATGCATATGCTCACTTACATAATGAATTTAACTGAAATTCAATGATGGATGAAAATATAATGGAAAAAACTTGGACTTGTTCAAACTTAATTTTTAAAAATATCTTTTTGTTTCAGAATCAATTAAAATACTGTCTCAAGTACAATACTTTAACTGTTTTTCATTATTCTTAAATTTTCCTCCACAGTTCTATCATTGTACTGGTTTGCAGTCAAGTTATTTTCATGACAGTAAATTACTCTCATACATAAGCATCTATATAGTTCGTTAAAACCTTAACAATGACAAGTTTTTCATTGTATAAGAAATTAAAACCACAGACATCTTGGTCATAAATTTTACTTTCCTACTCATTCTAGCGGGAAAAACATCATGTTATTCTGTATACACAATGTTATTTAACAATTACAGGTTGTTCTCATGAATCTGACCTCTTTGTATTCAATTATTTAACAATTACAGGTCTATCTCATGAATCTGACCTATTTGTATTCAATTATTTTTCATATATAGCACATTAGTCTAGATGGAAATAATTTGTATAATATCGAAGAATACGATTGTTGGGTTCATCAAACATTGTTCTGGAAAACAGTTGGATTAATGAAAATTAGTGTTTGGTGTTGTATGGCACAGCAATGCAAGTAGGTTATTTAGTGCTGAGGCAATTGGAATAAAGTGCTTTGCCCCAGGACACACTATGGAAGCTGACCTGGGCTGATCCAATGGTAGTATTTGAACTCCCACCCTTTTGGTTGTGAGTCTGGCATGCTAGCTACTGCCTAAATTAGCTATCTCTTACAACATGCAGGAGGGTTCATAGGGCCCTTTCTATTTCCCCAAGCCTGCAAGTGGGGTGGG
This sequence comes from Margaritifera margaritifera, assembly GCA_029931535.1. Classification (NCBI taxonomy): domain Eukaryota; kingdom Metazoa; phylum Mollusca; class Bivalvia; order Unionida; family Margaritiferidae; genus Margaritifera; species Margaritifera margaritifera. The sequence continues at coordinate 556,447 of JAQPZY010000975.1, read as the reverse complement.
GGTGGACAGGGTCCTTTCTACATCCCTAGGCCTGCAAAGGGGGTGGGGGGTGGGGGTGGCAAAGGGCCCTATCTACATCCCCAAGCCTGCAAGAGGATGCATAGGGCCCATTCTAAATCTCCAAACCTGTGAGAGGGTGCACAGAGCCCTTTCTACATCCCCAAGCCTGCATGAGGGTATGAGGATGCATTGAGCACTTTCTACATGCCTGGGGAGGGGCAAATGAAACTGAAGTGTACTACTTTCTAAGTTGTAAATATGACACAATTTTCCATGTTTGCTAATTTTCATAAGCATCTTAAATAATCTTATCAACACAAATATTTGCATTAAATCCAGTTAAAGTTGACATACTCTTGTAGGAGCTGCTCATATTTAGTATTCATCTCACGCTCTGCAGCCTGCGCTCTTTCCTTCTCTGATATGGCCATATCCCTTGCTTCCCGCAGATTCCTGAAAGATATTGTACATAATGCATTAGAAACTGTAAATTATATTTTATGGTAAAAAAATCTACATGTGGGTAGCAAATTTAGTACATCCCCGAAAAAATTCGGCATAATTTATATTCTGTATGTCGTATATATAAAATGAGCATATTTTCCTTAATTTTCTTTCCTCACTGCTAGCACAATACATATTGAAATAACTTATTAATTTAGCATATAAATAGATCAAACTTTCTAGTATGTTAATATCTAAAAATAGAGAGTTGCTGAGAAAAGTCTTGAAATACAATATTATGTTTACTGGGTTGTGTACTTCACTGAAATGTTTGTTAATTGCTAGCTATCTTTTGCTGAAAACTGAAACATTAGATAATGAACTCAGAAAGCATATATTTTTCATTAAAGATGTAAAGTCACAACAAATTACCCCACAAACAATATCTGACTTGCCTATTTTCACGCTCATACATCTCCTTGGTACTGGTGCGTAACCTATCTATCTCAGAATTTGTACGAATTCGGATCTGTTCCAGTTCATCACGAAGCTTGTTTTCATATTCTGATTTATACTGTTCTCTAATAAAAGGTGTAAATGAAAAAACAGATAATTAAAAAAGTGGGGTTTTTTAACAAATGAATAGATACACTATTTTTACTGTAATGGAGGAACATGTATTATCAGGCCCCCTAAAAATACATAATTCCCATTCACTCTCGATAAAACAATTTGTTCTTACTTTTGTAACACATTTTGTTTTAAACTCACTGCCTAAACAAATCAAAATATTTGGTCTTCTTCATGACCATTCAAAACAGGATCTCTTACACTAGCCTAACATGTTATATTACAATCAAATAATGAATCAATTAATAATCTCACCTAAAATATATGTAATTTTGATATTCATATAACAAGTGATTTCTTCCACTCCTGAAACAACAGAAAATCAAATGAAAACAAAATCTATGAAAAATACATTATGGCAGCTCCCACAGCCAGCATAATTTTTGTAGTTTTTTTCATAATATGTTGTCCTTTGTTTGTCAATTCAGCCTTGTAACGTTTCTGGACATTAAAAAAATGCTTCATCCACATTTTTGTTTAAATATATTAATGGCTTTACAAAAGAACACCACTTTTGAAAATGATAAAAGGAAAGTGACTTTATTTTTGGAAAGGGGAGCCACAGTAGCTCAGTTGGTAGAGCATTGGAGTCATAATCCAAAAGGTTGTGGGTTCTATACCCGCCCAGGCCAGCCCAGGTCTGCTCTCTCTGTGTTTCCTTGGGAAAGTCACTTAGATCCCATTTCCTCAGCATGATATAGCCAATAACGTGTTAAAATGGCAACTGAAACCCACAGAAACAAACAAATAATTTTACAAAGGAATACCACTTGTAAAAATGATAAAAGGAGGCTAACTTAATTTTAGAAAGGAATACCAATTGTCAAAATGATGAAGGGAAGCTTATTGCTTGTCAAATGGCTCTCAGGTCAGTATACAGTATACACAAGTCACTTGTTTCAATATCTTGGCATCTGATAAGCAACATGTGTCGCATGTGCAAGACAGGTTGCCTTATTAAATGCATGATTAGTTCAATATACACCTTATTAGATATCTACAGTGAATTATTGTGACTGTAACACTAATGGAAAGACTTCTGATACTGGTAATCCAATGTTTTCTCCAGCTTTCCGAAAAGGAAGGGACTGCTGGGTCAATTTTATGGGACCCTTTTCATGTTCTGGAAGCCCGCCTATTATTTTAGCATTTACTATGAATATTACTTGCTTTTTACTTCATCTCAATTAAGAATATTTATATTAAATTCCCTAAAAATACTGCATTAACAGATTTTCATACTGGTATTTCTCTTTTATAATAAATTATTGCAAAATGTTCTCGTGTTCTTATTTAAGATAAGAATGTCAACAGATAAGAACTGAAATAAATATACAACCCCCCCCCCCACCCACACACACAATTCTAGTGAAATATCATATAGAAGACTCTTTTGACCTCCCTTTCTTAGATTTACTTATGTCATCTGTATATAAAGGTTACCTGCTCACAATGAACAGTTTCTGAGTCCCTTTTCTTAGGTTTACTTACATATATCACCTGTATATAAAAGGCACCTACTCACAAAGGGCAGTTCTGAGCCCCTTTTCTTAGATTTACTTGCATATGTCACCTGCAGGACAACTTTTTGTGGTCCCTTGAGTGTGTTTTATAAAGAGAATTCTGTATATAGGAAAGCTGCCTTAATGAATTTCTTATTCACACACAACCACATTATAATCCTACCTGGATGTTACATATTTCTCATACATATCCTCTCTAGCTCTTTTGGCATCTTCCAGTTGCATGCTGGCCTGAGAGAGTTTCTCCTCTGTGAAGGTCACCTTGTTGGACAGTTCAGACACCTGTTTGGATAGGTAATCTTTGTCCTGCTTCAAGAGAGCTAAAGACTGCCTAGCTGTAGATAGCTGCAGAAAGCATATTGTAACATTAGCATTCTGTGATTTCAATAGAAGAAACTGCTTCAAGTTATTATGATAACTGTAAGTTGAACACAATCTAATCCCACAATCTAACTTCTGTTTATCTGCCTGTTTCTTTGATATGATACTATGTGGATAAAATTTCAGTGGTTATTATAAAAATAAAACTCATTTATCTGGCAAACAGATTGATTTTTAATAAGTTAGTGTTTTCCCTACAGTGGAATGACAGGGTGGCATGCCCTACCCCTTTTGATCACTGCCCTATATTTACCACAACTTTGCCCCTCTACCTTCATCTGTATGCCCTTAATTTATTGCCCCTCTACCTTCATCTGTATGCCCTTAATTTATTGCCCCTCTACCTTCATCTGTATGCCCTTAATTTATTGCCCTTTTGCTTCTGATTGTGCCCCTGAACCTATATTTCTTTACAATTTTCAATCGTTTTTGTTGCAAAAAATCCAAATTTGTTTATCTCCTGTTTGGCAATCTGGCCACTTAAAGCACTGAGTTTATTTTATTTTTTATTGATCATATGAGACCATTTACTAGACCCCTAGGACAACAGAATCATATGCAATGGTCTCATGAACATGCAACCCAGAATGATGAGATCTGCTATATGCAATGGTCTCATGAACATGCAACCCAGGATGATGAGATCTGCTATATACAATGGTCTCATGAACACGCAACCCAGGATGATGAGATCTGCTATATGCAATGGTCTCATGAACATGCAACCCAGGATGATGAGATCTGCTATATGCAATGGTCTCATGAACACGCAACCCAGGATGATGAGATCTGCTATATGCAATGGTCTCATGAACACGCAACCCAGGATGATGAGATCTGCTATAGGCAATGGTCTCATGAACACGCAACCCAGGATGATGAGATCTGCTATATGCGATGGTCTCATGAACATGCAACCCAGGATGATGAGATCTGCTGCCACACTGAGGAGACCCTATAGGTGATGGAATTCTCAGGCTGAGATGTGATTCTTTGAGAGGATTGAAGACATGGTCGAGATGAATTTTAAGGCATGTTAATGAGGGAGACTGACTCTGTTCACATGTGTTTTTGAACTCCATACCCAAATGGGTGAAATGGTGAGATGAGACAACATCACAATTGACTTGGAACAAAATTCAACTGGTCTCTTTGTCATATGTCATCCAGATGGAGGGAAGTCACAGACACGGAGATATCCCTGAAATGAAAGACTGCTCTGTCCATAATTCTTGTGAAAACTCAGGGGCAGGTGTTGGGACCAAAAGGTTGTGCCCTGAACTGGTATACTGTATCAGTGAAAGTGTAGTCTCCCTCCTGAATGGCATTTAGAAGCAGTCTCGGCATCTCCATTAAGAACCACCATGCCTGTATGAAAAGGTTGAGACATGGTTTGTACAGCCCTGGAGAGTTATTTATCAAGGACATCCCAAGGACTTCCAAAAGTTTTCAAAGAGTATTTGAAATTATGGAAAACTGAACCTTTTCCATATGTTACTTTGTAAACCACTGGTGTTGTGTGTCATTTGATCCACCAAATTTTATCCCATTTTGTTTATTTAATCAATATTTTTGGAAAACACCTAATAACAAAAATTCGTAATTTAAAAAGTGCAATATCTTACTCATTTTTAACATTTTGTTTTCCCTCATATAAATTCAATGAGTTTTGGGCAAAATTCAAAGAGTTTTCAGGGTAATCACTCAAATTCAAGGATTTTTTAAGGTTGTATTACCATCTTCAGAGCTCAAGTCTATAACTGGCTAAAGTGTACCATTTGCCTTTGGCATCAATAACAGTCTTGAATAAATGCCCAGTAACTTTGTGTTCTGAACAAATCTCTACCACCCTTTTCATGAGAGGACTGTCTATTTCCTACTGTAGAACATCAACTCTGAATGGATCTTTTGGGATGTCTGTAGCAGAGGGAGCCCTGGACAATGTGGGAGGGATACTGAATATGATCTGGAGACCCTCCAAATAAAACTTGTAGGATCCATGTATCATCAGAGCCAAGTCTTTCACATTCATTAGCAAAGTGGCTGAGTCTTCCACTCCAGGATACATGACAAGGGCAATGTGAGTATGGCGTCATTTCTTTCTGGAAGGAGACTGGTGTGGAGATAAACTGGGGCGAATATGATCCCCCTCTCTCTGCTTCTTGTCATCACTGGTCCCTACAAACTGGTTTTGAATGTGTATTGGGCCTGTAGGACTGTTTTGCCATTGGGCAGGTTGTAGGGGCTTCCATTTTCTCTACTCCTGGTTCTGGAAAGATCGCTGAGGTCTCTGATGCTGGGCTTGTGCAAGATTTGTCTCCTTGGAGACCTGCTTGTACACTTCATTCACATGACCACTGAAGACCTGTTTCAGTGACAGTGGCTGCAATCTAAGTATGGCCTTGTGATGCTCTTGGAGGAAGGCAGAAGTGGAGAGCAACACAACTCGTTCGGCAAGCTGCAGATTCACTTCTGCTGTTATGGCATTGTGTGTTGTGCCACGCTGTTCAGAACATGTGCCATTAGTGAAACTGATTCCCAAGCATAGCCAATTGGTATAACAGCTGGTGAAGCTGGCTATATTCTGCTTGCTGTAAGATTGCCATGAATACCTGGTCAGCACAGAGCCTATTGCAACATTGTTCTGGACTAACTGATGCATGTAAATGAAGTGTTTCTGGTCCATCCGTACTGATAAGGGTTTTGACATTCCCAGGCCTGCTATGTTTCTGTTGATGGCTAGGACCTCTGTATGAAACACAGGTGTGTGTGCCTTACAGTATACTTTGTAAGAGTTGCTGTCAATAGAAAGGTCTGTTCACACTTGGGTTTTGTAGTTGCCTCTCTAAACACTGCAATAAGTCTGCCACAGCTGGTAGCAAACAAAAAACTTCCTCAACTGATGTATTGAAGGCTCAGTCTTTTCTAGTCACCTTCAGATCTAGTACTGACAATGGAGCTTGTGAGCATGATTCATTGTATACTTTGGAGTGGGGTGATGTGGATACCTCCTGTGATGTCTGTGACGGTGCTAGCGAAGCTAGCCAAGACTGATGACAAACCATACTGGATGTCAGTCCGGCTTGAGATACTGTAATTTCAAGATGATCGCTGACTGTATCATCCATGGTCTTGAGCATCCATGACTGTATTGTAGCTGGCACCATAATGGTCTGTTGTGATGGGCCACCCTGGAGCCATTCGACATTGGTGGGTGATGGCACTGGACTGAAATGGATCCATAAAGGTACCAGGCCTACATGGATCCGTAATAGGTATGGGCTGCTTCATGTCTATGGACTGAACTGGGTCTGTAATAGCAACTGGACACTGTGGCATTATCCAGGCCATGGACTGACATGAATCTGTTATGGCATTATACTGGATCATCTCTTACCTGGAAAATGCTAGTGTTCTGATGCCGGCATGGGATACATGATATCATTGTAACCGGTTCCCTCAGGCATAGGTGTAGGCTTTATTGGATTTGGTAATCAATCTATATCTGATGGCAGTCCAGTCTTGATGGCCATTGCTTCATTTTTTCCAGTGCAAAGTTTATGATGCTGTGACGGATATGGTGATATTTAATCAAAATAACCAGTCCATCCCTGCATCAGCTGAGACCTAGTCAGAGCTGATACTGACCACTGTTGATCTGACTCTATTGTTACTGAAGGTTCAGACGGGCTGCCATACCTAGCTGGAATTGGTCCTAAAGGTACCGATGAAAAGATCTGAAATGGTTTGCCTAATTTTCTTTTGCGATGGCAAACTCTCTTCTTATAATGTTTCCACCAGAAGAAATTGGTTCACCAAGGAGGCAGTGGCAACAATATTAATGGTGTCTTCCTTTCTAGTAGTGCACTTCTTCACCTTCCCTTTATTCCAGGTGCTGTGTCTGGCCAGGACTGAAGCCCACCGATTCACTGTCCAACGTGTGCAGATGTCACATATATAGCTTGAATCAAACTCCATGCGTTCTAGACATGTAGCATGGTTAACACCTGTAAATACAGGGAGCAAAACAATAGTCTATAGAGGTGAAATCAGTCAAGCATCATGTAAATTTACTGTGAAGTGGATGCTAATGAAGAACACAAATGCTCATAAAAATTACATGCATGGCCTTTCTGTTCTATAATATTAGATAGACAGTGACAGAAATCTTATAACAGGTCAAGTACACATTTTTGAATGAACATACTAGTGACCAGGACAGGTCACCACAGTGATGCCGATATGTTGCAATAAAGTTAGAAACTTCATGTCAGTTGGAAAGCGTGAGAAATAGGTAGAAATACCGATGGAGTATACTTTCCTCGTATGAGAAAACTTCTCAAACTTGCTCCTAGCACAAGCAGAAAAAGTAACTTAAGTATGGATGGGATTTGGCACCAATCCCTCTATCCAAGGGGAGATCACTCTTGTCTGACTCGCACCTATGTGGGCAGGAAGCTTTTGACTTGTTTATAGCAAAAATTTAACTTGTGAGGGCTGGATTTGTGAGGTATTAGTCATACTCCCAATTAGTATGATTGATTAATGTATTTCAAGAAGAAACACAATAATTGCAATATGTGCTAGATTAACAAGACTTAATAGAGAGTAGTTTATTTCATCAGACATGACATATATCTTAGTCTCCATTTTCAACAGACTTGGATCATTCTTGCTTAAAGTATCCCTCACAATACAACACCATCCCAATTTCTGATAGGATACTTCACAAAATTAAGAATGTTGATTATTGGCCTTAAGAACAGAAACATTCATTTGCTTAGACTAGGAAAAGAAATTTTAAATTTGGTTAGCAAAAAGTCCTAAAAAATAAATAAATAAATACTTTGGTGGTTAAGGTCAGTATTGTGAGTTTTAATTTTGTAAAGTATCTTATCAGAAAATCTGATGGATATCCAAGCATGAAGCCTGAGAGACCTAATTTATGACTCTTCACTCTATACACCAGTGTTTAAAGGTTCTTAACTGAATGCTGGTTATACATTAATGGCATCTTTGCAAATTCGTAAAGCTAAGGCATTAAATATCAACCCTTTCATTCTTATCTCTAATGTAGAATACTGTTGCTAGAATTTTTTTTTATTTTTTAAATTCATCTAAAGTTTGCTTCAAAATTTACAATAGTATTATTTCAGAAAATATTTCATTAAACTGAAATTGGGGATGACTGTACTGTGTAATAAAAATGTTTATTATTGAAAGAGACAATCAAACTTAAACTACTGAAAAGCTTGATAAAGTGAGAGATATTTATCAAAACCTTTTTCTATCCAGTGTAAGGCAGTGAAATAAAAATGAAAACATGGTGATTTCAGCAATACAATTTTCTTTGAGTGACACTTTTCTGATTTCAAAGTGCCCTTACTTTAAAATTAATTGAACACATTCAGTTGAATCAATAATTCACACTTTCATCGGTGATGCAATGATTTTCCTTAATATTCTTCAGTGCTGTTCAAGTAACACATCCATAGGTCCTGGGTACAGCACTTTCAAATTTGAAAAAGTTACCGATTGGATGCAAATTAGAATTCTGTATAATTTCCATGATAACTTACAGTAATTGGAGTAACCTTGCAGATATTTTTTTAAACCTCATTCGCTGCATACAAAGTATATTTGAATGGAGTAGCTCTCATTATTTTAGCTACTAAACTCAATTAATTTCATCCAGTTTGCCCTAATTCAGCTTTAAAGGAAAAAAAATGTTTTTAGAAACATCGAAAGATTAAAATAGTTATATAAGTTGCATGATTACTAAAACTGAGCTGCTAGTGTAACCAAAGATCTCCACTAATATGTGAAATCATTAGGTAACTTTCGCCTCTGTCAGTTATCCCACAGTTGAGAAAATGCCAACATTTATTACTCAGTTTATTATGTGAGTCAATCTGTTTTAATTTTAAATTTTAATTAAAGTTAGCTGCAATATTAAGGAAAAACAAGAGAAAAGTTGTGGCATGTAGTGAAGAGGCTGCTGGTGAAAGTGAGGTTGTGTCATTCTGTATTCAAATAACCTTTTAACTAGATCAGAAAACTTAAAAAATGTCAACACAGATAACACCACTATTAACAGACATTTAAAATTTTAAAATGAAAAACCTACTGACAAACCAGACGGATATTAGACAAGTTGTACTAAATAATTCATATCAGTGTTTTTTCACAATGTGTAAACAACATGGAATTGTACTTCCAACCTGGAATGACACATTGACATGTAAAAGGATTTGAAAACGAAAATAAGCTCATACTCATAGCAAAATTAAATTATCACAGATGGTAAACAACATCTCCTTTACCTCCCTTTTCAAACTACCACCTTCTGATGGCAAAATCTGCATTACAAAGGAATGCAAAGAATCAACATGTATATACAGACAACAATGGACAAATTACTAATCCTAAAATTAGAAAGTCCAAGCTGACATCAATTTGTTAAGGAAAATATAATTCAAGCAAATAAAAAATGTAATTTACATTTTTATGTAATGAAATCCCAGCTTCTTCAATTCAACTTATTATCCAAACTATTTAACTATGTCTTTAAGCATTTTATTTCTAAAAAATATATTATTCCATCTTCAACAAAATGGATGAGACATCAAAGAGACAAAAATTGGTAGCATTTCATGTCAATATGGCACATGGACTATCCTTGATAAATAGACTTATGTACAGTATTGACAAGTTTTATCAAGCACTTTATCCGATAGTGTTTAAATAAGATTATATCTCTAATAGGAGAAAAATAGAAAGGATTGGAATTTAATGTAATATCTAACTTGCCATTCCACATTTCATACCTTAAAATACTCTTAATCCACTATTTTTCAAGGGGTACCCATTTCTGTGGATGTCTCTAGCTACAAACACAAACTTAAAGACACAACAAACAGCAATCTTTCTGTGAAAAAAATAGGACTTCTTCCCTTAACCATGAATTAAAGTTCTGACGAAAATGCCATTTTTAGCAAATCCACAAAAAACTGATACCCACAAAAATACACTAACTGACAACAGTATTCTGCTCTGATGCACGTTTTAATAAATGGTTTCAATGCCAAACCTAAAAATGTTAGTACTTTGAACATAATACTCTGTCAAACTTAAGTTACATATTGCAAAACAAAGGCAGTTAATAAGCAATTTCTTTAGGTATGAAACTGTTTTAGACATGATACAAACTTATTAGGAATCATTATAATACACATGTTAACTGGCCTTGGCAAGAACCCAGCCTTTCAAAAAAATTCACATTGCGTGTTGCCCAAGGTAAGTGAATTTTAGCAGTGGGCAAGCAAATATCATGATACCACATGTTCAACAACTTTCCATTTCTGGCATTGTACATACAAATTTGCAAGAAACTTGCAGTCATTTTATGTAATTATTTTAGATGAAATGAATATTACAATCTTGCAAAGATGTATTTTGCAATTTAAATGGGATGTTTATACAAAAAAAGTAAACAGTTCATCAGACAAATAAAAAGCTGAAATTTACTAACCAGTGAGCAAAGTAAACTTTAACAGAAATTTTGAAATCCTGCAGCCACACACATTTTTCAAAGATATGTGAAGTATCATAAGTTAAACACAATGGTAATAACTCTTGCATAAGAAAAATGTTCCAAAATGCAAGTTAATGCATAAATGACTGTTGCACCAATTGTCAAGTAAAGACAAGAGTTCTACAGAACATGATGTAAGCAAACTACATTATGAAAACTACACTATAATGTCAGAAAACTACACTATGATGCCAGAAAACTACACTATGATGTCAGAAAACTACACTATGATGTCAGAAAACTACACTATGAGGTCAGAAAACTACACTATAATGTCAGAAAACTACACTATGATGTCAGAAAACTACACTATGATGCCAGAAAACTACACTATGATGTCAGAAAACTACACTATGAGGTCAGAAAACTACACTATAATGTCAGAAAACTACACTATGATGTCAAAAACTACACTATGATGTGTTTTCTCTGTATATGACCAGAATTATATGAAACACAAAAGTCATAACTCAAAGACAAAACCTTCCAACTGATGTTGCAACCATTGCCAACACTACCATTTCCAGTGAAAAACTGAATATACCTTTGTCCCTCTATATGCTGACTAATGCAGGTGAGACAAGAACCATGCACATCAGGGCTGAGCAAATCCCATAGCCCAACGTCCCAGACTAGTAATTTTTGAAGTCGGGCAAGTAAAATTTTCCAAGTCGCTAGTCCGGGACAAGTGCTTTTTAAAAAAGTCGGGCTAGTCCTTATTTTCGTGCTTTAATCACTATATCTACCTTTATTTGGTCAATCATGCCATCAGGGCGTACTGAATACTTTATTCTACCCCTCTTCGTGTATAGATTTACATCCTGTTATCGCTTGACTGCATATTGGGCTAAGCGACCAAATTATAGGCAAATCAAAACACGTCAAACAAAAGAAAGCCAGTATGATCAATTAGTAGTGTTTTAAGGGGCTTTGTTGCATTGGGTTTACTCAAGCCAGATTATCACGAGGGGCTCACTATGATTTTAATCCAGCAAGTCAGTGTAATTAAATTAATGAAAGGTACTTTACCGACATCAGTGTTGGTTTCTTTTATGAACTGATTAAATGACAGTAATGATTCTTTAATTTTTAATTGATTATACAGATGATTAACTTCAATGTGCGATATTGCGTTTGAAGCGAAACAATTACGCTAATTAATGAGCTGTCTCTCTTCATATTTAAAAGACAAAATATATGTTATGATCACTTTAGAAGTAGTTGTCAAGCAAGCTGATAGTTACTCTGTGGATAAAATGAGTTTGCTAAATTATTTTCGCAAGGAAGGTAATAACGGCGATTTGGAGAAGGAAAATTTGTTTGAAAGTTGAGGGATAAAACGTAAGACTGATACTGAGTGTGCAGTAGCTATTTGACCAAAGAGACATAAGCAACAATCTGTGATGGCAAAAAATGTCAAATATGACGCTACTAAGAGACCAAGTGCTGGTTCAGGTGGCAGACATATACATGGACATTTTTTCAAATCCATCAGCTAAAAAATTTATACATGAACCTGAAGAAGCCAAATGTATAACAACCAATGTTTTTGAAAAATTAAATTCTTTTAAAAAGTTATTATGTTGAATATTATTTCGTTTGTTTTTTCTATGGATTAAGTACATACATCTCATCAAATCTCGGCAAGTAATTACCATTTTGGGACCGGTGAAAAGTAAGGTGGGACTAGTGAAGAGTAAGGTGGGACTAGTGAATTTTCTGAAACCACTTGTCCTGGACTAGTGGTTAAAAAAAAAATTTGCTCAGCCCTGCACATATATCTTTTTGTTACCTCTCTATTCAGATCATCTCTTTCCTTCTGAATGGTTTGGTGGGCTGCCTCTAACACTGTGTACTGCCTATGTATATCCAACTGATCCCTCTCAAAATTATCCCTCTCACTGGTAAAAGAATAGAAATCACACGAATAACTGTAATATTAATTTGCATTAACTTGTAGATGAATTCTGTGGAATGCTATGTCTTCCCTACTCGGCTGTGTCAAAACCTAAAAACCTACCAAAATCACAAGAGGAAAGGAAAGTGGGTCACTGTGACCTTCCTTTACTAATGTCCTTCCCATGATCAATGCATCAACTAAATTTCATTAATGTACATGTAACATTGTGAGAGAAATGGAGGAAAATGTAAAAATTAACATTGAATAAATATGCCAATGCCACCAATGCCATCAACAAAGTGATACCCATGTCTTGCATATGCTCTGCAGACGAGACAAAAAGTATCATAGTGTTATTTTGTTGTATTATTCTGGGAAAATGCTTGAATGTGTAAAATGAAATTACACACCCAGTGATTGTCAAACCAATGTGCTAACTGGAAACAATGATTTAACAGTAAAATTTTAAGATCAAAGTTCATACCTCTGCCAGAAATTGAGTACAGCTGAAATGAATAACTGAACATTCAAATCAGAATACTTTTTCACCTATATTCAAATAGAAAATCAATAGCTGAATATTTGTTTACCTATTGAATAGTGACACCTAAATGCAGACTTAGCATTCAACCATGCTTACCACATGCACTCCTTTCTGTCAGTAAAAGAAAAGGGAAAACAATCAATAACACTGACTCCACTTCCCTTACAACACAAGCTGACTCACTTGCATGGTTCAAAATAAAACTCTTTGCCAATTCCATGCAAATTTGCTTATACTGTCAATGTGTTCAGCCACTCATAACTTATACCAATGTAAAGGAGATAGGAAATTGTTTAGTAAATTATGTTTCTCTGAGAATACTTACCCCATCACATTAACATTAGAAAATAACCTCTGCTACCTCCAAATCCAACCCTCCCTGAAAGACGAAAAAATGTCTTTCCATCTATATATCATATAGCTGAAGGGAAGTTACCCATAGATTGTCTCCACCTTGCCCCCACTAGGTGGTCACCTGTATTCTAGATGTTTATCAATTTAAACCTGAGCAAAACCTACAACAGGATGCTCACATTTGCAGGTAAGTGTGGAAGGGATTGATAGTAATGTGATTGGGTAAGTATAAATGGAGAATCATAATTTCCTTTAAAAAAATGTCCTCCTTTACCAGTGAAGCAAGAAGTGTTTGATTTTGGTCGAGATCATAATGTGGTGATTTAAATGACTAGAGACTGGGCACAACTGTGTTAGAAAGGCTATCTGCAGAGGGCACATGTAGAGGAGGCCATGACAGAGCAAGTCAGCTGCCACATCGAGCAAACCAGATTCAGATGAGTTAGAAACTCCATACCTAGATGAAAGAATTGCTGAGAAGGAACAAGGTCTGACTTCAGCTCATTGACTACCCATCCTAAACTGTGAAGAAGAGGGAGAAGGTTTTTCATATCCTGAACAATAACCAAACTTACAGAGTGTTTTTGCAGAATATCATCCAGCTATAAGGCCGTCACTGTGGAGAAGGACATCCTAAAGTGGAATAAGCTGCAGTCCAGAGAAGGACATCCTAAAGTAGGATAAGGTGCAGTCCAGAGAAGGACATCCTAAAGTGGGATAAGCTGCAGTCCAGAGAAGGACATCCTAAAGTGGGATAAGCTGCAGTCCAGAGAAGGACATCCTAAAGTGGTATTAGGTGCTGTCCAGAGAAGGACATCCTAAAGTGGTATAAGGTGCAGTCCAGAGAAGGACATCCTTAAGTGGGATAAGGTGCAGTCCAGAGAAGGACATCCTAAAGTAGTATAAGGTGCAGTCCAGAGAAGGACATCCTAAAGTGGGATAAGGTGCAGTCCAGAGAAGGACATCCTAAAGTGGAATAAGGTGCAGTCCAGAGAATGACATCCTAAAGTGGGATAAGGTGTGGTCCAGAGAAGGACATCCTAAAACGGGATAAGGTGCAGTCCAACATCCTGGTGAAGGTCAATTGGCTGAGGCTGAGACTGAATGCAAGGGCTCAGAATTGGTACACTGCCCCATGGTAGGTGAAGTGAAGGAACTTGCAAGATAAAGTGTGATCAGGAATATGCATTGGACAGTTCATTGCGCCACACCAACAGCTGAATGGAAGGACTCAGAATTGGTACACTGCCCCACGGTAGGTGAAGCGAATGAACTTGCATGATACAGTGTGATTAGGAATATGCATTAGACATTTCATTGCGCCACACCAACAGCTGAATGGAAGGACTCAGAATTGGTACACTGCCCCACGGTAGGTGAAGCGAAGGAACTTGCAAGATACTGTGTGATTAGGAATATGCATTAGACAGTTCATTGCGCCACACCAACAGCTGAATGGACATTACTGTCTCCATTTTGAATTTTGAGGCAGCAATAAACTGACTGAGCCGGCTCAAGTCTATGACATGTCTTAATTTTCCATTGGCCTTCATCAGATTGCCTGGGATCTCCGCAATGAAGAGGGACAATGAAAGGGAAAGTGGCTGGATGAATATGATCCAAAGCCCCTCCAAAACGACTTGAATCACCCAATCATTTTTTGGAAAGAGGTTGATTCAAGCCAGGTAAAACAGAAGGAGCATGGCACCTACTGGAGGGTCACTGGCGGGCAGGATGGATAGCAAGTCATTGTCAGCTGGTGGAATGCTTGGGGGGAGGAGAAACTTTGTTTTTTCTCTGCCCCCCCCCCCCTGCGAAAGTTAGGGGCATATAGCCGCCTACAATTCGTCTGGACAAAAAAAGATTGTTGCTGCTGAGAAGTACCCATTTAGTCTTTCTGGCAATGATCATCCCTTCTCTGGTATGAGTCCTGACAAGGTAGGACTTGCAAGGAAAGTCTTCAATTTTTAGCCCTCTGGTAAAGTTATATAGAAAGTTGATTTGTGAGATTTTCGTTGTGAACAAATTACTGCCTAAAGAATTTATTTTTAGATAGTCTCTGCATTTAGCTGAACAAGTATCTGAGAGGTCATGACCGTTTTGTATACCTATATTGTGTTTCTTGCACTAAATGAACATTCTGGTCATACCAAGTCTGAAGATAAACAGGCAGTGATTCAGCCAGGTTTTTAAAAAAAGGGGCCAATTGGCCCCCTTCATTTGAAAAAGTGGGCCATTGGTGTGATCATAATGGGCTAACCTCATAATAAAGTGAGATCATTTACATCGTCTATTTACCTGTTATTTGCATGAAAAACCAAATAAATTACCTTCTTTACTTTAAGATTCTCCTCTTTGATGCCTCTGACCATACACTAACGGTGCGGGAAAAGTCAAATTCTTCTCATTTCTGCCCCTCCAACATTATGGTCATGAGTCTTTGCAATGTGTCAGCTTTCAAGCGATTTCTTGAGGGTATGTGAATGTTGTTTTGGCAGCTAAACCCTCATTCACAATCAGCTGACTGCAAAGGTGTCAGAAGGGCAAACCTTGCTAACATTATCAAGTTAGGGAAAGTGTCATTATGGTACTTCTTGATCATTTTCCATAGGTCTGAAAAGCTATCCCGAGGGTACATTTGGTCTAAGACCATCTTCTTCACAAGTTACCATTCTCTTCTACATGCTTCAGCATCTACAAGGGATTTTTTTTATAGTTCCATCTGCTGCCTTCTTATCCTCTGCATAGAATTTCACAAGAAGATCTAAGTCACAATTTCCAAATGATTCTTTTTCTTCCTCAGGAAGGAGAGATAGTGGATGCATTCCAAGAGATTTGAAAGCAAAGACTACCTCAGTGGAATCCTTAGGGAATCTCTTGTTCACATTTGCTTCAAGTTTTTCAGTAAATTCTGTTCTTATTTTGGTATTTTCCTCTGAAGCAGCCTTGATGTCATTGTTTGACAGCTTAACATCCTTGTACATAAAGTCACTACCATTTTTCAAGTTTCTCCTGTAGTTCTGCCTGATAGTGTGATTTACCACTTTTAGCTTTCTTTGTAGCATTAAGAACACTTTCCAAGCAGCAGGAACAACAGCTATATCCAAGTTCTGCTTTTGAAACACAAGGTTCAACTGATTAGATTCTGGTACAACATCCATTAGCATGTGTATGGTGGAAATAAATCCATTAGCATGTGTATGGTGGAAATAAATCCATTAGCATTTGCATGATGGAAATAAATCCATTAGCATGTGTATGGTGGAAATAAATCTACGATCAGTTAGTGTTTTTAGAATTATCTTTTCCTTCTCATTTGGTTTCTTTAGCTGCTGGAAATATGCAACAAGCGGTTTCCATGACAAGTAAACAACATGTAATGCCTCATAAAAACCAACGAATCTCATGGACTTCCTTTAGTTTAACCTCTTCATGTTCTAAAAGTTTCTGAACTTCCCTAAAATGTGCGGTTCTATCTGTGAATCTTTTGAAATATTAGAACATATCCGTTAATGTCTCCTGGAAAGTCTTTCATATGTATGATACATCATCAGCTGCTCTAGGTGTGCACAATGCCAAACGATGGGCAAAACAGTGAATGTTAATCTTTGATTTTAGCAAAGACTCCATTTTTCCTACCAACCATAACAGAAACTCCATCACTTCCAAAAGAATAAACATTTTCAACATTTATACCTCTAGATTCCATGTAGGATTTCAATTTATCAAATATAACTTGTTCACTTACATGAGGCTCCACAACTGGTAGATTTCCCAATCAAAGATCCATACTTCATGGTTGCTATTCCTTCCTTTTCTAACTAGTATACACAACGCATGGCACCTATCACCGCTTCAGTCTTATGAGTGACTGCATTGTTTGCTCAATAGCAAAATTACTGCACAAAGCATCATATCTAAGGGCTTGCTGATGAACACTGCACTTGATATGGCACGATAATGTCGAGATCCTAAAGTTCTAACATCCAGTCATCATCGAGTTACTTTTCTTGGAACTTCTACATAAGTTGCAATATATTTTATTTTCATCTGAATCATATTCTAGCCAGCTATACTCACTTTTCCAGCCTTCTTGGAACACATGCATGAATTTTTTCTTCTTTGGTTCCGCCATTTTGTAATCCTAATCTTCATTTGAAGTTTCATTGTTGGTTCGTCTTTCATCTTGACTTTCGTAGGTTTCTGTCTTGTTCAATGTTCAATGCAGTCATCGTCTCTATGGTCATTCTGATTGTTGTCATGATCTAAGCGTGATACTTGGGAAAAGAAATCTGCTATCCGCCGTTTCATATCTGCCTCTTTGTAAAACTTTGTCGCCCATACAAATGCAAAAGGAACAATGTCAAGGTCGCGACATGTGGCAGCACTTGACTTACAAAAATCACCATGACTACAGATTTTTCTTTGATAACAAATGTTAATCAAACAGAGGTGGAACTAACCTTAATACATTATTTGAAAAAATTGTTTCATATTTTAATTGAGGCTATTACAATTCTAAGCCTAGACTGGTTCCCTGTCATAAGAAAAATATATTGGCAAAACTAATGTCGGTACAGGGTACCGGTCTAATTCTAAGCCTGGAAATATTATGGAATATATTGGGTGCATGATTATTTCCAGACAATACATAGTTATATATATATATATACATGTATATAGGATTAGGAGAATGGGGAAAATAGGCAGAGCATAGGTGCAAATGGAAAACATCGCTTGATGGAATTTATTTATTTTCATTAAACAATCATTGAGAAATTAGGATATTTAATGATTGGTTGGTGCAGCCGTATCAAATTAAAGATAAAAAAGTGCCATGTCCATTTTATTTGCACCACTTTTGGTACATTGAATTTCTTTTTCTTGCGGGACACGGTGTCTATTTTGAGTGAATCCCGCAAGGGCGTGTCCTGGCTGAAGCACTGAACAGGGGAAATAGTACCCACATTTGATTATTAGTCTGAATCCAAAAGCAAGTTTTTATTCAAAACCCCTAAAATGTTATTTAATTTGATTTGAATGATTGAGTTCACAGCTGAATACATGTCATGAATATTCAAATAGGAAAATCTGGTATTTTGTTTCGGTTCATAAAAGGGAGACATATGGACCAAATCTGTAAGAGGAAGATCTAGATTTACCATGAAACTGAATTACTAATTGGCACCAAGATATATTGAATGCTTGTGGTTCTTTGCTAGTTAATGAAAATAATGGTTGTCTGAAGTCAAAATCTTAAAATCAAAGTAATAACATCAAGTGTGTTTTTGAAGATGGATGTCAACAGACACATAAGCATACAATGGTCACTGAGCTTAGCTGGTCACAATCAACTGGGAACATGAAAATTAAAACTAACTGAACTAGAACTGTGCAAATGAATCATGAATACCCTGCCACAGTATCCTAACACAAAAGTTCCCCAGACTGATGTTGGTTATTTATTGCTAAGCCAATTGGGGCAACTGCCTTGCCCAAGGTAACAATCCTGGGCTGATCTGATGGTAGGATTGGAACCCATACATATGGACACATGTAAAACTAAATGCCCTTCCACATTAGGGCAGGGCAACCAACATAAATCTCCCTAAAAAATGCAGGAAAAATGACAAAACTTTCAAAAGGCACATCTTCATGTGAAGTTTTACATAATGGCAAAAAATTGAGATGAATAATTACTAAGCCATGCTGATTACAAGTTGTGAAAAAAGGGACAAACATATGTACAGACAGGGAAACAAACATACTGAAAATGGTATTTCAACAGAGTTCAAATAAAGTATAAATGCTACCTGATGACCTACCTTTTCACTTTGTCATAGTTTTCAACTTTATAATTGTCTTGCTTGACTTCAGACTTAGTATCAGCATAGTCCAGTGTTAATTTCTGGTACTTTACTCTTAGTTCACCATGAACTTGTCTCTCTTCATCCAATTTCTGCAAAGTAAATTCAAGAAAAAAATGTATTATCAACTTAAATACATCTTACATAATTTCACAAATTCCCACAGTATGGCTGAAAGTTCAAGTGGGTCCTATCCATGTGAGAGGGAATGGTCAGAAATAATTTACAATTCCTAGTAAAATACATAACACCATTTTGCTATCACACTTCACAAAGAGAATTACAAAAATCATGTCAGAGATATTTGGAATCCCTCAATTAACTGTTTAGGAATGATATCTATTAAGCAATTGCCATATACTATAAATTTAATGGATAATGACAATATGATTGATTCTTAATGCTGCATTTGCTATAGGGACCCAACAACAAAACAAGATTCCTAACCTGGCTTACATAACTTAACAGTTGACCGTTTCAATATGCAGGTTTATGTATTAGTGTAAGAACACATGCTATGTAAACTATCTCCCAAACTTGATATCATGTTGATTTTATTTTACTATACCCTGATAACAATTCTTTCTAAAGATAAAGACATAATTAATATGCACAGTTTCTTGCTCATAATTGAAGTTATCCAATATGTTGATGATAATAAACCCAAAAGATATGGCTTCAAGAGTGGTAAGAAATCCAGTCAATCAGATGCAAGATCACATCATTAATATGCATCGATCTCACTCATTACTGAAACACTCAAAGATCCTAATGTAAGAAGCATATATTGCAAGTCTGATCAAAATCAAATCACAAATATGGCTTCCAGAGTGCTAACAAGGTCTGCCAATCAGACGCAAGATTATATCAATATGTGTGGATCTTGCTCATCATCAAACTTATGTAAGATCTTGACAATATAAGACAATCTTTCAAGTCTGATCAAAATTGGACCATAAATATGGCTTCCTGAGTGGTAACAAGCTCAGCCAATCAGATGCAAGATCAACTCATTAATATGCATGCATCTCACTCATTATCGAACCTGTACAAGATCTTGATGATATATATTCCAAGTCTGATCAAAATCGGATCATAAATATAGCCTCCAGAGTGGTCACAAGCTCAGCCAATCAGATGCAAGATCATCTCATTAATTTGTGTGGATCTCAATCATAACCAAACCCATCCAAGATCTTGATTAGATAAGCATATATTCTAAGTTCATTATCTACCTTGTCTGAGATTTTGATGATATACACTCATATTCCAAGTTTGAATGAATGATTGAAATCAGATTTGAAATACTGACTCCACAATGGTAATAAGCAATGGTCATGTGTTTCCTAACCAACAGTGGTTTCTCCCTGCTGTAAGCGGTCACTGCAGAATATCAACAGTGACCACTCTAAGTATGCAAATTACACTTTTGTTTGATGAGCAAGGCATTTTTTTAGAAAAAGGTCCTTAGGCATATCATGTGAATTGATATGCAAACATTTCATATCTCACTTGTACTGATCGTACTCCAGTCACCCTGTCAGTCTAACTCTAAGATGTCAATATGTCAGGTTTGAAAGCAAGGAGATTTTATCTTTACAGGAGGGGGTAAAAGGAATTCATTTTCTGGATGGTGAGAAAAGTAGTATTGTTATCGCAGATTATATGGACTTCACTTTTTGTGCTAGCGTGACAGGTATAGTTTGATAACTTCACCTATTTGCAAGTGAATTAAGGCTGTCTCTGATGAAAAAAGTTCATCTTTGAGAAGAGATACAAGTTACATACCTTTTCATTATGGTCAGGGGTCATTCAATATTTAAAACTTGTCTGTAAAGGCAGGCAAAGTTTCAGTTCATGGATCACAAAAATAGCCACATATGGCTTCGTCTGATTCCCTATTCATCACAGGCCTCTCACATGAGCCAACTATCTTTTGATCCTGGTGAGTTGAGCTACTGGCTAATCCAGATATTGTTTTTGAAGTGTGAATAGCTGTTTCTAAGCCTAATCTATACAAGTTGACCGAACAAAGAGTCAGTCCTCTGTTCTACAGTCATATGTAAGCTGTCAATCAGTAGTGAAATTAGTGTTTTGTTATGGTTCACAAAACAAAGATCAGTGATTATTTTAAGTCAGTAATGATTTAATTTATAGGATGGATTAAAGCGAGCAGGATACAGTAATCTTGTGTGGAACATAAATTTGGGAGAGAACAACATCTACATGTATTTTATGATTTTGTTGAATAGTGCACATAAAACAATCTTGATAATGTAATAATAAATATAATAATATTTGGCGTATGGTATTTATTCAAAAACCAATTTTGAAAGGTGAACCTGTGTACAGAGGTCACCTGTGTACAAAGGCCATTTTTGCCATTTCCCATGGGTGGCTTCTATTGACAGGTTTGACTGTACATAAATGATCGTTAAATGTTGACACTCACTTGATAAAGACTATATAGACGAGTTAAGAATCCTTGTCCATTGTATTTTAAATGCCTATAACATCTGTTTGTCTTTTATATCCATGTAAAACATTACATGATAATCTCTGCCAGCAGCCACTGTTTAGATGAACATACGTTTTTCTTATTTTTCGTGGCTATTATGATCTTATACCATGAAACACAATAGCAGCACTCTTTAGAGCTAAAAAATACACACAGATATGGCAAAATAAGGGCATGGTTGCATATAAGCTTT
This sequence comes from Margaritifera margaritifera, assembly GCA_029931535.1. Taxonomy (NCBI): domain Eukaryota; kingdom Metazoa; phylum Mollusca; class Bivalvia; order Unionida; family Margaritiferidae; genus Margaritifera; species Margaritifera margaritifera. The sequence continues at coordinate 534,499 of JAQPZY010000975.1, read as the reverse complement.
TCAAAACCTGAGCCATGTGCCCTCTCCTCTTGAAAAAAGGAGGGGCCAACCAAGTGAGGTAGGGGTCTCAGTTTTCATTATGAAAAACGTACTGGAAACGAAGACGGTATTTAAAAAAATAAATAATTAGGCTGCCACCTATATGTAAATCTGGAGACATTGCTTTTGCACCTTGTTTATCATCCTAAATACTTCTAAGCTATGTTAAAGAACTGCAGCTGATAGCCTGAACATGACTTTTGTTTTCATTATACTCATAATATATACTTTACTGCATGAAACTGGCCCCTGCCCCAAAATAGAGAATAAAGAAAAGATCTTTTAAGCACATTTGGATGTGTGGATCAACAGTATTTTTCAAGCACAAACATGAATACTTGCAGTGAAAATCCACATCATATGCACTGTATTTATGGGAACAGTTTCAATTTTCATGAGTAATACTTCAGTCTCAATGAAACATTGTTTCAAACATAGATCAAGTACTTAAAAAAAATAAAAATTCATAGATCAAGTGTGCAAAAAAACCCTCAAAAACAACAGGCTGGTCAACATCATAGTGTTTCCCCCAGGTCATTTTACAATGGCGCCTCACAATGCTGTTCTTTGCACATGCCAGGTCATTTTTTTTCTCATGTCAGGTCATTCTTTACATAGTGCCAGGCCTTTTTTCCCCAACAAACTTAATCTTGTTTTTGGTTGCAAAATGCCCCTTTTTGTTTCTCACAAATTTAATCAGCAACTTATGTACTCGATTTAATTTCAATATTTTTTATTATCATAAGTGGCAATATAACTATGCCCAAAGATTAAGCTATTTATAGTGTAGCAGCAGGTCACTGCTTATTAACACCACTTAGTGATGCATAAAGAAGAGTTTATTGTAACTGAACTGCTCGTGGTAGTGTGTACACTCACTGGATAATGTTCTGACACGCAAATGTGTAGATAGGATTACAGAATTAATTTTTTCCAGCATTAATTATCTTTGCAGCAATGATTTTTTTAAATGACATGCTCATTATTTCCACTCATTCAAGAAGTTATAATAATTAACATGGGATAGCACTGCAATGAATCTGAGAATATCAGAAATACTGTTGTTCTCAAATAGTTGGACAGGTTTTGATAGTTAGTAACTGAACAACATTCATGTAGTTTATTGCTCCAAATTAAAGCTAAAAATTGATTAGCAAATCTCTACTGCCATTTTAGCAGTACTACTTCATTCTTGAAAGGACGAAGTCAAAGGTTACACTAAATGTTACTGACTGGTTATAGCATTCTTTTGTAAAGGTACACATAACGAACCAGTAAACACACAGATCCAGCCCTTCAATAAATTAAACCATTGAAGAAAGAAGAAATATAAAGCCTAGTAAAATTAAGAAATTTCTTATACTGTATGGCACCTATAGTTACTTAAATTAATGATTATTATTACTATTGGTAAGATTTTAAATTTGGGCCTGTATCTAACCGTGCATTCAATTTCCTATCAAAGCATTACTGCCATATGTATCTTCTGCTACGGAATGATTAAAAAAAGAATAAAATCAATATGGAGTAAGACTGTATCAAGGATTTTACTTTTTGAGTGGAATATGAAACATATGATTTTTCAACTTTACAAGTCAACTACTCTTTTTGAGTGGAATATGAAACATATGATTTTTCAACTTTACAAGTCAACTACTCTCATAATTTCCTAATTTTACTATAATAATAATAATAATATTAATAATAATAATTCGTAATCAAATAAAGTGCCCTATTGATCATGAGATATGCATTTAAAGGGCCCTTTTGATAGCTTAAAGTGCCAGTTTGGGAGGATAATTACCATACCCTTTTTTATTCTAGGGGAAACGCTATTTCAAATTCATCACTTTATGCACTGCTTTCAGTTATCATGTCTTCCTGGTTACCAAAGTTCTAAGATTTTAACAAAGCAGCAGAATGACAAACAGTCAGTAAAAATCAACTAATTAATTTCAAATGGGCTCTTTGGCATTTACAGCTCAAAAAAATGAAATATATTATCTTAACATATACAGTGATAAAGTGAATCAGTTTAGCCCATCAATCATCAGGAAATGGGTAAGCAAACTAAACATGGGCTGATATAAAAGTTTTGAAAACATTGTCACTTTCCCAACTTTCCTGTTGTCCATTCAGAACACTTTCAGTCCTTTCTTAGGAATTATCTCTCTCAAAAAAGTTATTAAAAAATGTATGAAGTTTGGACTGTTTGACCAGTTTGTCACATGGCAGGGGCATGAGGCATACATAGGTAGGACAGCTATTAGAACTTAACATCTGACAATTATGTCAATGACTGGTGTATTGATTTGTACAGACAGAGCCAGCATAGACTCCCGTGTATAACACCAAAAACACATGTGGGATTTATTGACATTTGCGAACAATGCATATTTTTTTTTGCCAGTTTGAGAGCAAGGAGACAACAGTCTTGTGGCACATTTTCACATTTTGCAAAATTCACATGATCTAACACCCTAGATGCAACCCTGTAAAGCCTCCACCCCCCCACCCCCCCACCCCCCAATTTGGAGACATAGTTGTATTTCTACATAAAACTACATGTAAGGGGTTAGATTAGTGTATATATTGCTTATAGGTCAACCCAATTATAAGCTTACCCTACTGATCATCTACACAAACAGTACTCTTTCTACGAATCCTATATACAATGAGTCAATGTGTACTATGCTATAAAATCTACATGAAAAATAGGTCCCTATACATATATTTTTCTGCACATTTGCTCATTCAATATGCCAATTACTGAGTAAAGCAGCTGATATTTTTCCAATATTTTGATTGATTTGGACATAAATACCATATTTCATTTGCTGGAACATTCTTTTCATCACCCACTAACTTCTTGGGTGTACAAAATAGCCATATTTTGACAGATTTTCAGTATGTCTGGCTTGCAAGTCAATCTCCTATTTGTCTGCTTAAAATGTTTTGGGAAAAAAAATTATTTTAAGGGTTATCAACATAATCTATTTCTTTTGGGCACAATGATGTTCTTCTGCTTGAGGTGCTGAATCCCACAGAAAATAATTGAATCTAAGAAAGAACTAGAAATGTTTTCATAGAACACATACATCTGACCATGCAGTTGCATATTCATGTGAAACTGACTTTAACACAAAACTTAACAAAAGTCATTGAAGTGTGAAATGTAGGTCACAGTGATCTAATATTAGTAGGGTAGCATTGTACTCACCAAGACCCAACATTACATGCCTCTTTAATATTAATAGGGTGGGATTGTATTCACCAACACTAAACAATGCTCAATATTACATGCCTCTGTGGCCAACTATGCCAGAGAAGCTGACATAATGCAAAACCTGACTGAAGTAAATGGACCATAAAATATGTCACAGTGACATACTTTTGGTAGAATGGTATTGCACTCATCAAGACATATCTACATACAAAACTGCATGACTTGGTGACAATAAATGAGCAAGGAACTGTTCTTTAAAACTTAAATATGGCATAGACAGAAAAGGTAAATGCTTTATGCCACATTCACATTCGTGGCAGGGCATAAAAAAAATAGAAACTCTGTTCTCTTTTATTTTTTTTCTCACTGGTCTTGCTCCAGTATGTAATAGTAACTGGAGTTGAATGTTACTTTAACAGACAGAGAATCAGCGTTGAACCAAATGCAACATTCAATTTTAAAAAATGTCAAGAGTGTTCCATTCAAGCAACCGCGAGATGAAAACTGGCTAGTATTTAATTTAATCATTCTACCTGCTGCAGATTAACAACTTGTCTTGTCAAACTCTTCTCTCCATCATCCGATGATTTCTGCATCATTCGCAGCTGTTGTATCTCTGTTTCTAATGGTTTCACAGCCTCATACATTTTCAGCTGAAATACAACATTTTTAAAGTAACTATTATGATAAGTGGGGCTTGCATGAGAATAAAAGAATGATGTAATAATAATAGACATCAAGCTTTAAGTCATTTTAATGTTTAGTTAATTGACAGTCTTAGCAGTTAATTATTTATGCTGCTTCTGTAGCTAATTGGTTATACAGAGTTAAATACTGCAGAAAATAGTCATCCCCCTTTAAGAGGTAAAGTTGTTGCTCACCTGTATTTTTACTTCACATTATCAACTCAAATAATATAAGCTTACACATGTGTTTAATTCATGTAATCAATTAAAAACATAGTTCTTAAAGAAATAATGCAAAAGTAGCAAAGAAATTACAGCAACAAAATCTCTAAGAAGCAAATCTTCTTCTGCCATTCCTCTCAACTCATAGTATCTTTCCTCAGATAGTTCCAGATCTCTGAGTGAGCGGCGAACATTTCCTGCTTTTTCTTGCAACCTGAAAAGTCAAAATAAAATGACCCATAAAAGCAAGTGCAGCATCACTCTTGAAGTGAGACTTATGATAATGCATATATATATATATATATATATATATATATATATATATATATATATATATATATATATATATATATATATATATATATATATATACAGTGGGACCCCGCTATAACCCGGTAGTTGGGAGCCATAGAATCCGACCGGGCTATGAGCCGAACCGTGTTATAAGCAACCATGTACAATACCAACACATTTTTGGATTTAATTGGGGGGGGGGGGTTACATAAAGACGGGTGCGAAAATGCATGGCACAATTACCATTTTTGATCAATATATATTAAATGAGAAAACCATTTGCTGATATAATATATTACTTTATTCAGAAAACCATGCATTGGTACATACACGTGTCTAATTTATATATATACATGTATAATCTATTGCATGAAAAGAATATCAACACCGTGTACTCACCAGCGAATCTTGTAACATACATTGAATCCATAATACAAATATTTCCATCGAAAATATCCACACACGGATGTAGAATATTCAATAATTTTGTCACAGATCATTATGTGACTAATACAATGAAGAGAAAGTAACAAAAATTACGTAACGGGTGTATGTAATGAATGATGAAAAAGTACATGTATGTCCGACGATTAATAAACGGTGTCGCATACATTTTACACCACTACATTTCTCATCTGTTAGTAGTTATTATTTTTTAAAAAACTCTGTGATTTTTAGCTGCTTTCTGCTAATATCACGTCTGCTCATGTAAATCGTTGTTTAATTTTTCGGCTTGTGCCTTAACAATTGGTCCTGATAAAGGCACTCCTTCAGCTCTAGTCTGGACAAACCACTGATACAGGGCTGCATCAAGTTGGGTGTCTCCTGCTAGTCTTGCTTTTTTCCTCATCATTCCCTCACTTTCGTACAAATCCAGAACCCTCTCTCTTAATTTTGCTTCATCTTTCTTCCATCCTCGAACTGTCGATTCATCGAGACCTAAATCTTTAGCTACATGCGATTGTTTAACACCGGACTTAATCCTGTCCAATGCTTCAATCTTTTCTTTAACAGTAAAAGCATTACGTTTGCGTTTCCCATTTTCCATTCTAAATGTATACAAATTAACACTTTTAATCCTATTGGTTTGAAAATCTACAGCAAGAATAATAGTCATTAAACAATGGGGGTATATTTGTAGTAAATTTACGACATTATTTACTGGCCAACAGATTGCATAAAACAACACCGCCAAGCCTTACGCACATGCTGGCGGCTTTGTTTCTTTGATGCTGTATAAATCGTTGCCCTATGATTTGAACAAGTATAGCTCGGTAGTTCACTTTGATGATAAACAATGTACTTAAATTAATTGATTTATACATTCTGGTGAGAATCTTTTATCAACCGCCACATTGGCTGCTGCTTAGTTGTGTATGAAATTAAGAGAACATATATCGGAGATTATTTGAGCAACGACTGTATTCGGAATGCATTCAAGACAAACAAAGTAGAAACGATGGCTTCATTACTCAGGAATCAGTAATTATAATATTGACACTTATGAGCTGTAATTTTTCAACAATAAACAAAGATCAAAGTTCTCAGTAGGCCCAGCAATTGGTTCGTATTTCCGACGTTTATTTTGGCACAAAAATAGAAGAAATTTGATAATACATTTTCTACAAGTTCTTTTTCGCACTGTTTAGACGAATATGAGAATGATAATTAAACTCTGGACGTATTTAGTTTTTTTCATACTTAAAATTTTTTTTTTTTTTTTATTTTTTTTTTTTTGGTCTTTGAGAAAAATAACTGTAATAAATTACCCGAAATTTCGGGAGCCATGCCACGACCGGGTTATATCCGAATTCGGGTTATAGCGGGGCGGGTTATAGCGGGGTCCCACTGTATATATATGTTCCACAGTGTATGCTCTGAAAAACAGTTGTCATCCAGAAGTTTGTATGAAACACAGTTGAGCATTGGAGAAAACAAAAGCAAAGGATCTCATATCAAATGAATAAGACTGATGGTGAAATATACCCTCCTGCAAAGCAATATGGTAACCCTGTTTACAATATCAGTCACATAGTTTGGAATAAACAAATAGATATTTTATACATACAAGAATGAAGTAAAATTGAATTGATTTGAAGAAGAAGAAAAAAAAGAGCAATATAGTTAAATGCAGTCTGGTAATTTCTGCACAGGCTAAGAATGTACAAATGCCACAATGAGAAATCTCCAAGATTTCATGTAACATCAATCAGCATACACATGATATTACAAGAAGTCAGTGAGCTATGCTTGCTGTATCTTGGCTTATTCAGTACAACAATATGACAAGCATAACACTATGTATTAAATGTAGATGTGATCACAGACAAAGAACAATCAGCAAATGTATGTTTATACCTTATGTATATTTACTGCACATAGTATCTTTTATTTTTTCTAGCAGTTGACAGTATTTGGGTTTCTGCAAGGATATTTTTCTCGAGGGTCAGTTTAACCTCTGTATATTTTTAAAAGGCCTAGAGAGGGAAAGTAGAGGGTCAAAAAGGGACAGAACCAAGTCAGATATGATGGTTTGTACTGGATCACACATTTAGGTTGACCTAGCCCAAAAATGTCCATGTATTTTAATACTGACTTTACAGTATGTATGTTTTTTTTAGCATGCATATAATAACCTTCAAAGGGATATGAATGTATGAGGATTTAAATAAAGTGAATAATCACTATTTAAAAATATGTGTAATCAGATTCTAAAAAAAAATACACCCATTACTGTAACAGTCAGTACTGAATGCTTACATAACCTGTATGACTTGTACTTTAACTGAACATGATCTCTCTCTCTCTCAACTTTTTGGACTTGCCCACAGGGAAGTACTTTGCAAACTTGAGCTTGCCCGAGCTGAATGTAAAGCTTATCCCGGGCATTGGGCAAGTGGATTTGTAAAGCCCTGTACTAAAAATAAATTAATAATATAAGCAAAAAGACAAATCATTTTTATGATATATTTAATTAATTTGGTGTACTACATAAGAAATGTTCTGTTCCTGATTTTGCTTCCACTGAATTTGAACTTACACCCATCATTTACTGTTTTCTTTATTAGACTTGAAATTTAGGGAGAAGTGACTTCTCCTTTTGGACAGAATAGGGAGAAGTGAGAGCAGAACAGGGAGAAGTGGCAGCGATGCAAAAAATGCAATATATATATATATAAGTGTGTGCTATGGTTCTCTTATTTGAATTGTGTCCTGTATTTCTCATTATGCATATTTGCATTTAACATTAGTTTTAAGCAATATTTCATCTTCAAGTAGAAAATTCTCCATGTTGTATGTATTATAAACACATTTTGTAAGTGCATGAATGTATTATACTCATATGCAGTGTATTCATACTAAAAAATGTATATGTTTAGATGGAGAGAAATATGCAATGTATTTTGGCCATATGATTTCAAAAAAGCATAGCAGAAACTATATATTGTAATTAATTTTAACTGACAGGAGTACCTAGATTACAGTATTGTAATTACAAATAGGTAAAAATACTTAAGCAACTGCCAGCTAAAGAACAAATTGAATTTTTTGTGTTTCTTCACTAGAAAATGTCAGTTGAAAACATTTCCAAATTATTTTGAAACAACCTCTATATTAGGCTATAACACACACATGGGAGTACATGTAAATGTGTCTTCAGCATCATAGTGTTCATCCATTCAAACCAGTGATCACTGATGAGTAATGTCATCTTTACAACTGCATTTTGAGGGAGTTGATTCTGAATTAAATGTAAATCTTTTGACTGTCATTTTTAGGTAATGTTTTTAAACGTAGATGCATCTATTTTTAGATAAGGGATTTTCTTCATATGACAACTCCCTTTCTAGCTTCGTTGCAACAATCCCAATATAGGATTGAAAATTTATGGTTTTAAAATTTGTCTATGTGCTCGTAATAACGGTGTGTATTGGTTGGATATTTTTTTCTTTGCTACTCTTTCTCATATTTGCACAAATATGTGTCATGTAAGTTAACAACCTTGACCTTAAGTTACAGCGCTTATCAATTCGACAACATAGAATTGTCCAATACGTTTCTGACCAACAAATTTAAAATTTTAGGCTAAATCTTTTATCACATAATAGTTACAGTTTGCCTTCTACATATTGTATAATTTCCTTAATGTATGTGCCCAATGATTTATGAAAACAGAGTCTAATGAAGACATACTTCCAAGACAGAGCGATGTCTGCCATTATTACCACATAGCAGGTTCACTTATGGTTTCAAACTGATTTTATGAAGAAAATAATGCAAGCACAGCTGTTAAAATCTTCAAAAGATATATTTAGAAAGTGCTTTCACCGATTCTATTCTTAAAACACAAATTGTTATTTACATATAGATGATTTAGCTTCAAAACACAAGTTATTAAGTTTTCATCAACAAATGATAACTTGCGGAAATCGGGCAGCGATATCTTGCGAGGGGTAAGAGTTAATTGGTCAATTAGCTATTAAAACACATGCCTGTGAATGTGCAAGAGTTTGTTTTGTTGGCGCAATTGATATGAACACATGATATGACAACATGCCATTCATTTCGCCTGGGGCTTAACACTACTTGGCTGGCTTGAGGGAGCATCTCAAAAGAAATAAACTACAGGCACTCGTGTAGATCTTTAAAAAACCCAAAATGACAAGGCGAAGTCGTTTTCGCTTTCCTAATATAAGAAGGCGAAGTTTAAATTTTTTCTGCGACTTAGTCACCCACTTCACCTGGTAGCATGACCCCTGTTATTACATGTAATTAAACCATTCCTCACCCCCCTTTCTTTATTTTTTCCATATGCATGTAGTTATTGTGCATTTATGGAAGGTGTGCTCTTCAGAAATGGAATCACTTTATATCAGCAATTCAACCTCAGATATAAATTACATGACAGCAAGCAGTGACTTTCCACTGCAGAATCAACAGTAGAAGACTACATTTTCAATTGCAAAATGCGTTTTTAATGAAAATGCAAACTGAAAAATTGCTCACTTTTGTTGACACGAGTGCCAACAGAGCACAGGTCCATCTCAGAAATTCACAAAAATTATCAGCTACATGACTCAACACACAATTACATAAGTCTCTTTTGATAAATAAATAAAGTTTTCATGAACTGCATTATAAATCCACTTGATAACTTCCTTCACAGCTGATTTGCACAAGTGCACATGTAGTTGTCAGGGCTCAAATGTTATGCTCACATATTTTAAAAATGCAAGTTAACTGTGGAAAATGCAAGTTGAGATTTCAAGCTATTGCATCTTCTTGAGAATGATAAATTTTCCAATGAGATAGAGTAAAGCTTCTTAAAAGGACGCTTGTTTTAGCATTGATGCCTTTACTGTGAGATATGCTGTTTACTTTGTAGATCTCGATTTAAAGAGGCCCTAGGCATTCGGCTATTGGATTTTTGTTAGCTCTGCACATGATATGGTAGCTTCTTCAAAATCAAGTCCTAAACATGATGATTTCATGAATGATAAATACAGAGTTTTTACTTCAGCCAAATAATAAATCACCTGAAAATATATGGCTGTAAAATATCTGCTATAAATATGCAATAGACAAAGGACAACCCCATCAACTTTACCTTTCATTTGTTCCCTCAAGCTGCCTCTGTTTTTGACGTACTTCTTCCAATTCATTTTTAATAAGCTCCTGCCGTCTCCGAGCTTCATCCTGTTGTATAGTCAACTGAGACTCTAACCTTGCTTGTAGTATTTGCTTCTGATGTATTGCATCTTGCAGTTTTTCCTCCAATTCTTCGACCCTTTGCAACGATTCTGCCTTCATATTTTCTGCGGCAAGATTCTTCTTTGACAGTTCTATCCTAACAAGCTGCAGATCATGTAGCAGCTGTTTTCTTTCAATCAACTGCTTGGTAATTTTCGTTCTTCTTTCACGCCTCTCTTCATCGCGATCGCTTCTTTCAGGGGACAGTGTGAGATCTGTTGGGACTGAAGTCTCCAAGCTGAGATCCTCAGTATCCAACTCGTCAAACGTCTTAGACAATTCTTGAGCTGCCATTTTTCGGAATACTTCAGAATAATCTACATATTCAACAGAACTGAAACATAATTGTATATTTTATAAATGCAGAGTGGATACAACTACATGTGCGGTATTTAAAACTGATATGACAGCATTTAATAGATCCAGTGTATGTATACACCACTTGCAAGTTTACATGTTCAAACCTGTTTCCGGTTTTGGCAACCGGTGAACAATGGGTCCATAGAAAGACCGGAAAACGCCGGAAAACGCCAAAAATCGCCGGAAAACGCCAAAAAGCGCCGGAAAACTCTCAAAAAGCGCCGGAAAACAACCCAAAAGCGCTGGAAAACAACCCAAAAGCGCAGAAAAACGGGGAAAAAACACTCTAAAAATAAATGTTGTCATTTTATGACCTGATTTTATGCATGATTTCTTGTTTCTAGGACTATCAATATATTTTTAACTTTGATTTATGTAACGTGTTAATACCATGTAAAGAAATACGGCCGAAAAAATGCTGCCTTTTTAAAAAAATATGGGAGTTTTAATTACAGTTATTGTTTTAAAAATATATACCATATTTTAAAAATGTACAGGAAAACACTAAAACAAAACACTTAGTATAACAACGAATAAACCACTTTCTTTATTTGTTATATGTATTAGTTATCAAGAAACATGTCACCTTACAAAAGCAACTTTTATCTCCTTTACTCCTTTGAATTCAATAAATTGCGGTCATAATCAAAGGAATATTACAGATTGAACATGTAAAAACAAAGGTCAATGAGCCAACTAGACATAACAAATGTGACCGACAATGGACAAATAACAATTCAGAATCGCTTAATCATTTGTTGAAACAGGCAACGGATTGGAAGATGGTACGACTGACGGACCTGGTGGAAGCAATTCACTTGATAGTAGATAGTCAATTCAAAGAATTACGCGGGGCCTTGATTGGAACTGGGGAATTTAGACTAAGCGACAGTCATATGAAGTTTAAACTGTCAAAAACAGACTTGATCAGAATGACGGACGAGCAAAGACGAAAGCATTGCTTACAATATCAAAATTCAAAAATACAGAAAGATGGCACAATGACATCCACTGACGGACGTTCTACGATTGTAGCTCCAAAAGCCCATGGAAAGAAGCCCTGCCAGCAGAAACGACGTGTGAACGTAAGGACAGTGACGGTCAAGAGACAAAAGACTGATTGATTGATTATTATTTAACAATAAAAATGTTATTAAAACCTCTTTCCCGATCAGCCAAGTAAGTAAATGTGAATCAGCCAAGTAAGTAAATGTGAATCAACAGAGTAAGTAAATGTGAATCAACCAAGTAAGTAAATGTGAATCAACAGAGTAAGTAAATGTGAATCAGCCAAGTAAGTAAATGTGAATCAACAGAGTAAGTAAATGTGAATCAGCCAAGTAAGTAAATGTGAATCAACAGAGTAAGTAAATGTGAATCAGCCAAGTAAGTAAATGTGAATCAACAGAGTAAGTAAATGTGAATCAGCCAAGTAAGTAAATGTGAATCAGCCAAGTAAGTAAATGTGAATCAGCCAAGTAAGTAAATGTGAATCAGCCAAGTAAGTAAATGTGAATCAGCCAAGTAAGTAAATGTGAATCAGCCAAGTAAGTAAATGTGAATCAGCCAAGTAAGTAAATGTGAATCAGCCAAGTAAGTAAATGTGAATCAGCCAAGTAAGTAAATGTGAATCAGCCAAGTAAGTAAATGTGAATCAGCCAAGTAAGTAAATGTGAATCAGCCAAGTAAGTAAATGTGAATCAACCAAGTAAGTAAATGTGAATCAACCAAGTAAGTAAATGTGAATCAGCCAAGTAAGTAAATGTGAATCAGCCAAGTAAGTAAATGTGGATCAGCCAAGTAAGTAAATGTGAATCAACAGACTAAATGACAGACAGGTATTACCTTGGAACGTCAGTTATTAATATAATTTTCTTATATTAATATGATATTGACATATAAGACAGTTCTTTGATGTAAAGATCTGTTTAAAATATTGTTCTTTCTTTACAAAATGTGATGTCTAAATATTGCCATGTTCACTTCTGATGAATAGATGCTGGAGAGAGAGAGAGAGAGAGAGAGAGAGAGAGAGAGAGAGAGAGAGAGAGAGAGAGAGAGAGAGAGAGAGAGAGAATGGGGGTTGCGATTTTGTTACATACCGTAATTGAGCAACTCGCTTCGAGATAATATAGATAATGGTTAAAACATTTGATAATCATAGAAACAATAAATGTTTACACAATGAAAAGGTGTTTTCCGGCAGTATTTATTTATTTTTAGAGTGTGTTATATCCCGTTCTCCGGCATTTTTCGGCGTTTTCCGGTCTTTCTATGGACCGGAGAACAATTAAAATATTTGCACATGCAATATGTTCCAATAACATTTTATTGTATAATTCATGTTTTGGTTTATTTGCACAACTATGAAAAGGTATTTAAGATCAGAGGTTATAATTAAATCGATTTTATCCAAAATAATGCAAAAATAAATTTGTAAAGGCCAATAAAATTTTGAACAGGTATTCTATGATACTATACCCATATTTGTCTAATATACTACACAATATATATTTGTTTAAGTTTGGAACGGAAAGATCTGCATGGCAGATGCTACTGGTGCTGCGACTACTACTACTACTACTACTACTACTAATAATAATAATAATAATAATAATAATAATAATAATAAATATCCTTTATTTATTCAGGGTGACATCATTAGCTAAGAGATAGTTTTACATTATGGCCCTTCAATTAAAACCATAATACATGTAATTAGTCAAGAATCTGCAAGGTTTACATATACTGCATGAAAGAATACAAATATAACAGAAGTTGATCCAAATTTACAAGATTAACATACTATTATCATATAGACATCACAGCTACCACGTACAAATCAGGATTGCTCATTAAAATATTTGTAGAGGGTATATTTTCTTAAAAGCTGAAACAATATGTGCTTGTTTGACCGTTCCATAAAACTGTACCCTTGAATTATTATTAGACTTAAACTCGGTTGCTGAAAAAAGGACATATGTCACGATATGTGGAACAGCTGCATCTGGCCTGTATATTGTAGTGGAAGGTCTTCGCGCTAAAATGAACAATACTAAACTGTGGACACAACATATCTAAACAATTACAACTTTCCAGTCAAAAAAATTCTGTCGCGACTTTTATCGTCCAGTCTGTTTTAATAACTACAGTTTCGTGCGCTCAACGTTTTCAGCTCGCTGCATTTTATTCTCTACTGCATTTTATTGTCCGCTACATTTTTTGGTCTCTACCTTTTCTTACCCACTACATTTTCTTGTCCACTATATTAATTGATCCACTGTATTTTCAACTCACTACATTTTCTTACCGCAACATTTTCTGATCCATTAAATTTATCTACTAAAATAATATTTGCGTTCTCGCAGACAAGTGACAATCTCAGTTCCAATTTCGACTTTTGTCAATTCAGAAAGTCCAAGTTCCTCAGAGTGAAGCAATTTCAGATGTTTTTTATGCTCATCTTCTACTTTACAGAAACAATGTATCAAAATATTTTCATAATTAAAAAAAATTGGGTGATACCACTCTTTATTATGATTGATTTACAAAATCAATGATAAAAGAAGAAATAGCTTTGCATATTGTATGCCTGGACGAATTCCGCTCAAAGGCAAGATTAAATAGCCTTCATTGTACCAAAGATCTTCGATTTTCTAATCAGTCTAATAATTAATCTCACCCGAAAATCTGAAATAGAAGGGTGTCAAGAAAGATATTGTGAAACGTGAAAACTTAGACAAAATAATAATAATAATAATAATAATAATAATAATAATATTAATATTATTATTATTATTAATATTATTATTATTATTATTATTATTATTATTATTATTATTATTATTATTATTATTATTATTAAACCTTTCAACATTACGTGAATAAAGCAGTTCGTAAAACGGATTATTCCTTAGTATGAGTAGTACATACATGCATACTACAACTGGCACTACGACAAGTATTTTTACTAAGATTTTATGAAAATACTTTCTCTCATTTTCTCAAAAAAGTGCCAGTTTCAACTTTTGTCATCCAAGAAGCTCTAATGTCCTCAGATTCATGCACTTTTTGGCGTTTGTGTTCCCATTTTACAAAAAGCAATGCAATCAAAATATGTTCTTGTTGTTTTTAAAACAAATTTGTGTTAAAATCGGTGATACCACTGTTTGTCAAATTGTATTTTTTTTTAACCTCTACTGGCGATAGACCAGAAGAGTTTATGCTGCGTCCGTTACCACAAGTTTGTCATCGCTGAACCTCCTAAACTACTTGGAGGATTGCTATTAAATTTTAAGCACACATTCATCACAAGGTCTAGTTAGTCCTAGATGAAAATGTTGCCGATCTGACATACATTACAGCAGCAGCCAAGGCGGCAATCTTGACAATCTTTCTATCACTCCTTAATGGATGGTGATATTGACATGGGGTTTTCACCAGCAGACTTTTTATGATGTCTATTTAGTTTTATATGAAAAAGGTTCTGACATCCAAATAAATGCCTAAAATATTAAGCATGTACTACATTCAGGTGATTGCCTTGGATTTTGATTTTGTTCAAGAACACATACCTTTAAAGTTAGACTAGGTTTTAGGTCAGGCACAAATCGTCTCATAATGCACTGGAGCAGTGAAAGCACGTGCTCTTTCCACCCTTTAATTAATTGTGTTCGCTGTTGCATGTGTTACTCTGACTTATTTGCCAGTTTATTTGTTTACATCTTTGCATCGTAACGAAGAAGCCTATACATTTCGGGGTCAAGTAGTTAAAGATTAAAGGTCACTGTGACTAAAAAAAGAAGAATAGTTTGTGTTGATTCAGATACTTTTGTGATTTGAACAATTGATTGCAGTGAACAGTGTAGTACAGAAAATGTAACTTCTATATCACTTAACCAGTTCTTTCCAGTCTAAACCAGTTAATCAGTTCTCATCCACTTAAAACCGGTCTTCAACTAATATGTGACCATTTGCCTTTTTTTTTTTTTTTTTTTTTTTTTGTTGAAAAAAACTATATGCCACCCCTGGATCACTCTACCTGCTATCGTCGGAGTTTTATGATCGTAACTCTTAGCTCACTAATCCCTATACATTTTATGAGCGTGACTCATGGCTCAGTGGTTGCCAAATGTTTATGAACATAAGTTCTGGCTCAGTGGTCGTCAAATTGTTTTATGAGGAAAACCTGGCCCAGTTGTCGACACATTTTTATTACCGTAATTCCGGTCATCAAATTTGTATGAGTGTAACTCCTGGCGAAGTGGTCGTCAAATTTTGATGAGTGTAACTCTTGACTCATTGGTCGCCAACACAGGTGCTATAACAACAATAAACCTGGTCCGTGACAGTGTGTACAGTGTGTCATTTAAGACCCAAACGGGAATCCTATTTTACAAAAGTCTGCGGATTATGGACGGGAAATCCTATGTTTAAACTGTCCATATGTTTAACACCATGGGTCTGTTTTACGGAAATTGTAACATTGTAACATTATGAGTCTGTTTGGCCTATAATGGGAATTTAACATTGTAACATTATGAGTCTGTTTGGCCTATAATGGGAATTTAACATTGAGGCTATAATATTTAGTTTTAAATACTGCACTTGAGACCCGAAAATAGCATTCTGGACCCAAACGGGAATTAAAATGGGAATGGCATTATAGCCTTTAACGGGAATTTAACATGGGAATGGTATTCTGGACCAAACACGGGAATTTAACATGGGAATGTCACTATATCCACTAAAGGGAATTAACATTGTGGGGTTCTCTGGCCTCTAACGGGAAATGTAATAACTTTCAAAACTTTAACATACACTTTGACTGATCAGTACATACTGATCTAGTATTCAGCACACAGTTATGTACTATTAACACCCCACATTTTTCATTCAGCTCACCTTTTCTGTCTATCCCTCAACCACTTTATGATCTGCTTATAAACAAAGTAAAATCCCTTTCCCTCTGTACGTTGCCTAACATCTCCTTTTAAACAAAACTACAATCCCCTATCCACCCTCATAATCCCTACAATTTGTTTTCTTATCTTCCTACCACCCTATAATTCCCTTATTAATAAAGTAAAATTCATAACCCCTCTATAAGTTCCCTATCATTCCCTTTTAAACAAAACTATCATTCTCTTACTATCCTCATAATCCTTACACCCCTAGCAATATTATCATACATGGAGTGAAATAAGTGCAAAGACAGGATGAAAAGAAGAACAAACACACGCACTTACGAACAGGGAGCTGACTTACTTTTTTACAGTTACAAAGATATAACTTTTATAAATCCTGTATGAGGTCCAAGGGGGTGGGGGTTATAATTTGGTTATCCTAAATTTAAGATTCTCACTAAAAAAAAATTGTTACGTATGTTACTGGCAGCTAGTTGTATTTCAAAATGTTCAGTATCAAATCAGGCAGATTTTCATTCATCATTTTTTGGGGTTTTTTTTCGTTACAATTGTTACGATTTTGCCAGCCTACACTGACTGACCTTGGCTTACCCAATGCACGGAGTGAACATATTACCGTTGAGACCAGAGTTAATTTCTTAGAATGTCAAACGTAAGTCAGAATTTTGGGTGCTGGAGTTAAGATTTAAGGTTGCAATATTTTTCTGTTCAAGTTTTGAAAACGGCAGATCCTATGTCAGTTCATTTTTTCGTGACACATGGGATATAATTTTCTTTTCGCCAAGTAAGAGATAGAGAGAGAGAAGGAGAGAGATTAATATTTCTGTTTGAGTTATTGTATGTAAAAAAACTAAACTACATCGTACTTTAAAAAGGTCACTGAGTGTACTTTATTAGTCTTTTTTTAATTATTGTTTTTAATTTGCAGTCGTACATTTTAATTCTTTCACTTAAGCGCCTTCCCTATTTGTTTGCTTGATAAATATAATGGCAGAACTGTGTTGCAATATGCTAATGTTTCTATAAGGCAGATTTTTTTCATCAGTACTCTGATTTCTTGTAAGGTTGCAGATTTTTTGATTGATTGATTGAGAGAGAGAGAGAGAGAGAGAGAGAGAGAGAGAGTTTTATATTTGAGTTTGTCAGACTTTGGCGCGAGGCTAAAGATTTACTGTAAGGTTATGCGTTTTTGCTCCTGTTTTTTCTTTTCTTTCTTTAACCGGCAAAACTATATACATCTTGCATGGAGTGTTGTACTTTTAAGAAAAGAATTTTGTAACCCGTTAGCTTTTTCTTTCTCACAGTGGACAGCGACAGCAAATATCACTCCCCCTACATCTCTCTCTCTCTCTCTCTCTCTCTCTCTCTCTCTCTCTCTCTCTCTCTCTCTCTCTCTCTCTCTCTCTCTCTCTCTCTCTCTCTCTCTCTCTCTCCGTGAACAGCGGTAGCAACTATCACTACCACTACAACAACTTATATTTGAAACATGTGTAAGACAATTACACCTAATGTTGTCAAGTCCATCATTTTTGGAAAATCAACACGGGCCATTTTTACAGCCTGCCTAGATCAATTGGAAAAGAGATACTACTCAAATGATTGTCAAATTAAACAAAACCCAAATCCCTCCATTATAAAATTTAGTGTGTGTGCGTGTGTGTGTGTTTGAATATCTTATCCATTCTTAAAAAAACAAAAACAAATAAAGACAAAGAGACACGTATTTTGGTATATTCTCGTGAATACGAATCACAATGAAATTTAAAATACAGCACAAAAGTCCATTTATCGTTCATAATTATGTCCCAGATTAAATAGTGAAATCTTTCTTTGCGTTTCACTTGAATATGTACAAAGTCTCTGTAAAAGCGTTCTCGCAGCTCCAAAGGTAAACTCCGAATCCTCTCTTCTAAAGTATCCACGAGAATCATATTTTGGACAGACCAAAGAAAGGTAGTGATAGCACGGAGACCATATGGAATGTTCAAAGAAAGCTGTAGCTTTATACTCCCATTCGTGAAGTTTCACACCACAACTGAAACACTATACTTGGTCTCCTTGTCCCAAGTAGACAAATCCCGCTTTGGCTAAAGATTTGGGACTGGGTCCTTCCAGATAGTTAGGCCATTTCCATTTGAACGTCTGTATTCGACTTTCAAAATCTGTATAGGCAGAAAAAGCCACAGGAAACGTGTATTCTTTTTTATTTGTAATTCTCAATGAGACTGCTGGTATCAAGAGTGGTGTGTGAGTGTGTGGATGAGATCCATAGATGGGCATACGAACGACATCGCTTTCGATAGTAGAGTGTTAAGGTAGTGCTGCACCGCTTATGTCTACTGCAACAGTAAAAGTCAGTTTTTCGCTAAAATGTATGTCACTGCAACAGTAAAAGTCAGTTTTTCGCTAAAATGTATGTCACTGCAACAGTAAAAGTCAGTTTTTCGCTAAAATGTATGTCACTGCAACAGTAAAAGTCAGTTTCTTCACTATATTGTGTGCTACTACAACAATAAAGTAATTTTTTTTCTTCACCATATTGTATGCTACTGCAACAGTAAAAAGTCAGTTTCTTCACTAAAATGTGTGCTACTGCAACAGCAAAATTCAGTTTCTTCACTAAATTGTATGCTTCTGCAACAGTAAGACGAGACAGAACACATTTGTATTTGCTAACCTGTAAACTTTGTTTTCTGGAATGTGAATTTGTTGTACCACGAAAGAAAAAACATGAAATTTGTTTTATTTAAATGTAAATATTATGTACCATAAACAGAAAGATATGAACTTTGTTTCAAATGTGAATTTGTTGCTCAATGGAAGAAAAAACATGCACTTTGTTGTTTGAACCGTGAATTTATTGCACTTTGAGAGAAAGAAAATGTAAATTTGTTGCACCATGAAGAAAATATGAACAGTTTTTTTTTTTAATAATGTCAATTTGTTGTACTATGAAAGAGAAAACATGAATTTTTTTTAAATGTGAATTTGTTGCACAATGAAAGAAAGAAAATGTAAATTTATTGCACCCCATGAAGTAAATAATTTTTTTTTTTTAATGTAATTATTTTTTTCTCACCATGAAGAAAATATGCATTTTGTTTTTTGAAATGTAAGTATGCTTTTTGCTGCACCATGAAAGAAAAAATATATAACATTGTTTTTTGAAATGTGAATATATTGTACCATGAAAGAAAAAAAACAAAAAAAACACGAACTTTGGTTTTTGAAACTATTTCTTGGTTGTGACTCTTTTTACTTTTACATTATACTTTGGATGTAATGTTTTTTTTGCAAAACCAAAGATTGACAAAAGGAAGTAAAAATTACTGTTCGAGTATTTAGACAATAGCAAAACTAATTAAAATTGAAGTTTTGCGTCTTACATGGATTGTTTGTAATTGTTAAGACCAATATCCTTTTGTTGACATTGATAACAGGTATCTTTACTTTCGTTTCTCTTTTCTCATGTCTTAATTTTTTTTTTTTTTTTTTAATTTTTTTTTTTACGTTGTGGACATTTTACAGCCCAGTGTCTTTTCTCTTGACAGACATAGCAGATATCTTGACAATTATCTCGAGAGGAGTAGTCTGAAGCCTTGATGGAAGTGTATTTCCAAAAGACTCTCTTTAAGTTTGTGAAATAATAAAATAAAGAAAGACAGTGAAAAATGATGTGTTTTGAAATTTCATTGTGATTCTGATTCAAGAGAATATACAAAAAAACGTAAGTGTCTCTATGTCTTGATTTGCTTTTTAAGTATTGATAAGATATTTAAATACACACAGACACACACACACACACACACGCAATTTTATAATTGAGGGATTTGGTTTTTGTTTAACATAACAATCATTTAGGTAGTATTTATTTTCCGGGAGATCTAGGCGGGTTGTGAAAAGGGGCCGTTTGGTTTTTGCAAAAACTATGGACTTGAGAACATTTAGTGAAACTATCTTACACCTTTTTCAAATATAAGTTGATTTATTGGTAGTGATAGTTGCTGCCGCTGTTCACCTCGATCGATCGATCGAGAGAGCTAATGGGTTAAACATTTATTTTGCCAACAAGTACAAACACTCCATGCAAGATGCATATAGTTTTGCCGTTTTCGAAACAAAAGCACAAACTCACAACCTTACAGTAAATCCTTAGCTTCACACCAAATTCTGACAAACTCAAATAGAACATGTTACTTTCTCTGTGTCCATCTTCGGATTTAGCACCCCACCCCCCAAGAAACATCTGTCCAAAGTGACAACCTGACAGTACAATAAATCTTAGATTCACGCCAAATTATGACAACTTCAACAGAAAATGTTGCAACCTTACAAATCTTAACTTCAATAAAGTCTGTCAGTGTGCGAAATCTAGGTTTAGCAAAATTTGTACCAAACTGCTGAATGAAAAACCAAAACCGGCCAAACTTGACATTTAATTTTTTGTATATGGCAGTGAATTGGTCAAAACGAAAAAACAGAATTACAAAAAAATCTAAATTTTACTTGGGTTTCATACAGGTCAAATTCTGATTTCGTCTGACACTGGCAATTGTAACGTATCCATTCCCACTTTTTTTTATCTTCTTTCATTCCATGTATGATATCATTCTTCGGGTTTAGGGATTATAAGGGTGGTAGGGATAGTAGTTTTGCCTAAAATGGGGATACTAGGGAGAGGGCTTTCTCTCTCTCTCTCTCTCTCTCTGAGTTTGGCATAAAAATTTTATCCCATGATTCGTGTGCCGCGAAATGAATTGACATTGGGGTCTGACGTTTACAACAAACCACACGAAGTTTCAACCTTACAAGAAAAACTTAGCTTTGCCATTTTCAGATTTTAAAAGAAAATGTTACTCTCTCTCTCTCTCTCTCTCTCTCTCTCTCTCTCTCTCTCTCTCTCTCTCTCTCTCTCTCTCTCTCTCTCTCTCTCTCTCTCTCTCTCTGCAACCTTACAAGAAATCAGAGTACTGAAGAAACAAATATGCCTCATAGAAACATTAACATTGCAACACAGTCCTGCGAATATATTTATCAAGCAAACAAATAGGGCAGCAGTTTAAAAGAAAGAATTAAATTCTACAACTAAAAAAAAAGTACACTAAGAGACCTTTTTAGGTACGATGCTATTGTTTTTTTTTTTTTTTTCTTTTTTTTCTTTCTTTCTTTTTCTACAATATCTCAACCAGAAAATATTACTTTATCTCTCTCTCTCTCTCTCTCTCTCTCTCTCTCTCTCTCTCTCTCTCTCTCTCTCTCTCTCTCTCTCTCTCTCTCTCTCTCTCTCTCTCTCCGTCTTCGGCTTGGCAAGAAGAAAATTCAATTTAATGTGTCAATAAAAATGAACTGAAACTGGATCTGCCGTTTTCAAAACTTGAACAGAAAAATGTTACAACCTTCCAATAAAAATCTTAACTTCAGCACGGCACAGTCAGTCAGTGCAGGCTGGCAAAATCGAAAATATTTTAACAACAACAACACCCACCCACCCCTCCAATGAATGAAAATTTTACCGGACTTGATACTAAATATGTTTTGAAATACAACTTGTTGTCAGTAACATACGTAGCAACTATCAGCGATGATCTTAAATGTAGGATAGTCAAAATTCTAACCCAGCTCCAGGATTTACAAAGGATATATGTTTGGGATTGTAAAAAGTAAGTCAGTTCCCTGTTCTTAAGTGCATGTGTTTGTTTCCTCTTTCCACCATGTCTTTTCTCTTCTTTCACTCCATGTGTGAGTTATTGCTAGGGGTGTAAGGATTACGAGGATAGTAAGGGGATGGTAGTTTTATTTTAAAGAGGATGGTAGGGAACTTATAGAGGAGTTATGAATTTTACTTTATTTATAAGGGGATAATAGGGTGGTATGGGGATGAGAAAAATATTGTAGGGATCATGAGGATGGAAAGGGGACTGTAGTTTTGTTTAAAAGGAGATAGTAGGGAACTTATAGAGGGGAAATGGATTTTACTTTGTTTATAAGGGGATTATAGGGGCATAGGAAAAAGGTGAGCTGAATGGAAAATGTGGGGTGTTGATAGTACATAACTGGATGCTGAAAAGTAGATCAATATGTATTGGTCAGTCAAAGTGTATATTAAACATATGGAAGTTTATTACGTTTCCCGTTAGAGGTCAGAGAACTCCATAGTGTTAAATTTCCGTTAGTGTCCATAGTGCCATTCCCATGTTAAATTCCCGTGTTAGGTCCAGAGTGCCATTTTTGGGTCTCAAATGCCATTCCCATGTTAAATTCCCGTTTGGATCCAGAGTGCCATTTTGGGGTCCCATGTGCCATCCTCATGTTAAATTCCCGTTTGGGTCCAGAGTTCCATTTTTGGGTCTCAAGTGCCATATGTGAAACTAAAAATTATAGCCTCAGTGGTAAATTCCCTTTAGAGGCCAAACAGACCCATAATGTTACAATTTTACATTTCCAGCTAATAAGACCCATACTATTCAACCTATGGACATTTTAAACATAGGATTTCCCTTCCATAATCAACAGACTTTTGTAACATGGGATTCCCGTTTGGATCTCAAGTGACACACTTCACTACTAATGAACTTCAAAATATTAGTTGTTATAATATCAGGGCCACCGGCCCAACTAACTGTCAAAAATAGTTCTTAAAACAACAGAAACGCCCACACACCATAAAACATAGGATACAAAGCCAGCGACTATTCGCCAAATTTTTATTTTACAATTCTATGAAATACAAAACAGCTATGAACATTTGTATATAAACAAATCATGAAGTTCAGGTTAAAAAAGCTAACAGGTTAAAAATAAGCTAACAATTAGTCGACCTTACGCTTGTCCTGTAACCCAGTTTAACATATTTATTTGGTTTCAAGAATTTATGCCAAATGAATTTAACGAGATGAAGATAAAGATATATCACAGAGAGAATGACTATTTTGATTACAAGCTACTAAACAGTTTTGATAATAACTTTTCAAAAAATGATACTTACGATTCAGTAAACTGATGTAGGGCGGTACCTGGACGTTTTGCCCCATGGACGTTTCGGCCCAAGACATTTCGCCCCACTTCATGGACGTACCTGGACGTTCCGGCCCAAGACATTTCGCCCCACTTCAATGGACGTTTTGACCCAAGATATTTCGCCCTACATTCAGTGGACATTTCTACATTTCTTAACTATCTACCACGACCTCTCCCTTCCCAACACATATGCTTACCCTTCATCTCAAAGTTCAGTTTTCGTAACTGCGAAAATAAAAGTATCGCAGTATAGAAAATAATGATCACTGTAAACAATAGATTCATTTTCTGATCAGTCTTATTACATAAACGAAGAAAAAGGGGAAAATATTGTCAGATATATTTACAGGCTGAATGTAAATCAAACAAATTAAAATTGGTCCGTAAATCGAATAGTCTAAATATAAGCCGCTTCTTCTTATTATTATTTTTATTATTAATACTACCTCCTTCTTTTAAGAGGACAACTTATCTTACTATCTCTTTTCTTTTCTATACTCTTCATCAATCATTTGCAGTCGTTAGGTCCATATACTAGAGGGTGACGAAACATGGAAAAAGAGAATAAATTTTCTCAAACTCTTGTTTCAAAAATAATTATAATTTCAAAAGAACACCGTTTTAAACGAACATGATTATCTAGCAAGTGTTCTTTGGGCTTAATTACAACCAGGTAGCTTGTTTGATCTTCGTAGTTAGAGAATCCACTCAATGTGGTATCAACGTATTTAAGCTGAGGCAAGGTTTTGAGTAAGTCGTGGAAGCTTATTGTAAAGGAAATAAAATATTAGCACATATGTTTTGAATAAAAAAAATTTTTTTTTATTGAATTTAAACATTTATATTTATTAAACGATGTCAGAACATACACTGTCATGATCCGAAACGTCCATTTGAAGTGGGGCGAAATGTCCATTGAAGTGGGATGAAATGTCCATTTGAAGTGGGGCGAAATGTCCATTGAAGTGGGGCGAAATATATTGGTCCGAAACGTCCATGGGGCGAAACGTCACTAATTCATGTAGGGCTCAGTGCGACATGAAATTATGGTAGAATCAATTAAACTGGGCAGTATGGATGGCAATATCGGGATGAGGAATATCTTAATGGAATTTATAAAAATATGCCAGAGTTAGTAAAATCAATATATAGCTTTCATATATACTTCTAGATAAGAAAACTGCTGTCTGAATCCTCGGTACCATAACCATACGATAAAGCATTTAATCCAACAAACAACAATACAGATCTAACTAAATTTGAACCAACTTGTAATAACTTTGATATCCCACCACAGCATGACTGGATATATTGAAAAGGGAAGAATATAAAAGTTATTGATGGTCCAATAATCTTGTATAAAATATAGCCTAAAGAGGCTGTTGCTGATATGTGAAGAAATGAAAAATATCAACTAGACCAATGGTGGGATGGAGGATGGCATATACACTACAATTATGATTATTATAACTCTCAAACAACAGAAGAAAAGAATGGGGATAGACTTATTTCTTTATTCCAGAAACAACGGACTAACAAATGAAGGAATAGCTAGTCTAAATCAAAGTATTGGATCATATGTAATGTATATTTTAGCTGCTAAATTACAAAATAGAACAAGTATTACACAGTCTGTTTCTACTGTTCAAGACACCGTAAAAATGTTATTTGAATATTTAAATTTAGGTCAAGAAGGTTATAATTCAGATGAAAACATCACAAAAAGATTTAAACAATATGTTTCACATTCAAAAGTTAGATAAGAACATACAGTTGGTGAGTAAGTAGTATTTTGGACAACAATTTATAAGGTAATGAAAACTGGTGGTATAATTTACAAAAGCCAGTACTTGTATGTGGCAATTGGGGTACAAAATGACCTTTGAGGTACAAACGAAATTAACATTAGGCCGCCATCCTGAAAGTATGACCCTTTGGGAACAAGGGGAATTCAGTTGTTAAAATGTCCATAAGTTTAACATTAGTATGACCCTTGGGGTACAAGAGGAAATTTACAATATGATGATCCTTGGGGTACAAGGGGTAATGTAATGTTAAAAATACACCTACTAACCAATACGCCATTTGGACTGACAAAAACCCATTCATCTACTAACCAACACACACACTTACTAACCAACGGAAACGTAGGAATATATACACACTATACACACAAACACACTTATATACTCTCACACAAAGAACAGGATGTAAAAGAAGGGGGATACAATAGAAACGAAACCCCGTATGAACATAACTAAATCCCCAGCCCTATAACTTCCCTACCATCCCCTTATAAACAAAACTACCATCACTTACTATCTTTATAATCCCTATAACTCTAGCAGCGAAGTGTGAGGAGAGACAAGGGTAGGGGAATATATGCACACTATACACACACACATACTGATATACTATCACACACAACGGTAAGAGAGCTCACACATAAACAAACATACCATCACGCACAAGGGTAGGAGTGCTCACACACCTATACACACAAACATGCTTATATATACTATCACACACAAATGCAGGTTTAAGTTTTAGTTGTGAAAGACAAAGACATACAAACATAAAACACACACTATGTTGGAAATGTTTGAGTAGCGTCTCTTTTCTGAGAGACCCGAGTGGCCTTCAAAAAGAATCGTTGGGGTTGTTAAACGAAGAGGGTTAGCAAATACAGCACTGCTTTAATGTTCTTTGATGCAATTTTCTCTGCACTGCTGGCCCATAGACCAATGCTCTCTTCAGGCACCCTTGCCTTTCCAAATACACTCTTCTCTTCCAGATAGCAGTGTCTCTAATCTTGCTGATGGCCCATGATGATTTCAGATACATGAGGTATTCTAGACAAAGCTCATAAGTTCCGGTATTTTTCTTAACCGATCACTTCCATTTAGTCTTTATGGGATTGCGGACTATATGCAAAATTTACTTACCTCTAGAGCTTGATATATGCAAAAACTACAGACCTCAGAAACTGAAGATTTGACATTGGAAGCGCTCCAATGAGCATGGGCAATTGTACGTTTTGGAAAACACATATTAACACACTTTTATGAAGAATTTTACTTGGTTCAAATTACAATCAAGATATATATTAGATTGACCTTAGCAAGTCATCACAACAAAACAAAGTAAAGGTGCCAAGTGTTTGGAACTATTTTGTCAGACTATTAACTCATTAACCCCTGGAGATTTTTATCATTTTCGCGTGAAATGGGGGTAGGCAACACATTTTTGGGGTTACTTCTGAATTCAGCCAAACAGATCTGCTTAAGAAAGTTTATCGTTTAGCTGGATGCTTAGGTGTATCAGAAACATTGTTTTTCATTGGCTATTATGCTCGCACATGTGCAGAAGGCTAAAAGTTGGCCTTTTTTTTTTTTTTTTTTTTTTTCGTATTGGACCCCCGATTTTTGTGTTCTGGCCCCTTTTTTCTCCAAATCTCAAACTTATCCTACTTTTTGCAAAGGTTCATCTGTCTGTGTGCAGTTCAGATGGGTCTGCTTTAGATCTAAGTCCAAAAAGTCTAAAATCCGGACACAAACTCCAGTTCCACAACTGTCAATTTTCGACCTAAAAAAAATCGGGTCTCAAAAAATGCATTTTGTTCGCTGTACTTTTTAATGCGAGTAGAAAGTCGACATTATGTGGTATCATTGTAGAGCTACATATGTCTACTTTCCAGCAATACCATCCACTTTAGTGTATCTTAAATGATGTTGATGTTACAGAGCTCGGAAGTAGGGTACAACCTCATGACGCATAAACGTGGCGCTAGGGGTTAATGAGTTAACATATATGCGTGCCCGCTAAGCGGGTTGATGTAGAGATAATATCCAAAATTGGATAGTAAATTGCTGAGACGCTTACTTAGCGGAGATAGTGCAGATATTGGTAGTCCGAATTGAAGAGCATACTGGAAATAATGGTTGATGGCTTTCATCCACATCTTGACTTGTTTTGTGAACAAGTGACACAATGGGCGAACGAACTTCTATATATTGTCTATGGGCAGATCGAAACTGATTGGGAGGTTGCACCAATCAGAATGTGTGAAAAAATTCAGTCACTGCGTGTTTTTTTTTATCTTCTTCCAATCAGAATACAGCAGATGCATTACATCACTTTCGATATAGCTCTCTCTCTCTCTCTCTCTCTCTGTGTCTGTCTCTCTCTCTCTCTATATATATATATAAATTCAATAAACTGACAACAAACAGTGCAAAACTAGTTTTTAACTAGCCCAAGCACTTTCGACTCATTTAGTCTTTTCAAAGGCAAACGCAAAACAGAGACAAGACAAACAATAAACACAAAAAAGCATTGACATTACAAAAGTTTACATAACTATTTCTAAGGGAATTACAGCTTGAAAATGTTTGATGTGTCATCTAGATGGCTTCAACTAAACTGATGATGTTGTAAACTAGTTGATATTGACCTACAATGGGAGGATCCATATCGCCATCTGTTTTTTAATGTAAATTGGAGTAACTGCAGATTATACCCCAGATATTTCATTGTTTCCGTAAGGCGAGTAATGATCATAGCAATAATAATAACAGATATTTCATTGTTTCCGTAAGGCGAGTAATGATCATAGCAATAATAATAACAGATATTTCATTGTTTCCGTAAGGCGAGTAATGACCATAGCAATAATAATAACAGGAAGACTACCAAAAAAACCAGTAATAATTATAGGTGAGTTAGTGATTAATGAGCAAAATTAATGATTATATTGAAAATGTGGTGGCTGTAAACAGATGATGATTTTATTTGCGTGTGGTTTGTCTTTTTTCTAGTCTTCTTGGTTCAAGCCGCGTGGTTTTAGTGTTCAAAGGCAGAGTATCCAGTAAGATTCTTTTACCTTCCTGATTTTGGAACTCCAGTTGGGGTTGTAAGCAATTGCAGTCAGTGTTACATCACTGAAAGTGTGGCCAGGGGAAGAGAAGTGTTCTGCAACTGGACTTCTGTCCAGCTTCTTTGTCATCCAATCAGATCTGTGAAGACTGATTCTTGTGTGTAGCTTTTCAGTTTCTTCAACATACTGAAGGCTGCAGATCTTACATGTGATGAGATAAATTACATTTTCTGTTTTGCACGTTATGTTTGGACCTTGTATGTTTAATTTTTCGCTCGTTGCTGTGCTAGAGAATGTGCTGGTCTCTATCATATGTTGACAGGTTTTGCACCTTTTATCACCACATGGACCAGATTTGCTAGGGTAATCTTGGCCTGTGATTGGCGTTAGCTTCACTCTGACTAGAATGTCTTTGAGGGTTTTTGGTCTGCGGTAGGCTACTACTGGTTTGTTCAGTAGGATTAACTTTAGTGTGTAGATTCCATGATGGGTCAGTGTTTCTGGATGATTTTGCCTACAATGGTAGGTCATTATAAATGGTATCCAATCAACCTTTTCCTTATCTCTTTATTTTAGTAGGTCATTGCGGTTTGTTTGTTTAGCCCTTCAGGTTGCCTCCACTATCATGTCTTTGTCATAGCCTCAGTTCATTAAATGTTCATATAACTCTTCAGATCTTTTTTGGAATGTTTAATTGTCAGTGCAAATTCTGCATATCCTCAGTGCCTGGATAAACGGGATGTTCCGATTGCAATGCTTTGGATGACAACTGGATGGTAGAAGATACTGGTGTTTATCAGTTAGTTTTGAGTAGATGTCTGTACAGAGTTTGTTTTCTACCAGTCAGTTTGTTGTGTTCAGAAAAGCATGATTTGACTTGAGGACTTCTGGCATGAATTTTATTGAAGGATGGAAGTTGTTTGCTTTTGATATGAAGTCATGCAGATTTTCTCTTCCATGTTGCCACTTCATTTCTGTATCATCAATGAAGCATACCCACTGGTATGGTGCAAATTCCACCGATGCTAAAAGTTGACCCTCCAGTCTTCCCATGACAATATTAGCATACGAGAGGGGCATTTTTGTACCCATTGAGGTTTCATGGATTTGGAGGTAGTTTTCTTCACTGAATACAAAGTGACCGAATGTTACAACTATCTCCAAAAAACATTGCAAATATTGGACACACTGACGACACAGTTTTTACTCAAATGGACTGTTCTAGAAACCAGGAAAGAACAGTGAGCAGCCTGTCTGCTTGTTTACATCGAGAGCTTCCGTTTGGTTTGAAACACCAATAAGTTAATAGTGTTATGAACCCCTGGCGACAATAAGGTTAGAAATTATAGATTGATGAATGGAATGACTAATTTTTGTGCATTTTTCATATTCTTGATGCTTTTCGTTTTTAAAATTGGTAGTGGGGTACAAAAAAATGGGAGGGTGTGCGAATATTATAGTAACAATATGTTCCGAATGATGTGTCACTTTCAGAAATTTGAAAGCTGTGATTTGATTGGTGAAGCACAAGGTCAACAGAACATGACCTCTTATCAGTTGCCATCAGACTGGTTTTGTTATATATGTACCCATTTTCTGTTTTCATTTTCAGTAAAAAATACTTCCATATTCTAGTCCTAAGAGTTTGATTAAATCTTTCTACCACCAATACTTTTTTGTCCGAGTTTGTTGAAAAATACTAAATATTTTCTTTCTCCAATAATTTCTTGAGCTTTACGTTATAAAAGTCTTTTCCTTCATTGAACTGTATTACTTTGGGTGTTCTCTCTTCAATTATTTCTATAAAAGCATTATGAATGTCATCCCCCATTTTTGTTTTCACTTTCTTATTTTGAAAAGACATGTATCACTGTCAAAATAGATCTATAACCATTATTAAAGTTTTGTAAATCAACTCTATCTTCCTGACACTGATCATCTGCATTACTAACATAAACACAGAAACTGATCATCTGCATGACTACCATAAACACTGAAACTGATCATCTGCATGACTACCATAAACACTGAAATTGATCATCTGCATGACTACCATAAACACTGACTAACATAAACACTGAAACTGATCATCTGCATGACTACCATAAACACTGACTAACATAAACACTGAAACTGATCATCTGCATGACTACCATAAACACTGACTAACATAAACACTGAAACTGATCATCTGCATGACTACCATAAACACTGAAACTGATCATCTGCATGACTACCATAAACACTGACTAACATAAACATTGAAATTGATCATCTGCATGACTACCATAAACACTGACTACCATAAACACTGAAACTGATCATCTGCACGACTACCATAAACACTGACTAACATAAACACTGAAACTGATCATCTGCATGACTACCATAAACACTTCTATAGGGAAATCTTTTTCTGGCCTGCTTATATAATGTGCAAGTAAACTGTTTTATCATCCAATCTCCAAGTTCAGAACATTTTATAGGAGTTAAAGATTTCTTTATGGTCTTATTTGAATTGAGCTTCATCATAGCTTTGCAATGCCTCCATGATTGATTAATATTTGCAAAAGCAACTGGACTTTTATTATTGTAGTATCAGTATTTTAAATTCTGTTCTTGTGTAAATAGACTTCACTGCCATTTAATTAAATAATTAATGTTATTTTTAAAAAAAAGCTTTATAGCAATTACTTAAAATTGTTTGCAACAGCCCATCTACCCACATTTTGCCTGTCAGTCTAGAGGACAACCAACTTAAGTACCGAGATGCACTGGCCCTCCTTGAGACAGGATTGGTTTTGTTTTCTCAAATCATATTGGGTGGTATAAAGCTTCAATTGATTGAAATACATAGTCAACTACAACCCCAATTGGAGAATCTAGGCTTAAGCTTAGAAACTCCCGAGGTAAGTCACTGCAAACTACCCTTCAGTTTCAGGTACACTGGAAGTTTGTAAATCACTTGTATTTAATCAATCTCAACTCATACTATTGCCAAATTGATTCCATACTTGCATCGCTGGTCAGC
This sequence comes from Margaritifera margaritifera, assembly GCA_029931535.1. Lineage (NCBI taxonomy): Eukaryota > Metazoa > Mollusca > Bivalvia > Unionida > Margaritiferidae > Margaritifera > Margaritifera margaritifera. Next base: position 503,070 of record JAQPZY010000975.1, on the reverse strand, counting down.
AAGAATGAATAGATAAGCTAATATAACAAAATATGCCATGGCAGAGATTCAAACACTCACTGATTTGGCTGTGCTCGAAAAACTGTTGTTCTACTCCTGAATTCTGAAAGAACTTGAAAAAAACCCGTAATAAAATCTCTATAAACAACCAAGCAGTCCTCATGGCTTATAGTCATGCAAAACGCAGTCCCATCATGTAAAACTTTATAAAACTAGACCCAATTTATGTTTCTGTAAAGTAAGTCATACTATACATACACACACGGAGAGACAGAGACATTACCTATTAATTGCCTCATTCTAGGCATATGGACCCATTTACTTCATCTGATCTTAGTTCCGAAAATGCTTTGTGAAGTTACATAGTTATATCCCTCTAACAGAGACAAACAGGAAGACAGATAAAAGCCAACCAATAATTTATCAAGTCAATAGCATTATGTTCTGTAGTGTAACAACGGGCGACATGTATTTAAACGTAGTATCACTTCAGGTCTAGACAAGTTCATATATGTATTACTTTATTAGCGTCATATAGCTTGTATTTCAAGGTACTTTGTGTCAGTGTGTGCGTGTGATTGTATATATATATATTATCTAGTAATATTATGCCCATTGTCACATAGATGAGATATTTAGTGTTAATACTTGTAAAATGTTCATTGCCTAGCTAGTTATAGTTATTACCAATAAAATAACCTTGAACTTGTTTACTTGCCTACCATATTTACTAGTGTGCCAGCAATCACTGCACAGTGGTTTTTGTCTATTTAATGATGATTAATTTTTTAAAAAATTTAATTACAAAGAATCTATTTTTTGCATGACCTGCACTAGCTGTCAGTGGGTTTGTGTTCTTAATTATGTATCTTAAAGGCTGTGAATACATTTAAAAACCAAGTCAAAATCAAGGAAAATTAAAGCCCATGATAGAACAAACCCAAACCAGGACATAACAGTTAGTTTTAAAAAAATTCTAAAGATAAGGTTGAACTTTTTTTTATTAAATGCATTTTTCTCATCTTTATAAGAGAAAATACAATTGGATTACTACAGTTCGTGAAAAGGTAAGAGGGGGGAATAGGTGCTGACTTTTTATTCTATATCTTTTGGTGTGTGCAGGTTTTTAAAGACCAATGGCCACAGGAGTCATAAAATTTAAAAGACCAATGGCCACACATGAAGGTCACAGGTTAGGTGGCCAAGGTTTTAAAGGTCAGTAGCTTAGGGTGAGGTTTCCATGCAAAAGTACAGAAAAGTGCCCTCACATAAAGGTTTTATATCTTTTGAGATAAAGCTGTGAAATATTTTTCTATTTGTAGTAATTGGGGCAATATTGAATGGAAAGTTGGAATCATTTTATAAATTTTAAATGCCTTCAAGGTAGGATGCTTACTGCAAAATTTGGAAAAGTTCTGTCGAGTGGTTTTTGACATTTAATTTGTACAAGTTTTTTTTTCAATTTTTGGGAGCCCAGTAAAACATCGAACTCATAATCCAAGGATCACGGGTTTGATAACCACCCAGGCCAGACTGGGTTGGCTGCCTTAGTGCGTCCTTGGGAAAGACACTTAGCTCCCATTTTCTCTGCATGATATAGCAAATAATGTATTATAAGTACTGTTAAACCCAACAAAAACAAAAACAATTTTTCTATTTTTAGTAATGGCAGCTATATTTGATGGTGGATTAGCATCGTTGTACCGACTTTAAAGCCCTTTCTCCAGAGTGTTTTCTGTTCAATTTGGTTGAATTCTGTTCAGTACCTTTCGAGAAGCCATTGACAATTTTTTTCTATTTCTATTTAGTAATGGTGGCCTTATTTGACAGATCAGTAACTTTTGTATAAATCCAATGCCCTTCATCCCATTCTACTTTCTTTCAAATTTGCTCAAATTCTGTTGAGCAGTTTTTGAGAAGAAGTCATTTGAAGCTTTTTCTGTTTGAGTAATGGTGGCCATAGGTGGATTGGCATCATTTTACACACATTTTAAAGCCCTTTATGCATGGATGCTTTCTGTCAAATTTGGTAAAATTCTGTCGTGCAGTTTTTTAGAAGTTGTTTAAAGGTTTTTCTATTTTTCGTAATGGTAAATATACTTAATGGTGGATAGTAACCATTTGTACAAGCTGAAAACCCTTTATGTCAGGTTGTTTTGTTGAATTCTGCAGAGCAGTTTTTGAGAAATCATTTGAAGGTTTTTCTCTTTTTAGTAATGGTTGCCATGTCTGATGGACAACTGTCATCACTTGTACTAATTTTGAATGAACTTTAGCTAGAGTGCCCTATATCAAATTTGGTAAAACTATGTTATGCAGCTTTTGAGAAGAGGTCATTTAAAGATTTTTCTATTTCTAGCAATGGAGGCGATTTTGGATGGGCAATTAGCATCATTTGAAACTGATTACAGTAATTTCTCTCATAGGTAAAATTTTCTTGAGTGACATTTTACAAGCTGCAGTTTAAAGGTTTTTCTATTTTTTGTAACAGTTCCCATAAATGATGGATATTAGCATAATTTGAACAAATTCAATAGTCCTCCATGACAACAAACTTTCTGTCAAATGTGGTCAAATTCTGTTGAGCAGTTTTTGGGATAAAGTCATGTTTCTTTTTTAGCAATGATGGCCATATCTAGAGGGATATAGGGGATACTTTCTATAAAATCTGATAGCTCTTCATGTAAGGATTCTCTCTGGTCTAGTGATATTTTAGTTGAATTAAAAATAGCAGATGATGCACAAATGATGACATATGCCAGATGCATCCCATAAGCTCCCTTGGCCTTATGGTCCAGGTGAGCTAAAAACACAGAATTGTAACATTCTTGACACTGTCAGCACTGTCAAACTTTCCCATAAGAAATACTTATGTCTTGCCATTCACAGGTGAGGCAAAAATATAAGAAAACAATATTGCTGAATAACTAAACACATGAAAACTGTATAAAAAAAATGGCTAAAATATAAGTCATGTTTATCATTTGTATTCATACCTGCCAACCCCTACATGGGTATAAGTGTAACCTAAGTGGCAAAAAAGCATAATCTGAGCATAAAAAGTGTAATCTGAGCATAACAAGCATAATCTGAGCATAAAAAGTGTAATCTATATATTACATGCCATAGTTACAATAAACTGTATGAAAAATGTACATTTAGTTTTGCTACTAACATGGATCTGCAGCTGGTTAAAGTTCTTGTCACAAAATCCATGTGGATTAGTACCAGAATACAAACCACAAAACATATTGACAAATTATATATACACAACACTCACTTTAACTAGTCCACATGTCTAACTTTTGCTGATTTATTGTAAAGTCAACTCCATGAATTCTGCAACGATCATTACCATGTGCTCAAGCTGAGTGCTGTATTACCCCTCTCATGTTCTCTTTCTAAATTTGTAAAGCACTATTGATTTGTCTTTTTCTGATCTGACATGTTTTAAAGTTTATAAAGATCCCTCTTCTCGAACATTTTTCAGTCATATAACATCCAAGAGTCACATCGATAAAACCTGTTTCACTTAACATCTGCCACCATTTTCTTCAGTATAGACTGGTCCACTCACAAATTATGTGTATTAATATAAAGAATCTGTGAGACAAGCTTTCAAATTGAAGAAACCTGTCTGTTTTCTTGGAAATGTGTCATATACAGCTGCTATAAATAGAAAAATAAGGAAAGAACATGGAGGTCTATGACAAATGTACTCTTACAATATTCTTATGCAGCAGTCTTCTTTTTTAGAATATTCTCAGATTTATATGATGTGTGGGATTAAAGAGATGATAATAAAAATGACAAACACAACTTTTTATTGCTTCATTTTTTTTTTAATGTATCAAAAAAGCATATTCTATATCCAGTTGAGCACAAAACGTAATTAGATGAAAAAAAGCGGAATGATTACGCCAAAAGCGGAATGATTACGCCAAAAGCGTAATGGTTGGCAGGTATGTGTATTATGCAGTAAACATGCACAAGTATTAAATTAAACACACCCCATAATGAAAGCTAATAAAATATTATAAGTTACAAATGTAATGCAAAACATGATACAAACATCAAACAGTGATACTTTAACAATAACAGAAACAACAAAAAATTAGTGTAATAAATAAACATATCTAACAAACAAGAGTCCATCAAAGGGACTGAAGCTGTAGTGGCCAAAAAGAATTTCCAGGAATTCAAGTTAAGACCATTTCTTTCTTTTAACTGCCAAGTGTTGAAACCATCTCTGATTTTCTTCATTGATAGCAACATTTTCAAATTAGCTGCTTTGGATGTCAGATTGGCACTAATGTCATTTAGGACCAACAAGACATCATAAGAAATCTTCTAGTAGAAACACCATGTTGACTTTCCATTGTGGAGAAGTATCAATATCAAGATTTTCAAGATGGCTGCCATGGTGGCAATTTTGGATATCAGATTAGCACCATTTCAATTTAGGACAAACTAGACGTCATAAGAAGTCTTTTGGTAAACGCACAATATCAACATGACCAGCAATCTAGAAGCAGCCAAAACAAGATTTTCAAGATGACTATTGTGGTGGCCATATTGAACGTCAGTTTGGCACCATTTTCATTTAGGACCAACAAGACATCATAAGAAGTCTTCTGGTGGAAACATCATGTTGATAATGACTTTCTATTTTGGAGGAGTAACAATAGCAAGATTTTCAAGATGGCTGCCATGATGGCCGTTTTGGATATCAGATTGGCACCATTTCCATTTAGGACCAACTAGACATAATAAGAAGTCTTTTGGAAAAGCAAAATATCTATATGACCAGCCATTTAGAAGTATCAATAACAAGATTTTCAAGATGGCTATAGTGGCAGCCATATTGGAAATCAGATTGGCACTGTTTTCATTTACAACCAACTAGACATCATCCAAAGTATTTTAATGAAAACCCCACGTTGGTATGACTATTCTTTCAGACAAAGTAGCGATAAAAAGATAAAAAGATTTTCATGTGCTGGCCATATTGGAAGTCAGATCGGCACCAATTTCATTTAGGACCAACTAGACATAAGAAATCATTTAGTGAAAACCCCATGTTGATATGTCCATCCATGTAGGAGGAGTAGTGATTAAAAAAAATTCAAGATGCCTGCTGTAGTGGCTATATTGGATGTCAAATCTGCACCATTTTCATATAGGATCAACAAGACATCACAAGAACTCTTCTGGTGAAAATCCTTTGTCAAATTGACTTTCCTTTCAGGAGAAGTAGCGATAACAAGATGGCTACTGTGGTGGCCAGATATGATGTCACATCTGCACCATTTTCATTTAAGACCAACTAGACCATGGAATGAATGTATGTGTAAAGTTTCATAGCAATCCTCCAAGTAGTTTAGGAGAAGTAGCAATAACAAACTTGCACTAAAGGGCAGACAGATGACAAATGATGGATGGACAATGGCCAACAAACCATCCCATAAGCTCTCCTGGTCTATGACCAGTAGCGATAGAAGTCGGTGTAATAAATACAAATATCTAACAAAAATTAGTGTAAGAAATAAACATTGAACAATCTCATACCAGTAGCGCAATGCAATCACTCAAACACTTGATATCACACAATCAACTCAAACACCTGATATCATGCAATCACTCAAACACTTGATATCATACAATCACTAAAACACCTGATATCATAAAATCACTCAAACACTTGATATCATACAATCACTCAAACACTTGATATCATACAATCACTCAAACACCTGATATCATACAATCACTCAAACACTTGATATCATACAATCACTCAAACATTTGATATCATACAATCACTCAAACATTTAATATCATACAATCACTCAAACATTTGAGATCATACAAGCACTCAAACATTTGATATCATACAAGCACTCAAACATTTGATATCATACAATCACTCAAACATTTGACATCATACAATCACTCAAAAACACTTGATATCATACAATCACTCAAACACCTGATATCATACAATAACTCAAACACCTGATATCATACAATCACTCAAACACTTGATATCATACAATCACTCAAACACTTGATATCATACAATCACTCAAACACTTGATATCATACAATCACTCAAACACTTGATATCATACAATCACTCAAACACTTGATATCATACAATCACTCAATTATCACTGGTTTAATTTGTGCATATTGTAAAATATGAATAAGTGCATATTTTCATATTAAGGGTAAATGGAAAATAAGTGCACATGGGCCTTCAGGTACTTTTATTGCAAAAATAGGTGCACTAATATATGTAAAAAGAAAATCCAAGACAAAATTTGCTCCTTTGATGAAAGGGGCAGAAAATATGATTAAAATAGCTTTCTGATTTAATAATGAAAATATAATGCCTTGGTAATGATGCTACTACAGTTAAATTCCTTTATAATCAGTTAAATTTGTGTACATAATATCTTGATGAATAGACATTTAATAATCATGATAACAAACATACAATATGAAAGAAAGCAAAATATGGGTTAAATATAAACAGATTTATTCACAACAGACATGAGGATCAAGTGGACTGGAGATTGCTTACCAAGAGTTTACATGGATCTAGAAGCCAAATGTAATAGCAAATCTAATATCAAGTTTACACGGATCTAGAAGCCAAATGTAATAGCAAATGGCTAGTTAATCTAAGCTGAAAGTACTTGATACCAGGATGATTTTTTTCAAATTTTGATAAATGAGTAATTGAAGTAATGGCATACTTATTTAATTTTCAGATCAACCCTTTTTTAAGCCTTAAGGGTCTTAAATGATGCTCTGTCAGTTTTAATCTAAACTAGAACTATCTGTGATGGGAGCATTGCAAAGTGCCATGTTTATTACAATTTGCTGAGCAGGGACTTTAGCAAAGGAATTGGTGTGGAGAAACTAAACTTAGAAGATGGGCATTCAGGAACCATAACTCTACATGAAGATGCATAATTCTGGAAATTAATTTAATTCAAGGTCTCATCAATATTGAAGTGCATACAACATTTGGATGAAATCCAACAATTCTCCATAAAGTAATGCTGCAGAGATCAACTCAGTAGGATGGATAATCATGAGCCATAACTCCTGTAAATGATTTCATGGAACTTTAGAAATCCAACTCATTCAAGAAGGTCTTATGAATACAAAGGTGCATCCTAAATTTGATTGAAATCCAAGAATCTTTAGTAAAGTTATGCTGCAGAAACCAAAGTTAGGATGATGGGAAATCATGGACTCCATGTCCTCTAAATGATGTTGTGGAATGCTGGAAATCAAAATCCTTCAAAGTTTTATCAATATTAGGCTGCAAGCCAAATTTAGTTGCAATCCAATAATCCTTGGTAAAGTTATGCTGCACAAACCAAAGTCAGCAGAACAGGTTACCAGGGGGCATAACTCCTGTAAATTATTACATGGAAGGGTGGAAATCAAAACTCATTTGAGGTCTCATCAATATAAAGTTGCATGCCAAATTTGTTTAAAATCAACATACTTTGGTAAAGTTATGCTGTGGTAAACAAAGTCAGGAGGATGGGCAATCAGTGGAAATATCTCTTGTAAATCATAAAATGTGGAATGCAAGATAGCAAAATCATTCAGGTTCCACTCCACAGTTTAATATTTTGCACAGGGGAACATTTCTAAATAAAGGTGAATCTGAACATTGGAACAATGGGATCTTGTATTTCAAGTCAAATCCAGAAATGCTAATGTTGGCACGAATTAGTTTTATTTAGGTATTCAATATGTACCAGATATCTAGCTCGGTATGATCACCAGAGAGTTCGAATGTGACACCATGTGTTCAGAGTGAATGCCCAGTTTTAAAAAGCAACAAGTGTATCAAATATTTGACTTGGAATTAAAAAGTAAAGCTGGTCAGATTTTGTCTAGAGAAAGGCAAATTCTGATACATAAACCTCCATATGAGTGAAGTTGTAGGAAATTTGAAATCTGAAAGGATTTGATGCTAGGATTACATCTATCAAATTTAGTCTATGTTGTTAATACTATTTATAAGACGAATCTTTTTCAAGGTATTTCAGTTTTTTGTTAATGTCAGTTATGTTTGATGGCAGATCAGCATGAATGGGTCTAATTTAAAATTGAAACAAACAAGTTCATTTTTATGTTGCTGTTAGTCTGAATCTGCATACAACAAAGTAATTAGTGTAAGAAAAGTCACTGTGACCTAACTTCTCCTGGAGTACAATGATATAAGGTATAAGGAATACTCTGACCAGGTTCCATGTAGATAACATGCCTACAGCTGGAGACTTGCCTGGAAGACAAAACTTTTATAATTGCATTAACCTTAATCAAGAAAGTCATTAGTGTAAGACAGTGTTGGGATTTGGTTTAAATTTAAGTGATCAGTTCAACAGTACCAATCAACCGTTGATTTTAATCAGATGGAGATATTCTATATATTTTGTGGAAAATGTAATTTTTATATACTTGGAACATTTCTTTGTGTTTCTGAATTCTCAGGATTATCATGGTCAACAGGTCATCTAACAAAAAACTCTGGATGTCTGGTACTGGCCATTGACAGTCAGTAAGAGCACATCTTAAATGGTATATCTTTGATCTAATAAACATGTTGGGTTGTGATGCAATAAAACTCTTAAAATTAAAGATGTAAAAAAAAAATATTTAAACGAAGAAAACTTTAATTGTTTATAATTAATTATTGAAAATCATAACAAAATTCTTGGTTGTTTGGTTTTTCTGACCAATCTGTTTTTTTTATTAATCATCACACCACTAGTGAAAGAAAAGTAGGTCACTGTGATCAAGGTGGTGTAAAATTATGTAAGAAACATATTATGCAATTGCTGCAGACATACCATGCCGACAGCTCGAGATTTGCCAATTGGACAATACTTTTATATTGGGGTTACCTTTAATAATAAAATCATTTGTGTAAAAAGAGCAAGTCAATGTAACCTACTTTCTCCCGAGGAGTTTCAGAATGATGCAAAGAATACCCTAAAAAAGTGCCATGAAGATATAATGCCTTAAGCTGGCAGCAATGGCAGTAAAACAAAAATTACACTTGGGTTAACCTGACTGGCCAATGCGATTATGTTGATACCATGATAACAAAGGGGTAAAACATAAGCTCTCCCTTACTTAGTACTGGCAAGCTAAAATCCTTGCTACCAGAATGTTTTTTGAAAGATCTAGACAGTTTTTTGACAACAAGCTGAAAACATTAAATGCACAACATAACAAAGACACAGGTCCATATCACAAATCACTTAGCCTTATGAATGATGATGTAATAACATTAGGTACATAAGGAGTTATTAGTTTTCTCAGAATGTGAGACAAGACTATAGAAAAAGTTCATTTCCAAACATTCAACATTTAAACAAAACTCATGAAAATTGTATGCTCCTTCACAAATCTAAGGTATAAGAACTTATAAATTTGGTACAAAACAAGCTTAAATAAATATAAATTTTATAAGTAAATGTTTAAAAAAAGGTAAATGTAAATGTGGAAACAGTAAAATGAACAATCATAGTTTTTTTTATGGTGCAAGCTAATTCAAGAGCTTCAGTTTTAGGTTAAGATATGCACACTGTATACTTTTGACAGTAAATAGAACAAACATTTTTTTGGTTAATTACACAACCCAAATTTTCTTCACATCTTGTAAATTAACAATAAATTTAAAAAGAATGAAGTACTGGCATGCAACATTTATTGAATTTGATAACAAAAACTTAAGTTACATCCTAGAATTATAAAATAAGAGTCATCCAGGGATGACATATCTTCCTGGTCCCCTGCTTATGTAAAGACTGCTAAAAAAAAAGCTACCTGTGCAAAAATCCCTAATACACAGCAGATAAACAAAATTCTAAGAGTACCAAGGTTCATGATGCAAAAGTCCCTAATATACAGCAGATAAACAGAATTCTAAGTGTACCAAGGTTCATGATGCAAAAGTTCTTAATACACAGCAGATAAACAGAATTCTAAGAGTACCAAGGTTCATGATGCAAAAGTCCCTAATATACAGCAGATAAACAGAATTCTAAGTGTACCAAGGTTCATGATGCAAAAGTTCTTAATACACAGCAGATAAACAGAATTCTAAGGGTACTGAGGTTCATGATGCAAAAGTCCCTAATATACAACAGATAAACAAAATTCTAAGAGTACCAAGGATCAGGATGCAAAAGTCCCTAATATACAACAGATAAACAAAATTCTAAGAGTACCAAGGTTCATGATGCAAAAGTTCTTAATACACAGCAGATAAACAGAATTCTAAGAGTACTGAGGTTCATGATGCAAAAGTTGTTACTAAGCAGGATAAACAGAATCTTAAAGATTACTTAATTTAATTATGTGAGAATCCAAAACATAGAGGATATAAACTAAATTTTAAAGAATACTGTGAGGTAATTGCAAAAATAACATTCTCAATATTCAGGATATAAAAAAAAATCTAAACAATACAAAAGTCCTTAATATTCAGAAGATAAAACAAAGACCACGTGTGCATCAAACTGGAACTGACAGATTCTGACACAATAAAGTTTATCTATATGCAATAATTATTACAGTATTTCTTTTCAAATATATGTTCTTTTATTACTATTGAATTTTATCTGTGGTCAATTTCATTTTCCATATATTGTGCCTTTTGCAACTTTTATGGGACCAAAAATGAAAAATAATTGTTATAGGTTTAAAATCATAAATGGGCCATCAAATGTAGGTAACACTGGTCTACTTCCTGTACCTTGTATAGCACCTCTAAGGAAAAATTTCTTTAGTTTTCATTATGGTGTAAGCAAAAGTTTTAAAGTAACTTATCAACACATTCATACTGTATTGTCTAAATCAAAAACACATACATGTTAATACATGCCAGTACTTAATTGTCTCCTCAACACATACAAGTTAATACATATCAGTACTGAATTGTCTACTCAATACATACAAGTTAATACATGCCAGTACTGTATTGTCTAACTGATCAACACATACAAGTTAATACATGCCAGTCCTGTATTGTCTAACTGATCAACACATACAAGTTAATACATGCCAGTACTGTATTGTCTAACTGATCAACACATACAAGTTAATACATGCCAGTACTGTATTGTCGAACTGATCAACACATACAAATTAATTCATGCCAGTACTGTATTGTCTAACTGATCAACAAATACAAGTTAATACATGTCAAATAGTGTATTGTCTAACTTATCAACATAAACAAATTAATTCATGCCAGTACTGTATTGTCTAACTGATCAACACATACAAGTTAATTCATGCCAGTACTGAATTGTCTAACTGATCAACACATACAAGTTAATTCATGCCAGTACTGTATTGTCTAACTTTTCATACATCAACCACTCCAAAAACATCATGACTATTGTTTGTTCCCTAATTTTGGTCACTGAGAACTTACTCTTATTAAAATTTTTAGGTCTCTAACAAATTAATGATCAATTATTTTACCTACAGATAATTATTTAATAATAAATATAATGTGCCTATAGATAATCATTTAATAATATATATAATGTATGCCAATACAGTAAAAATGAGACACTACAAATACAGCATTAACTATGAGACTCCAAGGACATTTCAAAAGATTTCAGCAATTTAATGTCAGCATGCCAAAATAAAACATGAATAACAGTGTATTACTCAAAAAACTACAATAATAGATCAATCTAGTGCTTTCAAGATATACAAACCTCTCACATAATCAAGAAAATGGCTTACACCAACATATCTACATCATACATGACATTACCACTGAATAAACATGAGTGCCTTTTCAATGGTTGCTTCTATCCTCTGCTACTTAGCATTTGGCTGACTTGGGAGTAGGGGTGAAGTAATATACGCACATAAGGAGTAGATATATAGCAACCAGCACTGATCCTGGAAAACAAAACAAATGAACACAGATATAAAAAAGAACATTGCTTTTAAATACTTAAAGCTTAAGCTTTTTTATATACATGTTGTCGCTTATGTGATTGCATAAGCATAGTTTATGCACAGCAACAGGTGACCCACTCCCTACCCATGTATAAAATAGTCCACATTAATAATGATGGGTTTATATTAACACATCACTCAACAATCAAAACAAATATTTCCAGTTGTCACATGCAGCGTCTTTGTTCAACAATTCTTAGTTTAGAGTGGCGAGAGTGACAGCACATTATATTTCTATTGACTGGTAGATTTATGTTTCATCACATTTCCTGTGTGCAATTACTACTTACCTTCAGAACGAGAATTTCAGCATTTGGATCTATTGCTTTCTAGTATTGTTTTTTCATGACATCTCCACATTTATAAAGACTGTAACTATGTAAACAATGGCGTCATGCTCCTCAGGAAGACAGAAATAATTCCCATATGATTTGAACAATCCATTTAACTGCACAACTCAGCACTTCAAACAGAATGGGAGCCCACAGGCATTAAAGTTACTACTGCTCTTCCGAAGTACGCCTTGTGACAATTATATTTGGATATGTTTCATCCACAAATTCAAGACAGAACTAGACCTTCCAACTCAATTGCAACCAAGCATACATGAAGATGGTGAAAATGCCTTCAACATTTTATATTCCACCCCAAGTCGACAACATAGAGCTTGTCGGACATTGTACATGAGATTATGGCAGAGGGATCTATTTCAGCAGAAGTTAGTGCCATGGTAACTGCAGTCCAGCACACTATTCCAGAAGTGGGAACTACTTCCAATATGGCCACCACAGATGTAAACATGGTATCTACCAGCAACATTATGAGCTCAATCCACTTCATTCATCGTTCGATTATCAACCTGAATTGGTCCATTAGTCACATCATGGCTCAACCACAAGTTTCTTCACTGTATTTATTCTTAAGCAACTCTGGACATGTTTCATCACCAATGGTGACCCAGCATGTGTCAGCGGAAATGCCAGCCATAATCACCTGATGCAGATCCCAGGAGTTTCACCTCAAATACTACATGAAATTGATGGCGTTTCCGAAGACTGCAGAAGCAACAGTCAGTATTGTACATTCATACAGCAAAACATAGTATGCCTGCATAGATGTGTTTTTTTATCTGGATAAAATATTTAACTTAACGTTATTTTGCAAAAATTGGTCTTCTCCTCTGCTTGACAATACTATGTGTCTATTTGCTGTTTGGGATCATGCGTTGATTCGGACGACATTGGTTTCTTGTAAATCACGAAAAACTGTCACTCGTTTACTAGCTGAGAACATATCCAGGTCTTAAACACTGCTGCAACTTTATCAAGTTGATTCCACACAAAAAAATGGCTGAAAGGAACATTTGAGTGTTAGTTTCTATTGAAAAATTATAAAAAGCATCTTCTTCAACCATATGACAATAATGTGCAACAGCCAGGAGAGTCATCCATGGCTAGTGTTATCATCACATAACCTCAGAATAGCTGATGCATACCTTCCATATTCCCAGACAGTGTTGGGGGTTTTTGGGGACTCAAAAAGTGTTTTAAGGTCCCCAAGTGGGGTCAGTGTGCATGATCCAAAAAAGCAACATCATCCAATTGAGAATAAGTTATCCTTTCATATAAGCTTATAGAAAATTACTGGAAATTTAAATCTAATTAAAAAAAAGAAAATAACATATGTTTTCTTTGAAGCATTTAATACACTTACAAACAAAATATAGTTGGTAGATTTAGCATTGTCCAATACTAGCACGACACACGTGCCAACACTCACATAATCACAACCAGACAGACATTAAATAAATACAAATATACCAAGTTTCTGTCTTTAAAATCCATTGGACAGTGGAATATTTACTTAATTTGATGCAGTCTTTGATGATCTCAATAGGTCGGTGTGTGTATGGGGGGGGGGGGGGTTGAAGGTAATGCAAGTGTCATTGTTCATCTTTGCACTCATTGAAGACTAGATGTATTGTTGTTCAAACTTCCCAAAGATCTTGTTGAATTTTTTCAGCACAGAAAACGATCTTTCTGCATCTGCACTGATGTGAGAGAGTGTCAAATATGCTTGGTAGTGTTGCTATTTCAATGGATGTCGTACACACCAGAATGACTGACGACAATATGGTGTTTGCAGATTAAGGAAAAAATAAAATGCTCCCCCTTGCTTCTGCCCGTTACAAAGTCAAACTCCAACCAGGAGTTGTAAAACTGAGTTTTGCTGGGATCTGCTCACTTTGCAGATGGCTCATAATTTCCTGAATCACAGGTGCATTTAAACATTTTGCCTTAAAAAATGAATCACACTTGTACACTATTCCGACTACTGAAATAATTGTGCTTTGTGTTTTTTGTAATGAGTAAAATCTGAGTTCAAAGAAACATTGCCGCTTATTATGAACTTGCCAATAATCTTTAAGATGGCTTAAACATTCTCTTTCAAGGCAATGAAGTGTAATAACTTGTTCTTGAACACACATCAATAACATTCTCATTCAAGGCAATGAAGTGTAATAACTTGTTCTTCAACACACATCTATTTGATTCACCTATAGCTTCAAACAAATTGGATTGTTCCACTTTACCTACATAAATTAGCCTAATGGGCTCTCCCACAGCAGTCTTCAAAGGATTTGACATGGCTTCACCCTAGCTATTCTTAGCCAATTAAGTAATCTGTGAAATGATGGTTACTTATGTGTGACCACCTTACCTTTTAATTGCTGCTATGATAATCTATTGTATAAACTACCCTGAGGATAGTTTTACATGGGTTCTAAGTAGGACTGTTGACTGTTTATACAGACTACATACTAGGGACATGTATATAAGGTGGTCAAACAATCTCTCTCTCCATTTATTTTTTATTTTTTCTAAGATTACTGAAAAACATGTTTTTGGAAACATGAGCATGTCAGGGGATTTGGGAGTAAAAAATTGTATTTTTTGTGTGACACATCGTATTATGGCAGGTATGCTGAGCTGCATGTGACTTAAACATGGCGGATATTGCAGTTATCAAGTAAGAGTTGGCCGAATTGCCAGAGACTGTTGCCACATTGGCACAATATTTGGAAGTGTGCACCATGACACCAAGAGAATCAACACCTTGCCAAGCTTAATCAAGTCAGGCTGCTGAGGATATGTTTCAGCTGTATAGTGATTTTAGCCTTCAATCAGCCCTTGCTAGGCCCTGGTATGCTAGCAGACACACGAGTCTCTCTCTTTCACATTGCAATATGCAGTGCCTGAAGACGAAATCCAACCGGTGTACATTGTACCCAGTAATGTGTGCAGAGATATACTCAGTGGTAAGCAAATTTATCCTGCACTTTTGCAGATCCCAAATGGATTCTTGCTCAGAAACAAAACTTATCGACCAGGGTACAAATCAATTTGTGGTGATAGGAGATAATTCAAGCGGGACTTTACTTCCTAGGTCATCAAAGTCTGATACGGTACAGCTCATGTGATTTTTAAAAACCCCACGCATCCCAGTGGAGAGAGAGTGGAGAGGATTAAGAAGGAAACCCTCCACCATCTCTCTGCATCTCGTGGAGAATAACTCTGTGCACCATGCTTTCTCGAGGAGCAGCATCCTATCACCACCGCAGAGTGGACGTGGTCTCGATAATATGGGCGTAGTTTATTGTTTATGACCCCTGCAAGCATGCTCTAAAGAGGTTTAGACAGAGAGATAGAGATGGAGACAGTGAGAGAGGCACTGATTTATCTGCATCGCTATCACTTTTGGGAGCAATTTGCTTACTTTTTTGTACTGAAAAAAAAACGTTATAATTCAGTTAATTATAAATACTTCCTTGTTCTAATGAAGATAATGATACATAATGCCAAATCAAATTTTAGATACACATAATGACAATGCCTCACAAACTGTATTAATACTCAATTTTGCGCAATGAATCTAATTTTTTTCTTCAATACTGTGTTATCAGAATCTAAACATTCATTCATATCCTTATTTCTTTTTCAGTTTGCGCCATATACTTTTTTAATGATTATATGAAAGTTAGTGATATTGTACTCCCTGCAATGAAAAGAATGATAAACATAAAACAAATTAATAACAAAGCTGCAGTCATACCTGACTGAAGTGAAACAAAATTGCACAAGTTCCGATGGATACCCTATGCACGAGTTCTCATTCACATATTGTATGATTTCTTCTGACATCCAATCACAGCATTATAGAGGGGTAATTAAAACTTGAGAAAGCACAGTTTTGGCGGTTGCTATATGAACATGCTAAAGCAAAAGTTATTGCTTAAATAAAGCATTATTAAGATTTCACATCATTATCTTATTTTAAACTGTACTATTTTGCATTAATTACCAAAGTAGCCGTTTTTTAAAAATCACAAATGGTCAAAAAAGGTCATCTTAGATACATGTAGTTGACACATGCAGTTTTCGAAGAGAAGTGCTCATGTGCAAACCAAAAGAGAAGCTATCAACACTGCTTGTTTTCTTTGATATTGACGTCTTAATTTCATGTGCGAACTGATAACCTAAAAGTACAACAGCAGCTCTTCTGCGGGTTTTTTTTTTTGCCACTGAGTTGACAATAAACAATGTGCACGGGGATAAGTGATTCATACTGTACAAGCACAGGCTATTCCATTGTTTGATTCTTGGAAAAGAAAAATCAGTGATAGAAAGAAGAACTAGTGAACTAATGAATACAACTAGTATCAAATTTTTGTATTTATCTGTTTTTCTTCTATTCCTTGCGTCAGTGACATTAGATTAGTTGTTTAAAATAGTCGATTTGCTCCAAACTACTTAGAAAGATGTAATTCGACCATTTGTTATTAACAACAAGACCTACAGCACTTGATCAATCTGCTCTCTTTCTGTAGAACTACCTTGTATCAAAATTAATTCCTGCCTTGTAAATGTACCTACAGAAATTATAAGTAACCCACCTATACAAAATCTCAAAACTTGCCTGAACCAGGATAAACATATACCCATTTGTTGTATGTAACTACTGTATATTTATAACACCAAGAAAACTTGAGCATCAGATGAAATTAATAATTAATGTTTAACTTTTTCTTTTTCTGGTCATTTTCCTATTGCAAACTATATTTATTATTTTTCAAACATTGGGGATGGGGCAGAGGCAACATGCCCCCCCCCCCCCCCCCGCAGATACCCAAGTGTGTGTGTGTGTGTGTATGAGTCGCACACTTTATCCACTCAGCCACAGTAACTCTAGCTGTAAAGCAATATACCACATACAGAAACACGCTCAATAACCAAAGGCTTTAACAGTCACAAACAGGAAACTGCATACTTTGATATCTGCATCAAATAATTATAAGAATATATTTTGATTTTATATTTTCGCCTTAGAAAAATGAGCAAATAATACAATACATGTGGAGACAATACATCCATGCAAAATGCCATAAACACGTTGTAATTAAAATCTCTGAACATCTGAGATTATAGAAATTTCCACATTATTTTTCATTTCGGTAACAAGTCGAGTTCAGATTAATTACTAACAATTATCAAACTTCTGTTGTTAATGGTGGGACCATAATTGTGGCTGTAAAGTACAATGCGCCAAGTCAGATGGCTTCGTGCAATAAAAACACACTGTTCCCAAGCTGAAACTGATGTCATCCTTTGATGCAAACCCTTGTCAATATTTTACAACAGTGTTCTCAATGGTCACTGCCTTGATTTCTGCAGAACATCCACTGAAGTCAAGTCTTTATTAGGGAGACACAATTGAATTTTCTAAGGGGGGGTGGGGTAAATGCATGAAAACAATTGCCTTTCTCTGATTTGAAGTATAAAAAAGACTTTATTCCATTCCATATTTCACTTGAAATAAATTTATATTGTGATGAAAGAACAAAAAATATCCTGGTAAAAAAAAAAAAAACAACATTTAAGTCCCATACTTTAAATGGTCAGTCGCTTACAGTACACATGCAGTCAGAATATTCAACCTTGTGACTGTGCTATTATTGCTTAAGGACTAAGCATGCGGTTTGCATTTCAGTGTAAATTTAGTGTTTTAGGTTTGCTTGTTTGTTGTTTTTTTTAAGCAGAAGCGGATGTCAATTTGGATTTTAATTGTCCATATCTCAGAGAATTAATGTCCTTTGGAAGAAAATGATAAATTTATGCTGTTTGAGAAGCTCAGCAAGGTGTGCTTCTTGTCAAGTCAGTGCATAAGTTTGTTCATATTTCTTTGAATAAATTAAAAGCATAAACTTATTGTAAAAGAAGTCAATCAACTTTTTATAAACAGAAATGTGTACTGAATATATAGGACTTTTTAATTATTTTTTTATTGCCCAAATATATGATCAAAATAAAGATGACTGATTCTTGCAATGGTATCCGGTTGTAAAGCACTCTTGATGTCTCAGTCTTTCTATAGGTGGTCTTCATTCATTGGCTGTTCAAATGTCAATCAGTAATGTCAACCAGCCCCCTCCGCAGTGGAGTTGACATCGGCGTGCCTGCCGAGGTGCGATTGTGATTTGTAGGTATTTATCCCTCCACCGTGAAGTTAAAGTGGAGGGGGTTAAGTCACCCACCACGAAGCGTGGGGTTCGGAAATATCACATGAGTTGTACTGCATGTTCCAATATGGGGTGCAGATTTTGACTCTTTCCAGTGGATAACTTTACCTGCCCCTTGAAAGCTATAAACATTATATGTCAATCCGCAAAAGGGTGTGCTGTTTCCAGCCTGCAGATCCACTATTTACATTTCATAGTATTAAACCACTTTTTAGATCAGTGTATCTAAAGGTTACATCTACTAGTACCTGTGCTTGGCAATCCAGATCACAATTCAATGGCCACTCATTCCAGATAGGAGCTAGGAGCTATATAAAACATTGACTGGATCTAGTTTTTGGTATATATAAAATTATTTCTTCCCCTGATGAAGAACTTGTTTAGCTCGAAATGCTGGAAAACTGTTTTCTATTTGCGCCGTTATCAATTTTTTTGTCATTATATATATATATATATACACACACACACGTGAACAGGGAAACCCCACTTTAACAAACTTTGTTGTAACACAAATTCAGATATAAACATAGTCCTGGCATGGCTCCCAAAAATTGTATAACATTTCTCCTGACTGAGTTTTGAATTACTACAAAGTTTTATTGCCACAGTAAAGGATAGTTTTATCTGTTAATCTGGCAATATGTATTGTATTCTTGAAGAAATAAGATTACCTTTCTTTAAATGAATAAAGCTGTTAAAAGTTTCCATTTGTGAATGTTCACTGCAAACCTGTCAATAGGTCGTCACTGGACTTACTTGTTAGCTTGTCATTTTTTTAATATACTAGAGCTTTAAAAAAGTTGATAATTGTTAATCTAATTTGCACTGAACCATCAACAATAAAGCTAATAATTCTTCTTTGTGTTTGTCTTCAATGCACTGTATACAACTATTGTTCATTCCAGAGCAAAACAATAGATCACCAAGCTCATTCAAACCTGCATACACACCGAAAAGTTGTTGCAACTAATGGGCATTGCCTTATTTACACAAATACAATAAAAACAAATAAAATAAATATTTAAAAAACAAGAAACCCATCTTTATGCACATGTGCTTGGCCATCAATAATTCATCATGTGATTGATCAAATGGCAGCTGAAAATAAATCAGTTCTTTGTTAAACAATAAAATCAAACCCCGATGTCTATCCCTAAATAACTAGAATGAGATATTCTGTGTATGTATATAGCAGAAGTCCAGAAAATGTGTTGACTGTCAGACATTAAAAAGGAGCAGTTCTGGTAATTGTTATATAAATGTACCCTCACTCATCCACCCCCACCCCCTTCATCTTACTTCTTAAAGTTAATTCAATTAGTATATATGTATATGTATATATATATCTATTATTATGTCTTTCATGTATGGCTATATCAATATACACAAAATCTGAGCCAATCCTTTCTACTTCCCCAAAATGTGGTCAGAAATGCAGACATCATCTTCAAATCACTCTAATATACTCAGGATAATTGTCATACTGATGATAGGCTAATTGTCATACTGATGATAGGCTAAGTTACAAAGTTACAGGTAAAATTTTTATTGTCTTTCATACTTTCAATGGATATGAAAATTTTAAGTTACATGTACTGTTGTCGGACACATGATTTTGGAACAGAACCACTCAAGTTGTACGGAGTGGAGGGTTTTTGCTGTTGTAATCAAAGAGGCTACTCCCTGTTTTTGCTGTATGGTAGTGCAAAGCCATAATTACCAACATATTCTTCAATTAATTTAATATAGGGCTCATTAATTTTGTCCTCTCAAAATAACTCAAATATTTGTTGAAGATCCCTCTTTACCTATGAAATATAATGGTTACTCCCAAACTGGGTATAGAGGTAACATTGTACTGATTACAGAGAACCCATTAGACAGTTTATGCCTGTTAAAATGTAAATCTGAAGTAAAATACAAGGTCAATATCCCTGTACTAGTTTCATTGTAACAATTATTTTTCAAGCCTGAATACCAGTTTCTTATTAGAAACAACAAAAATCCTGTTGGACATGTATGGCTTATATGAATATTTTTGAAGGCATGCTATATAGTGTTTCAAAAGTTTGTGTGAGTTTATTACCAAGGAATTAAGTGTTCAGTTTTAAATGGAATCTAGCAGAGACAATTCTAGAGGTCAGAAATTTATACAATACATGTACTAATTAGTGACCTTGACACATATACCTGTGCGTACTGAAATGTAACTGTGCTACATCTATCTTTATGTTATTCTTAGAATCATTTTTGCATTGAATTCAGATACATCATGATCTATCCTGGGATGATTAAAAATTATGATCTATCCTGGGATGATGTGCTTTAACTATTCATGCTATTCATTTGCCAATTTTCATAGACATATATGTATCAATGCCTGGTTCTCCTAAATATTAATTATACAATCACTGTTTTCAGCATTTCTCATTCAATATGCATCAGTTTAACAATTTAAGTTAATAACTGCATCATTGAAGCCTGTAGTTTTGCCCCCACCCCCATTCCCTCATTTTGCACTGACTAGATGATATACATGGAACATTTTCTTCCAATAATTGACTTGTTTTTATATTTCACTATACATTGCAAAACACAATAACATAATGGCACTCTGTGGATCCCAACCTTTGTGTCATTGTGGAGTTTCCATATATATATATATAACACCTACCAATGCTATGCATACAACATCCCACCCCCATGATCCGATGTTGCAAACCAAATTCTGTCTTGTAGTCCTTATGGAACACCTGTTTAATATCTTTCAATCAAATGGATGGAACGACTGTTTAATATCTTTTAAACAAATGGCATGCTAATGCTGGTGACATAACACAACAAGGGTTCCATGGAACTCGGTGTCTCACCTGTGAATAATATTATAATGATGGCAAATCAGACTTTGCCTAATCAAACCTGGTGTTGATTGTATGTCTGAAAAAATTCACACCAATAACCTTTCAATGTAGAAACATTTACTCACAAAATATTCACCAAGCTTATGTTGTGTCAGAAATGAGCAGGAAATATTTATTCATTAATTTTTTTAACACAACTATATCATTTTAATTAATTATATAAACATCAATGCATAATACAACTGAAATAAGGAAAAGACTTCACTACATTTGCTAGCAAAAGCAATGCAATTTTTAACAAAATGATTATTAAAACTTCAACCAGATTTTGTGTTTGTAAAACACATATGCCCCCAATGCACATATTGCAGACCATATGAGTCAATGTCCTAAAAATTCAAAAATATAAAAATTTGAACAATTGCTAAAAGCTAATACTAAATTAATTATCTTCCTTTTATATTTCCTTCATTTTTCTACATTTTTGATGAAATCCAGTACATTATTTATAAGTTCAGATGTACCAAAACTATCTTACTTATGTTAGGCACTAACTTGGACACAACTAATATATAAATTAGCATAGTTTATGTTGCATTTTTTTAAATAGTTGCATTTGAATGAAATAACTGGAACTTTTAGTGCAAGTGATCATTCTGGAACCTGCCAAATCAGACCTAGATAACTTTGCTTTGTCATCCTATGCATGCAAAAGCCCAGAGGCTGAACTTAATAAACATTTTATTTTCTGTTTAGGCTCTAATACTGCTTTCTACTGAATACAAGTAACATTATTCACTGTTTAGCAAATCTCCAGGACAAATCTGAGAAAAATATTAATGATTTTTTTTTAGGAACTAATACAGGATACAGCAGATTAGCTCAATTAGTGCAGTGGTACCTTAAATGGCATGAAAATCGAATCTTTTTATGGTTATAAACATACATACACAATTTCATTTGTCTACCTCTCATAGCTTTTGCTAAACTGTAAAAAGTTTTCTTAAAGTCCCAAAAGTCTTAAAATGTGTAAAAAAAATTGAAAATCTGCTGCAAGGACCTGAAAATCTAATCAGGTCATCTACATATGAATACAAATAGGACTAAATTCATCTGTCCACCTCAAGTGTTTTTTTTATTAAATGTGCTAACAAGGTTTATTTTTCAAAGAGTCAAAGCCAAACAAGTTATACAATATGTAAACATTTTTAAAATAGTTGTAATGTCCTGAAACTCAAATGAGGGAATCTACTCATGATCATGACAAAGTGTTTAAATTTGTGTGGCTATAAATCTAATAATTCTTGTTCAATCTTGCTAAAATCATTTTGCGGTGGACATTATGGATGTACAGACATGTAAGAACCGACAGACTTATGGATATACAGATAGACAGCAGCAAAGCAATAAGTTCCCTTCTGATATCAAAAGTGCATACATCAAAATTTGAGAGTCTACTAAAACAAATTAAGAAGGCCGATATGTCGATAAATATTCCAAGTTTTGCAAAAATATTCCAGATTTTTTACGAGGGATTCCAGATTTTATGTTTTGGGGTTATCACATGTATGCACATGGATAGAATTTCTGAATACTTACCCTGAAAGTAATCACTTTTTCCATCTTGGAAAGTGTAGTTTATTACAACCACGGAGAATATCACAGACCACAGATGGACATCATGGAATATGCTGATGAAATTAAACTGTGGCTGAAAAAAAAAGGTGTCTGAGAAACTGAGCTAAAGCGATTCATAAAGTCTGCAAGTGAGCTACTGCAATCATCAATCATCAAAGGTGTCTGAGAAACTGAGCTAAAGCGATTCATAAAGTCTGCAAGTGAGCTGCTGCAATCATCAATCATCAAAGGTGTCTGAGAAACTGAGCTAAAGCGATTCATAAAGTCTGCAAGTGAGCTACTGCAATCATCAATCATCAAAGGTGTCTGAGAAACTGAGTTAAAGCGATTCATAAAGTCTGCAAGTGAGCTGCTGCAATCATCACATGACATGGAGTGTATAGCCTAATATAAACAATACATGTTGACTTGGACCTTCTTTGATATTTAGGACATGGAACACTTTTGAAAGTAATGATAGGAATAGTGCAAAAGATTGGATTCAGAAGTGATCATGGAACCCATGACTCAAAATTTGTTTTAATCCAGGCATATGCAAGATTATCCATGGATTTATTTTGGGAAATGTCGTATATAGATGATGTTACATTGGTAACCACATAAAGGTTTTACTATAGATTAAGAAAGAGTACTGTGAATGGCCCACCAAGTGTTTAACAGTCCTCTGTGTAAGTACTAGTAGGGCATGGTTGACTCTAGAGATTATTGACCAATGGGTCTCAATGACCTGGACCTCTGGTCAAGGTATGTGGTCTTGAACTAAACTGAATGTACAGAAACCATTAATTTCTTATTAGATTTACTGTGACCATGACCTCTGATCTTTAAATCCCAGAATCTAGAGATATTTTATTACCCTAAGTGCAAGCCATTCATAAAGTTTTTGTCAAGGAACTTACTCCAGAACAAATGTTATTCTGCAAAATCCATTTTTCTTTGAGATACAATGATGCCGACCTTACACCATTTGACCCCAAATTCAATAGTCCTCTTCCATACCTTGAGTACTTGCCCTGTACAAGGTCAAGGTCTGTGGTCTAGAACAAAAGTCATTACGCCAAAAAAAATTGTTCTTCTTTATGTCAATGACCTTGATTTTTGACCTTCCGATCCAAACATCAATAGGCTTCTTTCTTACCCAAGATGTAAGTCATCTACAAACTTTGGTTATGGTATGTGGATGAGAACTAAAAATTTTTGTGCAGAAACCATTTTCTCCTTTCAGTCACAGTGACCATAACTTTTGACTTTTTGACCATTAATCAATAAGCTTCTTCCTCATACCAAGTGCAAGCTATCCACAAAGTCTGGATCAGGTCTGTGATGCAGAACTAATGTTATTGTGTGGCAACCATTTCTCTTCTTTCAGTCACAGTGAACTGGACCTTCACCCCCAAATCAACACACTTCTTCCTTACTCCAAGTGCAAGCCAACCATATAGTTTGGTCCAGGTATGTGATATAGAAGTAATGTTATTGTGTTGAAACCAGTTGTCATCTTTCAGTCACAGTGTCCATGATATTTGACCTTTTGACCCCCAAATCAACTGGCTTCTTCCTTACTCATAATGCAAGCCAAATAATAAGTTACAAAAACTAAACTAAACATAAACATATGCACACACATGCACACACATGCACAGAGACACCAAGTAGACTAAAATAATATTTTGTAACCGATTTTATTTTGCTGTGTTGGTTCTCTCCTGTTTGATGAACGGTCAATTGGATGATCTTCATTTTATGGAGGATCAATCTCCATACATGCCTGAACAAAACATTTTGCAATTATGAGATCCAAATATTAATAAGATTGAAAACTAGCGACACTATGGTCAATATCTCACAAGGGAGAATCACAACACAGAGAATCTATTTTTATTTATTTTGCATGATGATGTAAGGACACATATGATGAATGAGACCAAGTAAAACCATGCAAGCCAAAATGAGTGAGAAAGAAAGAGACAAAAGAAACAGTGAATAGCAGAGGCAGATTGAGGGAGAGATCTAACTAGAAATGAGTTCGATTCCTTGCTGCAATGACCTAGGTGCAAAACTTAAGCCAAGAGATGGATGTGTGGATGGATGGACAGATAAGGGTGATGCCTTATGCCTCTTGCACATTCATGGCAGGGATGAGAGAGAGAGAGAGAGAGAGAGAGAGAGAGAGAGAGAGAGAGAGAGAGAGAGAGAGAGAGAAATGGGAAGAGACAGAATGACCAAGACAAAAAAACAGAATGCAAGTTACCTCAATAACATTCACTAATATCATCACAGGAACCTGGATTAGACACACTTGTATTGCTATACTTGTTCCAATCTCAATCCTGAAAGAAAATGTCAGTGAACTTTTAAATATATTTTCCCACTGGCTAAATTCTTTACATCAGAGTTTTTTCTGTTGAAAACATTCTAACAATCCAAGAATTTCAAAATCTACACAAATCTTGATGCGTGTGGCACTTTCAATATGTGATAAAATACAAATGTGCCAATACAAAATGGATGTCCCTACCAATGAGATGCAACATAAGGCAAACTTTAAAGTAAAAAAATCGGGGCATAACTCTGTAAAAGTCTGTCAACAAATAGTAAAAATCAAACTTGGCCAAGGTCTTCTTAATGTAAAACTTCATACCAAATTTGGTTTGCTCCATGATGACCTTCAAAAGTTATTGAGCAGAAATAAAATTCTGATGCAACTGAAGAACAAAGGCCTATCTCAAGCAGAGGCCATAACTCCATTAAATTCTCTTGGAAATTTATGAAAATAACACTTGACCTAATTTCTCTTAATGTAAAGCCTAATACAAAATTTGATTTGAATCCATTAAAACTTCGAAAGGTACAAAGCAGAGATGAAATTCTGATGTAAATGAAGGGCAAAGTTCCAAATCTGACAGGGGCCATAACTACAATAAATTTTCTTGTTAAATGGTGAAAATTGGACCTGACCTAGGTGATCTTCATGTAAAGCCATTGTTACGACTCTATGGTCTAAGAAAAATGTAACAGAAAGAAAGTGAAACCAACAAATCAAGTAAAAATCAACAAGCAATTTATTACTTTATAACTAAAATGAAAAATCAAAAAGTCACTTACAGTAATGTGTTTTGAAATCCTAATAATCCAATAAGAATGATTGTTCTAATCACAAGTCCTAAATATAGAATGTTCCAAATTCACGGCTGTGTCCTTGAATGTTATGATGTGCTAATGGTCTCCAAAGTCCTGATGTACTAGAAATCTTGATGTGCAGATGTCAAAATGAAGTATTCCAAAATATCTCTGAATAAGTTCACTTAAATTCCAAAATCATCAATTAAAAATCCCAAATCCAAAAGTTTATGAGCACTGTTATAATCCAATGAATATTTAAAATAATTCCTCTCTTAGAATTTGGAATGAATTTTCACAACTGTAATAGCTCTTTACAAGACTGATGGTAATGTCAAAACTGAAAAAATGTCCACCAAACATGGTATATATAAAGATTGGTCACATGACAGAATGTTCTAGAATATGAGTCATCTTAATGTAATTTTACTTGTAAACAAAATTCAACCTTGACCTTCAAATTGAGAAAACATATTGATCAAAACAACCTAATTCAAGGACACTAGTTAAACATGTTTTTCCTGATAAACATTAAGATTTAAGCAAATATTAAAGTGAAGAAACATTTATAATTTCCTAAAATATTTATAATATTATATAAGCATCATACATAACACCGTATACCAAATTTAATTGAAATCCAATGAGTCCTTCAATAGTTATTGAGCAGAAATGAAACTCTGATGCAACTGTTTTAAGTCAAACCGTGGCCATAACTCCTTAAATTTGTTTCTTCTTTCTAAAATAGTGAAAACTAAATTTTACCCAGGTCTTCTTAATAAAAAGCTTCATACTAAATGTGATTTAAGTCTGTCAAAAGTTGTTGTGGTAAAACTAAATTTTCTGACTGTGGGGGAAAGTTCTATGTCATATAGGGGCCATAACTTTATTAAATTTGTTGAAAAATTGTGAAAACTGACCTAGGTGTTCTTAATGTAAAACCTCATATCAAATTTGGTTTAATTCCACACTGAGTCCTTCAAAAGTTCTTGAGCTGAAACCAAATTTGTAACAGAAATGACAGGACAGGATGTGACATCTAGACATGGGTAACACTATATGCCCTGACCCCCCTTCCCGGATATGGACAGATGGACATGGGTAATTCTATCTGCCCTACACACACACACACGCAATATGAACAGATGGCAGGGGTATACAAAAAGTAACTAGTGTTACTTGAGCAATGTATTTACCTATCAAAGCTGAGCACTGACATCAAGAACTAAACATAAGTGTAAGATTAAAGCTCCCCACTAACCCAGAGTAAAAGTGATTTCAAATTGTAACTTTTGGAATAAAAAATGCTAAGCTTTGACTTTCATTATGAAAATTAAAACCACAAACACACATTGAAATCATGTGTATTAAGTATGCTGTCATTGTTTGAATCAGTTACAATCTTTATATGACAACATGACTGGTGAATACAATAAAATAAATAATATGAATTCCATCTGCTATTGAGGCACAATTATGGATTTTCCTTAGTTTTCTACTTTTAGCTGCTGGATTGGCTCTGGCAAACAAACTTTCTACTCGTATTATGAGGGTTGCATTTTTCCAATGTACTTACAAAGTACATGGTTCCTGTTTGAGTTAACAGTGTTCGCTCATTATAATTTAATTCAAGGGAGCCATAAAAGTATTATAATATGAGCAAGACCACATTAAATTGACGGACATTGAAAGCACTGATCTGTATCAGTATGTGTATGATGAACACAACCCCCCCCCCCGCCCCTCAAATACGGTTCTTTATATGGGAAACCACATTGTTATTTATTCTAATTAGCCAAGAACTAAAATCAAATGTGAAAAAGTTAGTAGCAATGAAAGGATTAAATTTAGTTATAATAGTCATGTGATGAACAGACTCATGTTATAATTATAAGGGCTATGTATGGTAACTGGCTGAAGAAAATGAATCTGGTAATTAGCTTGTGTCATTGTATCAAAGGATCATTTAGTCCTCAGCAGCTGTCAAAAATGCTAGCTCATCATAATCAGTATAATCTCCATTTTTACTAATCTTAATAATAAGAATACACAATTATTTTTTAAATTAGTGAAGGTTGTATGAGCTTATTTCTTATGTGAGCTTGCTGTTACTGAAATAGATTCCAATACAATTATTTAAAAAGTTTTTATGTTTACGTTTAGCTATCAAATTTAAATGCAACTTGTATAAATATTGATGAATGAAAGGGTTAATAACAAGAAGACAGAATAAATGAAGGAGGTATAAAAAGAAATAGTTGCAGTTATTTTTGCTATACAAATTTTTTGTATATACTTATTTTCATTATTGTTCTTGTTACCCTGATTTGTCAGCGTTATGAAATATTACTGAAAAGATATAATGGTATTCTAACATATTACAATTAGAAAATGTGTTCATGGAACACGGATGCCCCACCACAGTGCCTGACAACTGACCTCAACTCAAAAATTGGCCAAGGTGTGATGGACACATATGTATGTACAGACAAAAGTAAACACTATACGCCCTACCAACGACATGGCAGGACATAAATAAAACCTACAAACTTACCCCAAGTTGACATTATTCTGCAATGCAAACTGGATACCATTTACAATCTCAGGAAGTGCTGGTACCATGGCTATCATGGTCACTCCAATAAAATACTGGCAAGAAAAATATACATCTCAGAGAAAAGCTAAATAGGTAACGTGTATTACCTAAGTTGCTCATGTAAATAAGTAAATTTTTTATTACACAAACATTAAAGGGAAAATACAGCCTTAAAACATTTATCACTATCTTAATCCTCATTTAATTCTAAGCTATTGTATCCATTTTCAAAGCTATTGTATCCATTTTCAAAGCTATTGTATCCATTTTCAAAACTATTGTAATCCATTTTCAAAGCTTTTGTATCCATTTTAAAAGTTATTGTATCCATTTTCAAAGCTATTGTATCCATTTTCAAAGCTATTGTAATCCATTTTCAAAGCTATTGTAATCCATTTCAAAGTTTTTGCTAAGAAGATAATTAAGATCTGGGCAAAAATTTAATTAAAACAGGCTTATGTCATATTGGCTATACCCAGGTACTCTGAGATGATCTAAATTACCTCCCTTTCTCATTTTTGGTGATGTCACACTGGCCCATCTTGTTAGTGCTAATGACTGAGATGTACACATTTTCAAACGAGTCTATATTCCTTTGGTTGCTTTTATATGTATGAGATGTACACATTTTCAAATGAGTCTGTATTCCTTTGGTTGCTTTTATATGTATGAGATGTACACATTTTCAAATGAGTCTATATTCCTTTGGTTGCTTTTGTATGTATGAGATGTACACATTTTCAAATGAGTCTATATTTCTTTGGTTGCTTTTGTATGTATGAGATGTACACATTTTCAAATGAGTCTATATTCCTTTGGTTGCTTTTGTATGTATGAGATGTACACATTTTCAAATGAGTATATTTCTTTGGTTGCTTTTGTTTCTGAGTGAAATTTGTTTTATTATTGTGACTAGGCCTATGATCTAAGATGTCAACTTGTGTTTTACAAACCTGGTCATTAGACTGAAAGACAGAATGAATCATGTGAGATGGTGAATTTGTCTCATCATATGTCCTTCACAGCACTTGACAGATATTATTATTTTATGATTGTAGGCAATATGAATTGTATGAAAAAAATTTTGTTGTTACAAATTTTTCATTTTCTACAATAAATATGTTTGTTATAAAAAAGTGCATCTGATAACTAACAATTCTAAATCCAGTGCACTCATTTACTAGCATTTTCAACACTAGTACACACCCATGCTCTCTCTCTCTCTCTCTGTCAGTAAAAAGTATATAGAAACCTGATGAATATTTATCTTGATTTACATACATTGTTAGAAGTATATTCGCAAATTCAGGTGTTCAAACCATGCTCCGATGACTGAAATAGGGAGACAGAATAAACTTGAAAGAAAGGATAGAATATGTCCAATTTGTCAACAACAAAATATTCATGTGGTTGAAGATTAATTTCATTTTGTATGTATCTTCCCTAGTTACTAGGAATTTCATTTTGTATGCATTTTCCCTGGTTACTAGGAATTTCATTTTGTATGCATTTGCCCTGGTTACTAGGAATTTCATCTTGTATGTATCTGCCCTGGTTACTAGGAATTTCATTTTGTATGCATATACCCTGGTTACTAGGAATTTAATTTTGTATGCATTTGCCCTGGTTACTAGGAATTAAATTTTTTTATGCATTTGCCCTGGTTACTAGGAATTTCATTTTGTATGCATTTTCCCTGGTTACTAGGAATTTCATTTTGTATGTATTTGCCCTGGTTACTAGGAATTTCATTTTGTATGCATTTGCCCTGGTTACTAAGAATTAAGAAAGAAATATATTGAAGAGACTTACTATGTTTCCCTACTAAAACAAAATTCCTTAATCATACTTTAACTTTCATACTATCTTGATCATACTGTTTCTTTAAGAGTTACATTAAATAGCTTCCTGAAAAATATGCAAATACAGTTTATACATTTTGAAATGTATGTAAAGGAAAACACTGTATACTTCTTGAAATGTATGTAAAGGATAACACTGAATACTTCTTGAAATGTATTTAAAGGATAACACTGTATACTTCTTGAAATGTATGTAAAGGATAACACTGTATACTTCTTGAAATGTATTTAAAGGTATCCAGTATATCAATATAAACAGTTCTATGACATTTCCAACAATGTGGTGAAATTGACATCATTGAGACGTCATAATTCATTGAGCATTTATCAGGTTCAAACTTCTTAGCGACATACTTTCTTCACTAGAGAATTTTGTTGCTATGCCACATGTAAACGAACAATCAAACTGCGGCTGTTCCAAAGAACAATCATTTTAAGAATGTAGAAATTATATCATATATGTTAATACAAAAACTGTCATCAACTAAAAGCTAAGTAATACTAGTCTACCGGGTATTTTTCTCATAAAAATGTCCACTGCAACAGTCTAATGAGGAAAAAATCTAACCATGTCAATTTTGTCAAAGTTCATAATGCTGCAAATTCAAGTATCTATTTCAGACACCTTTAACTAACTGGATTTCAGGGTTCACAGAGTGCCATCGTGCTATATGACATATTGTGCAATAGTGTGACAAGTCAGTTAACGAAAGAAAGTGACTGCATATTTAATATTTGATTTTAAGCAGAGTACTATGCGTTGGAACATACAGTAGAGCTCACATGATTTTTCGGAACCCCATGCTTCGCGGTGGGTGACTTAATCCCCTCCACTTTAGCTCCACCATA
The DNA here is from genome assembly GCA_029931535.1 of Margaritifera margaritifera. Taxonomy (NCBI): domain Eukaryota; kingdom Metazoa; phylum Mollusca; class Bivalvia; order Unionida; family Margaritiferidae; genus Margaritifera; species Margaritifera margaritifera. The sequence continues at coordinate 471,543 of JAQPZY010000975.1, read as the reverse complement.
ACACTCCACAGTGGAGGCATAAATTGGCATAAATACCTACAAATCACCATCGTGTCTCGGCCGGCACGCTGATGTCAACTCCACCCTGGAGGGGCTAGTCGACATTACTGATTGACATTTGAACAGCCAATGAATGAAGACCACCTATGGAAAGACTGACTGAGACATCAAGAGTGATTTACAACCGGATACAATTGGAAGAATCAGTCGTCTTTATTTCGATCATATTTGGACAATAAAAAAATAATTTAAAAAGTCTTGTATATTCAGTACACATTACTGTTTATAAAAGGTTGATCGACTTCTTTTGCAATAATTTTATGATTTCAATTTATTTCAAAGAAATATGAACAAACTTATGCACTGACTTGACGAGAAGCACACCTTGCTGAGCTTCTCAAGCAGCATAAATTTTATCATTTTGTTCCAAAGGAAAGTAATTCTCTGAAATAATGACAATTAAAATCCAAATTGACATCCGCTTCTGCTTACCCCCCCCCCCAAACCTAAAATACTGATTTACACTGAAATGCAAACCGCGTGCTTAGTCTTTAAGCAGTAATAGCAGAGTCACGAGGCTGAATATTATGACTGCATGTGTACTGTAAGGGACTGACCATTTAATATATGGGGCTTATAAGATGTTTTGTTTTTTTTGACTGGGATATTTTTTGTTCTTCTATCACAATATTTATTTATTTTAAGTGAAATATGGAACGGATTAACGTCTTTTTATACTACAAAATCAGAGAAAGACAATTGTTTTCAAGCATTTACCCCCCCCCCTTTGGAAAATTCAATTGTCTCTCCCTAATAAAGACTTGACTTCAGCAGATGTACTACAGAAATCAAGGCAGTGACCATTGGGAACACTGTTGTAAAATATTAACAAGGGTTTGCATCAAAGGATGATGTAAGTTTCAACTTGAGAACAGTGTGTTTTTATCACACGAAGCCATCTGACTTGGCACGTTGTACTTTACAGCCGCAATTATGGTCCCGCCATTAACAACGAAAGTTTGATAATTGTTAGTAATTAATCTGAACTTGGCTTATTACCGAAATGAAAAATAATATGGAAAATTCTAACATCTGAGATGTTCAGAGATTTTAATTTCAAACAAGTCTAGAGCATTTTGCATGGATGTATTGACTCCACATGTTACCTATTATTTGCTCATTTTTCTATGGCAAAAATATAAAAACAAAATATACTCTTTTAATTATTTTTACGCAGATATTAAAGAATGCAGTTTCCTGTTTGTGACTGTTAGAGCCTTTGGTTATTGAGCGTGTTTCTGAATGTGGTTTATTGCTTTACATCTAGAGAACTCGAGTTGCCCTGTCCCCACCCTGATTTAAAAAAAATAGGTATATCCCTTTTACTTTGGCTCCCCCCTCCCCCCAGAAATGTCCTGCGGATGCCCATGCACACACACATAACTTTAGAGCACGTGCTCGGGAGTTCCCGTGCAGTGGTGGGAAAATTTCTGTCTTTTTTGCTCCATAACGCTATAATGTTTAGCACGTTATTACTTTTTTACCACTACTGAACGTTTCCAGATTTCAGTTTGTGTACGTCTAGATTTATAATCAGTCAGATTTTAATATTTTAATTCTGATGATTGACAAAAAATGTGGACATGTCAAGCAGCAAAAAAGAAAAATTTTGGTTAACATTAATATGCATTTTACGTTATTTTTGAAACTCGCATTAGTGAAAAACTCTGATTTGGATTCCATATTTAATGAGAGAGAGAGAGAGGGGTGGTGGAACTTTACTAAGAAGAGTTAATGATCTAAAATTATTCATCTTATTTTTTTGTATTATGCATAGTATGCAATAGGAAAACGAACAGAAAAAGAAAAAGTTAAATATTAATTTCATCTGATGCGCAAGTTTGTCAAATCAATGGCAAAGAAAACAAACCTGCAGAAGCGCTGCTGTTGTATTTTTAGGTTAACAGTTAGCACATGAAATAACCACATCAATATCAAAGAAAACAAGCAGTGTTGATGGCTTCTCTTGTGCTAGGTTACTGCACGTGTCTACTACATGTATCTAGGACATGACCTTTTGCGACCATTTGTGATTTAAAAAAACCCTACTACTTTGGTAATTAATGCAAAATAGTACAGTTTAAAATAAAATAAAGATGTGAAATCTTAATAATGCTTTATTTAAGTGATTGGATGTCAGAAAAAATCATACAATATGTGAATGAGTACTCATGCATGGAGTAATCATCGGAACTTGTGCGATTTTGTTTCACTTCAGTCAGGTACAACGGCAGCTTTGTTATAATTTTGTTCGATGTTTATCGTTCTTTTCATTGCAGGTAGTACAATATCACTGACTTTCATATGATCATAAATATTTTGTATTGCGTTTACTGAAAAAGAAAGAAGGATATGAATGCATGTTTAGATTCCGATAACATAGTATTGAAGAAAAAAAAATTTGATTCATTGCGCAAACTGTAGCATTAATACAATTTGCGAGGCATTGTCATTATGTTATTATCATCTAAAATATCATTTGACACTATGTATCATACATTATCTTCATTAGAACAAGGAAATATTTATAATTAACTGAATGACTATGTTTTTTTCAGTATCAAAAAGTTAGCAAATTGCTCCCAGGAGGAATAACGGTGTAGATAAATCAGTGCCCCCCGTCTCTCTCTCAACCTCTGCTTGCATGGGTGATAAACAGTAAACCACGCCCATATTATCGATACCACGTCCACTCCGCGGTGGTGATCGGATGCGACTCCGCGAGAAAGCGTGGTGCGCAGGGCTATTCTCTGCGAGATGCCGTGGCAACTCCATCAGGATGCGTGGAGTGATGCTGGAGGGGTTTATCTTAATCCTCTCCACTCACTCTCCACCCCCACCGCGAAGCGTGGGGTTCAGAAAAATCACGTGAGCTGTACTGTACATGTATAGGATGAATACTGTAGTTGAAGTATCGATACATGTACTCAACGTCTGATGTAATTGCATCCATAACAGTGAATCCAAAATAATTCCATTGAACGTTTGCACCAAGAAGCCAATTTTTTAGCAATTTCAGCAAAAATCATGATGTGTCTAAGTTCAATGCAAAAAAAAAAAATCCATAAACATTTATGGTCCAGTATGTAAGCATGTGTATGTGTCAAGGTCATTAAGCGGCATCTGTACACATTTCAAATCACTAGAATCTTTTCTGCTAGATCCCATACAAATCTGAATAATGGGTTGAAGGTTGGACAGGTAGCCTTTGATCATTTTTTAATCTAGCGATTTGTGGTACAGAGGCCCTTAAGAGAGTCATATTTCTCTGTTTGCACCACTGGTAGAAAACTCTCAGTTTCCCTTTGTGGGCTTTCAAACTGGCAGGTCCTCTTGCCAATGCAATTTTAGCCATCACTTGTTGGCAGAAATGTTTCCTTCTGAGGGCCTGTTTAATATGAGCCAAGCATTCAGGTTCACAATGTCTGGGTTTGAATGGAAAACCTCCATGCATGGTTATTTCAGCAGGTGTGGAGAGAGCAGGGTTTTCCTTGGCATCTCTGCTGTTAGATTAAGGAGGTTTTTATCCAAGATTTCACACTCTTGAAAGAAGCAATCAATACAAGTCTGCACTCAGATTCCCTGACCTTTTGAATGAGTTGATGGGGGAAAAGTGTATGCATTGAGACCATTGCAAATCAGCAAAAGGGCATTGACTGAGTAGGCTTTCAGATCTAGAGTTGGGGAGACAAAGGTTGGGAGCTTGGTGTTCCACCTCATTGCAAAGAGGTACACTATGGGTCAACTCCAACAAGCATGGATTCAATTAAAGACCAGTTAGTGAGTGGACCAGTCTGTTTGAATCGCTTGATGCCATCTGGACATTGAGTCTGTTAGGGCACTGAGCCTGCCTGGGATGTGGCTGACTTGAAAGTAGATTTGTTGATGATGACACCACCTGAGAAAATTCTAAACAAGATGGAAGAGATCTGAGGTATTGGTCTCCCCCCCCCCATGCCTTCATAGATATTTGATGACAGTAGAGTTGTCACAAGGAATCGTAATGCCCTTTCAAGATAGCATACCCTGCCACAGTCAAAAGGCATTCACTATTGCTTTTGTCTGCAAGAGGTAGATGGTGTGCATGGACCAATCCTGAAGAGATCAAACTCCACTCACTTCTTGGACAGATGCCACGAGATGGGTATCCCAACCAGTCATATAGGTATCCATGACAGCTAATCCAGAGCAGAATGCCTGCTATAAGCCAAGAGAGGCCTCCCATTTTTTCAGAGAAGGAGCCGTGTGTAATCTGAAACTTTGATCATTTGGTCCAGTTGGCAAAGTTTGAACTGCCACTGAAATAAAAAGATCATCTGCCCAAGTCTCATATACAGATGACCCAAAGCAAAAAGATCCATGGCAGTGTTGAGAAGACCAAAGAGGCGAAGGAATTTCTGGGCTGACATTCAACTCTCTAATAGGACAGAAGACACCCCAAAAATGATCTTGAAAGTATGATTGTGAGGGAGGCGAACTATATTGAGCAAGGTTTTGAACTCCATGCCGAGATGAGTGGAAAGCCGAGATGTGACAAGACTGTCCTGGTTGATAATGAATCGGAGGCACAGCAAATGTTGTCCAATAATTAAATGTCAGCGATGAGGAGGTTGTTCTTAAATGTGACACAACTGGCTCTATGACTCTAGTGAACACCCAGGGACTAAGATCTTGACCCAAAGGAATAGCCATCAACTGATACACAGTATTCCTAAAAGAAAATCTCAGGAATTACTGGGGAGACCTATCAATTGAAATATGAAGGCACACATCTTGGAGGTCTAAGCTGACTGTAAAGTGTCCCTCTTGGATGGCACTGAGGATCTTCCTTTAGGTCTCTATCTTGAGCATGGGTATGTATATGTATTGTGAGTAAAATCCTGGTGCGTTTGTTGAGGAATTTGCAAGGCCTCTGAATGAGTGTGCTGACAAATCAGTGGAAAGAGTAACTGGGAAAGACAAAATTCAGTGCCAATCCCTCGATCACTCTCATGTTACTTCTGTCTCAGAAAGCAGACATTTTAGCATTTGTAATGTAAAAACAAACCAAAAGATGTTAACATCTTTTTCTGTTTGGAAGAGCTGAATTTGTGAGGTAGTGAAAGGACTCCTCCTCATATATTATGATCAGGTAATGTATGTGAAGAAGAAACAGTACAAGTTTTATGACAAATTTTTTAACAGGTTTATAGTCAAAAAGTTTTAATGGCAAAAAAATTATGAATGAAAAAAATTACTAAAAACTTTTTACTAATTGCAAATTTTACAGATCTGCATGACAGCAACTTACCTCTGACACCCCTGTAGAAATAATTAGGTATTGTATGTTGTCTGTGATGAGGTCAGAACACAAGGCTATCAACACTGCACATACCAGAAGAATTATGACACTTTTAACCCTGGACCACTGTGGGGCTCCATGAGTGTGACCTAAAAATATGATAAATACACATACTTTATTATATATTTCATAACGAGATATTCAAATATAGCAGTGGGAGAAAAATGATATTGCCACAGTGGTGATACCACTTTTATTGCCACAGTGTCAATATCAGTTTTGGAACTACTTTCTTTTTCCATTTAGAAAGTATATCTGCCCTTATGTATTTCCATATTTAGGCTTATTTTGTTTTTTTATTATTTTTTTCCTTCTCTCTCTCTCTCTCTCTCTCTCTCTCTCTCTCTCTCTCTCTCTCTCTCTCTCTCTCATCAGGATGAATTGATCTTAAAATGCTTAAAATGTATCAAGACTGTTGACCCTTTAGTATTAATTTATGTAATCAATGAAATGATGCCATCAAGAATGCATAAAAATGAACCCCAAACAACTGTTACGACTCTATGGTCTAAGAAAAATGTAACAGAAAGAAAGTGAAACCAACAAATCAAGTAAAAAATCAACAAGCAATTTATTACTAGATAATTAAAATGAAAAATCAAAAAGTCACTTACAGTAATGTGTTTTGAAATCCTAATAATCCAATAAGAATGATTGTTCTAATCACAAGTCCTAAATATAGAATGTTCCAAATTCACGGCTGTGTCCTTGAATGTTATTATGTGCTAATGGTCTCCAAAGTCCTGATGTACTAGAAATCTTGATGTGCTGATGTCAAAATGAAGTATTCCAAAATCTCTGAATAAGTTCACATAAATTCCAAAATTATCAATTAAAATCCAAAATCCAAAAGTTTATGAGCACTGTTATAATCCAATGAATATTTAAAATAATTCCTCTCTTAGAATTTGGAATGAATTTTCACAACTGTAATAGCTCTTTACAAGACTGATGGTAATGTCAAAACTGAAAAAATGTCCACCAAACATGGTATATATAAAGATTGGTCACATGACAGAATGTTCTAGAATGTGTGTCATCTTAATGGAATTTTACTTGTAAACAAAATTCAACCTTGACCTTCAAAATGAGAAAACATATTGATCAAAACAACCTAATTCAAGGACACTAGTTAAACATGTTTTTCCTGATAAACATTAAGATTTAAGCAAATATTAAAGTGAAGAAACATTTATAATTTCCTAAAATATTTATAATATTATATAAACATCATACATAACACCTCCCCTCATAAAGAAAAAGAAAGATTTATATAATAAAGCTTTCTTTTGAATATACATCTAATACTACAATAACCAAAATTACATAAGAACATGTTTTATGATACTGGACTTAATTACATCAAGCAATATTACATTTCTAGGCACGTGAGAGTGCATCTGCAATCACATTGTCTTTTCCCCTGATGTGTCTGATGTCAATGTTATATTCCTGCAATATCAAACTCCATCTCAACAATCTCCGATTTTTATCTTTCATTTTGTTGATGAAAGTAAGGGATTGTGATCACTGTACACAATAATTGGAGAAAGAGCTGAGGTAACATACACTTCAAAATGCTGTAAAGCCAATATCAAAGCCAAACATTCCTTCTCAATTGTGGAATAATTGTTCTGGTGCTTGTTTAGTTTTTTAGAAAAATAACACACAGGGTGATCCACACCACTTTTGTCTTCCTGAATCAATACTCCACCAACCCCTACATCACTTGCATCAACAGATAATTTAAATGATTGGCTAAAATTTGGTGCAGAAAGAACTGGTGCATTCTTAAGCATGGCCTTTAACTTGTCAAAAGATTCCTGACACTTGTCAGACCAATAAAATTTGGCTTTCTTACTCAATAAACTTGTCAAAGGTTCAGCAATTTTGGAAAAATTGGAACACAATTTCCGATAATATCCAGCCATACCTAGAAATCGCATCAGTTGCTTTTTACAAATTGGAACTTGAAATTCAGAGATAGCTTTGACCTTAGCTTCTATAGGTTTAACTTGACCTTGTCCCACAATATGTCCTAAAAATGTGACACAAGCATGGCAAAACTCACTTTTGCTCAAATTAATTGTCAGATTCGCATCGCTGAGTCGATCGAAGAATTTTCGAATGGTTTCCAAATGATCTTCCCAGGTGTTGTTGTAGATAATGATGTCATCGATATAAGTGTCACAATTATCAAGACCAAATGTTATCATGTTCATCAGACATTGAAACGTTGCAGGCGAATTTTTCATTCCAAACGGCATGACTTTATATTGATAAAGTCCATCTGGAGTTACAAATGTTGAAATTTCTTTTGCCCTTTCCGTCAGTGGAATTTGCCAGAATCCTTTTAAAAGGTCAAACTTGGTGACATATTCCGCATTTCCAATTTTATCAATGCAATCGTCCATTCTTGGGATTGGAAATGAATCAGTTTTGGTGACACTGTTGACTTTTCTATAGTCAGTACACATACGGAATGTATTATCTGGCTTGGGAACAAGAATACATGGTGAACTCCAGTTACTTTTACTTGGTTCTATGAAATCATTCTCCAGTAAATACTGAATTTCTTTCTTCAGATAGTTCTGTTTGAGAGGATTCATCCTATAAGGATGCTGTTTCACAGGCGCAGAATCTACAATGTCAACGTCATGATAAATTTTACTTGTTCGTGTTGGAACATCAGGAAACAAGTGCTCATAGTCATGTAATAGCTGTTTTAGTTCATTTCTTTCCTGTTGTTGTAGATGTGAAAGTTTCTGGTCTAGGTTGTTCAATATTTCTGAATTCCGAAGATTGGTTATACCAGAGTCACTATAGTCTGATCGTATTCCATCGTTGATATCTTCACTGTGTGGGACAGGTACAACTAAATTAACTGAATAATTAGCTGGGCTATCTCTGTCAAAATATTCCTTTAACATATTTATATGACAAAGTTGTTTCTGTTTCCGTCTCCCAGGAGTGTTAATGATATAATTTAAGTCATTTACTTTCTTTTCAACGGTATAAGGACCAAAAAATTTAGCCTGAAGAGGATTCTGAGGTATGGGAAAGAGAGCCAGAACTTTGTCACCAGGTTTAAAACTCCTTTCCTGTGAATTTCTGTCATACCTTAATTTCATTTTTGACTGAGTAGTGTGAAGATTAGTTCTTGCTACTTCACAGGCCTTTGACAACTTGTATTTGAAATCAGAGACATAATCAAGAAGATTAATCTTTGAATCTTCATTTGAAAGAAGTTTCTCTTTCAATAATTTCAATGGTCCACGGACAGTATGACCAAAAACTAGTTCAAAGGGACTAAAACCCAACGACTCTTGAACTGATTCCCTAACAGCAAACAACAACAAATGAACACCCTCATCCCAATCCTTTTCTGTATCAAAGCAATATGATCGAATCATATTCTTCAAAGTTTGATGAAATCTTTCCAAAGCACCTTGACTTTCTGGGTGATAGGCAGAAGATTTAAACTGTTGGATGCCTAATTCATGCATAACTTGTTGGAAAATTCCAGACATAAAATTTGACCCTTGATCTGACTGGACAGATTTGGGAAGGCCAACAAGTGTAAAAAACTTCACCAAAGCTTTCACAATAGTTTTAGTTTTTATATTTCTCAGAGGAATTGCCTCTGGAAATCTTGTAGATGTACACATGATGGTCAACAAGTATTGGTTGCCTAACTTGGTTTTGGGTAAAGGACCAACACAGTCTACTATTATTCTACTAAATGGTTCATCAAATGCAGGAATAGGTTGCAGATGAGCCTTAGGTATCTTCTGATTGGGTTTTCCTACCATTTGACAAGTGTGACAAGATCTGCAGTATTTAGAAACATCACTTTTGAGTTTAGGCCAATAAAAATAATTCAAGATCTTGTGATAAGTCTTATGGACTCCTAAATGACCAGCCAAAGGAGTTTCATGGGCTAAATTAAGAATTTCCTGTCTATATGACTTAGGAACAACAATTTGATAGCTCACTGACCACTCGTCACCAGCGGGTACATCAGGTGGTCTCCATTTCCTCATAAGGACCCCATTTTTCACAAAGTAACACACTGGAACTTGTGTGGCTTCAGTTTCACTAATAGCCCTCTGAAACAAACAAGATATCTCGGGATCTTGCTCCTGTTCAACAACAAGGGATTGTCGTTTGTCATCCTGATTAGAACAAAGAGAATGAGTTGCCAAAAGAGGATCACTGTGATCAATACCATTTGATTGATCAATACCTGAGGAAAAAGTGATCTCATCAAAAGACTGACCAATACATGTGTCAGCTAAAGGAATAATATCCTGATCAACATCACTCTCAAGAGCTCTTTTTGCCATAGCTCTAGTAACTGCACAAGCAGGGTACAAATCAGGGATTTCAGTTTCGACAGGATCAAATTTCTGATCCAAACAAGGCTTGTCAGTTACAAGTGGATTAACCACAACCTTATCTCCAGCTAGGTCATTGCCTAGTAATAAATGAACACCCTCTATGGGTAAAGAAGTCACTGTCCCAACAGTCACAGGTCCAGAAACTAAATCTGATGCCAAATTTACACAATGAAGAGGAACATTTACAAAGCCGCACTCTACTCCCTGAACAAGAACACTTTCACTTGAAGAAGACTCCTCAGACAAAGGCAAAGTACCTGATAATAAAAGACTCTGAGAAGCTCCAGTGTCCCTTAATATTTTAATTGGGATAGGTTTGGCAGAATCACCAATAAGTGATATAGAACCTTCTGACATGAATGGTTCATAAGCCTCCAAAATAGAATCAGACTGGGATTTGTTTGACCCAACAAATGTATTGCTTTCAATACAAGACCGTGACCTTGACCTCGTAGAAATAAGAGCATTTGGAAAAGCTCTGTCTTTTCTCTGTTGCTTATTTTTCAACTTGAAGCAATCAGAAATAACGTGCCCTTTCGTTTTACAATAAGTGCATGTAGGAAGAGATAAGGATTTCTGATCAGTCTTATCAGATGTTTGATTCCTAACAGTTGTGCTGTTGTGAAATTTGGAAGTACTCGTATGAGATTGAAATGGTTTTTTACCAGAAAACTGCTGAGAGGACGATTTATTACCAAATGAAATTTTGTGAGTCAAGGAATAATCATCAGCCATACGAGCAGCATTTTCCAAAGTTTCCACATTCCGCTCGTCAAGATAGGTTTTAACATCACTATGGATGCACCTCTTGAACTCTTCAATTAATACGAGCTGTCTGAGGTTATCATAAGCTTGATCAACTTTCTTGGCTGAGCAACACCTATCAAATAGTTGTTCTTTATCCCTTGCAAATTCGACATGAGTTTGTCCAGTTTCTTTTCTACAATTCCTAAACCTTTGTCGATATGCCTCTGGTACCAACTCATAAGCTTTCAAGATGTACTCCTTAACCACATCATAATCAGTGCTTTGTTGTACTGACAGTGAAATGTAGACTTCACGAGCTTTGCCAATTAGTACACTTTGTAATAACAAAGTCCAATGCTCTCTGGGCCATTTCAAGTTTTCAGCTATTTTCTCTAAATGAAGAAAGTATTTATCTACTTCTTTTTCCTGAAAAGGGGGTACTAACCTAATATATCTAGTAACATCAAAACCTGAACTTGTGTTTAAAGGAGTGGAGTGTGCTCTGTTTGCCAGTTCTAATTCTCTTAATTTAAATTGCATTTCCCTTTCTTCTCTTTGCATCTGCATTTGTATTTGCCTCTCTTCCTTCTGCATTTGTATCTGCCTCTCTTCCTTCTGCATTTGTATCTGCCTCTCTTCCTTCTGCATTTGTAGCTGCCTCTCTTCTTTCTCTCTCTCTCTCTCTGAATCTGAAGCTTTGCTAACTCTAAATCCATCTGGTTCTTTAACTCTAATTCCCTTAATTTCCTGTCAGAACCAGATACAGGCTTTCTCTTCAAACTTAAAGCACTATTTTCAAAAATTCCCTTTCCTACTAAATATTGAATTAAAATAATCTTTATTTCCTGTTTTGTCAATGATAATTTTGCCTCAGATAGACTGTATTTTCTGGCATGCTCGAGCAACTCATCCTTTCTCATGCACTCTAACCCCTCCTGGGTAGGTTTTGAAATGAAATTCTGAACATTAGATGCCATAGTAAATGCTTGTTGGTTTCACACAAAAAAAATTCTCTATATAAAATCTTTGCCAAAGACAAAAAAAAATTCCGAGACAAAATCAATATGAATTTCAAAAATAACTTTAATATCTCTAATATGCTTTAAAGAAATTCAGATCCCAGAAGACGAGCCCCCAATTTCTGTTACGACTCTATGGTCTAAGAAAAATGTAACAGAAAGAAAGTGAAACCAACAAATCAAGTAAAAAATCAACAAGCAATTTATTACTAGATAATTAAAATGAAAAATCAAAAAGTCACTTACAGTAATGTGTTTTGAAATCCTAATAATCCAATAAGAATGATTGTTCTAATCACAAGTCCTAAATATAGAATGTTCCAAATTCACGGCTGTGTCCTTGAATGTTATTATGTGCTAATGGTCTCCAAAGTCCTGATGTACTAGAAATCTTGATGTGCTGATGTCAAAATGAAGTATTCCAAAATCTCTGAATAAGTTCGCATAAATTCCAAAATTATCAATTAAAATCCAAAATCCAAAAGTTTATGAGCACTGTTATAATCCAATGAATATTTAAAATAATTCCTCTCTTAGAATTTGGAATGAATTTTCACAACTGTAATAGCTCTTTACAAGACTGATGGTAATGTCAAAACTGAAAAAATGTCCACCAAACATGGTATATATAAAGATTGGTCACATGACAGAATGTTCTAAAATGTGTGTCATCTTAATGGAATTTTACTTGTAAACAAAATTCAACCTTGACCTTCAAATTGAGAAAACATATTGATCAAAACAACCTAATTCAAGGACACTAGTTAAACATGTTTTTCCTGATAACATTAAGATTTAAGCAAATATTAAAGTGAAGAAACATTTATAATTTCCTACAATATTTATAATATTATATAAACATCATACATAACACAACAAAAAGCAGGCTTCAAGTATTTAACTTTTTTTATAATTAGTTTTCCACACGAATCATGCAAATTGTCAGTGACTGAACTTACATTACCTGTTCCTATTCAATATTCTGTGTCACCCATACAGTATCGTATAACAGTTATAATCATATACAAATGGTATACATTTTTAAGAAAAACTCTTGATTACATATAGTAATAAAATTGTTTAAGTAGTGATTTGAACTGTAATAACAATTATAATCATGTCTGAATATGATGAAGAAATCAGGCATTAACTAGTGTTGATTGCAAACCAAAATTAAGTAACAATCAAAATTTGGGTGCAGCGTCTGTTACTGCAATAAACTGCAAACCTGCCAACACACAAAATTCATGTCTGAATGCAGAAATAAACCAAAATAGCAACCAAAATCCTTACAAGTAAACTCACAATCATTAAAATCTGTTGTTTAATGATGTTATGCTCTGAAGTCTGTTGGAGTGTTCTGTCATGTTGCTATAGTACCCACACCCTAGCAATTTTCATTGTGTCAATCCACGCAAGAAATGTGTTAACAAAAATAAAAATCTATTAATTTTTGCCTGAAAACATTCATTAATTTGACAAAATACATAATTAGAAGCATTATATGTACAAGCTTTCCTAAAATTATTGTAAATTTTTGGAACTTCTTTTAATGATGTAGTAATGCAGCCATTAATACAATTCACACAGAACAGACAAACAAATCCACGCAAATCAAAGGTTTTTGCCTTAAAAATATGTAATGAAAAGAAAATCTATGTTTTTTGAGTAGATATAAGGAAGTATTTCACTTGTGAAGTGGAAAGATTTTGTATTGTCACTCATGGCTTCTCCACTTGTGACAATACAATTTTTCAACTTCACTCGTGAAATAGTTCCTTATATCTACTCAAAAAACATATATATCCTCTATCTATTTGACTGTGTACAACACATACCAAAATATGAACAATGCAGACGCAGATACTGTCACATAATACACTAGCATATCAATATACTGATTGCTTAAATAGTAAACAGAACAAGAATTCTCCATAATAATATATCTCACCTGCTCTGCCAAGACATATTCCAAATACCCTGCAAAGTCACTTGTGCAAGAAAAGCAGGTCACTGTGACCTTCTTTTTACTGTAATGAGCAGTACTCTCCACACGATGAATACACACATAAAATTTAATGACCATACATGCAACTGTGTAAAAGCAATTGAGCTAAATGCAAAAACTTAACATTGACATTTGTGTGCCAACAATAACACCATTAGAAAAGTGATACAGATATCTCACCTATGCTTCATAGGCATGAAAATGAATGGAATAGACCCTGACCTGCAGGTCCATTATGCAATCACTTATCTAGGTCTAAACTGTTGAGCAAATATGGTAAGTAAAGGAAGTATAAAAGTATGAAAGGACAGAAGTCTCTTACTCTAAGCAAGTTGAGTGCAGACTAGTTACTCAGTACTTGATCCCACTGACCAATGATCAGAAAAAATACCTTGAAAATATTACCGGAGCCACCATTGCATACACATGTACATTGTTTACTAGATGACATCATGTGACATAACACATCATCAAAGCATTCATCATGGCTACTCAACTAAGGCAATTTCCTTTATGCCAAAACATTGGAAGTTTCTCTTTTCTCTCTTTCAAAATCAAGTTTTACTAACCTATGTAAATAATCTCATAAAGTTATCATGAGATCTTCAGTGCTGTACTATGTTACTTTGCATACATCAGCATTTAACTGAGTTATTCACTGTTTTCCAGCAATTTACCCTTTTTTATACTATATCAATCACTCCACTTAAATATTTTGATTGTTGATTTCTTGCTACAAAAACACTGAAGTGTTCCAATTGTACTTGATCCAATAAATATGTGACAATGTCATGAACTAGTCAACAATTATTTTTATCAATCAGCAGTTCTAGTCAGTGTGAAGTATGTGATTTTGTGCCATGAGCTGTTTACAGAGATAAGAATATTGTGTGTCAGTTGAAAGCAGTTGTCGTTGTACATATAAGTGATTAGGACAGTATCACATAGAAAGAAGACAAGTCTTTGGAAACACAGGTGTGAGACAATATTTTGTTACATGTGTGTAACAAACCCAGCCTGAATTGTTTATTTTTAAAACATTTTAAACAATGATGCATTTAAAGTTTGAGAAAGATAAAATCTGGCAGTGTTTTCTTTTAAACAATGATGCATTTAATGTTTGAGAAAGATACAATCTGGCAGTGTTTTCTTTTAAACTACGATGCATTTAAGTTTGAGAAAGATAAAATCTGGCAGTGTTTTCTACAATGCATTTAAAGTTTGAGAAAGATAAAATCTAGCAGTGTTTTCTATGATGCATTTAAAGATTGAGAAAGATAAAATCTTGCAGTGTTTTCTATGATGCATTTAAAGTTTGAGAAGATAAAATCTGGCAGTGTTTTCTATGATGCATTAAAAGTTTGAGAAAGATAAAATCTGGCAGTGTTTTCTATGATGCATTTAAAGTTTGAGAAAGATAAAATCTGGCAGTGTTTTCTTTTTAAAATTGACTGCTAAACTCATTTATTCCTAAGAGAAACAAATCAAACAAAGTTAAAATATTTATAGAACTTTCTGAAAAGAACTTGAATCCTCAAATATTGCCTTTGGAGTCATAATTGTCCTATGTGTTTTGGCAAATGTTGAACTTTGCAAAGCAGAAAGGATCCCTCCAATTGACAGTTATAGTGCTTTTTCTAATGACATCATTCAAGTACCCCCTCACCCATTATAATGCTGTCCATTGGAGTCTAGAATACACCACATTATAGCGAGACTGCCATATAATGAAGTACATTATACATATAATTTTACTACCACTTAATGAAACGGGATCCATGACCATATTCGCCTTATAACAGGAAGTGTGTTATAATGAAGGGCATTATAGTGAGAGAGGGTTGTAATCAGTGTTGAATAATATTCTGCATTTGTATATCTATCATACAGTTCATTTATACTGAGAGTCCAAAACTTTGTTTTTAACCACCATTTCTTCATTCAAAACGAGAGAAAAATAATACATGCATTAGTTTTTTTTATAAGGAAATCAACCCTTTGGGCCCAGATCTGATTTTTGATAAGGAAATCAACCCATGGGCCCAGAATTTGATTTTTGATAAGGAAATCAACCCTTGGGCCAAGAATTTGATTTTTGATACGGAAATCAACCCTTGGGCCCAGAATTTGACAAAACCTTGTTCATGCCTATTAACACGTACTCTTTATGTGGGATTTTCAAAACTAAGGCATATACTGTAGTATCACAAATTTTTGTGGGGTACCAATTTTCGTGGATTTCGTTGTTGCTCTGAACCACAAATTTAGAGACCCAACATAAAATTAGCCACGTACGATATACAAGTCCCCTCACCCACTCATTTTCTTTAACTGTGCTGCATTCATAGAGATCAACAAGGCTATTTGATAAATCAATCTGATTCCTGTAATCTGGTAAACATTAATAGCTTTTACACGTGTTTGTTCTATTTTAACCCTTAAAAAAGAATGATAAAGCATTTTATATTGTTTCAATGTACACAAATATATACAGTATCCGGTAGCTGTAATTTCCACTCACTGCCTTAAATCGATATGTTGTGAGATAAGGATAGAGAGAAATGAGAAAAAGCATAAGATATTCAAATACCGTTATTACTGAAAATGAAAGAAAGAATAAGAAATTATGCTATAAATGAAAATTAGATTTAATACTTATTCAATTCGATTCTTCATTCAAGTGAAACTATTGTTGAAAAATTTAAATCCTCGTGAAAGCACTTTTCATTTTATCCATAGGGGCTTGTATTGTTGCTTGCAATTTACCTATCAATCATACATGTACTATAGTACATATATGATTGATAGGTAAATTGTAAGCAACGATACGAGCCCCTGTGGTTTTATTCATGCATGCTTAATCCCAATGAAGAACATGGCTGTAAAATACTAGAACTATTGCTAGAAGCACAATTACTAATGAGACACTGTATATATACACTTATTACCGCAGTGTATTGAAGCTCACACTTCACTGCTTTTCAGACAAAACCGCTGAATCAACATCGTGTCAAACAAGTCTGCTGGTACACACAAATGTTTGTTGGATAAATAATCCTGAAATTGTTAAAGTAAAGAAGTCCAGCATTCCCAAAGCTATGGATAATTAGGTTCATTCTTTCACATATTTTCGCGTGAGCCACAATTTATCCATTCAGCATGAATTGGCTCGATTAACGAGGTTTCTAGGTAAAGTCTAGTGGTTGAAGTCGGTTCGTAGATAAGGCAGGCTCCAACAAAGGTGTGATTCCATTGTTTTTCAATTTAGTTAGCATCTCCGTACTTTGATGGGCTCTAAACACATGTACTTTAATAACTGATTAGCTTTGTGGTGTTGACTGTGTCAGCTCTTGATGCTGAGTGTAAAGTGACTTATCTTGACAGGTGTTTGATTTCTGCTCATATAGGTGGTAGTAATGTTTTAACCATTGAAGCGACCGTCGTTTGTTGTCATCACAGTTTTGTTCTTTTGTATTTGTTTATTTTGGGTACTAGTATTTGTAGAGGTTAATCCACGAAATTAAATACCAACAAATATGCAAACCATGAATTTAAACACCCACAAAAATGTTCTTTTTTACCAAACCACGAAAATTGAGACCCACGAAAATAAATGATACTACAGTAACTGATTTTAATATTCTTGACTGACCTTCATGTCCATCTACTGCCTGTTGTTGCTGGTTGAACTCATCATACACATAGGATGTGTGAGTCTTGAGAGTGTACAGAACCCCAACAATGTAGGCGATGGGGAGGATTATTGCACAACCATACACTACTGGCTCTATATGCTTGGTATATAATGTCTTGTTTCCATCAAGATCAGTCTGTATAAACAAAGAGAGAGATGAAACAGACTAGGAATGATGTCCAAATAACACATATGCCCCCTCCAATAAAGTACAATTGAAGAAACCTATGTCCATGATGCAAGGTAAACAGGGGCCATATAAATCAAAACTTTTTATGGGAAAAAGGTGAAATTAAAACTTGAACTTGGTTTTCATTTTATTATGTTTCATATCAAATATGGTTTCAATCCATTTAGTCCTTCAATTGTTATTGAGCAGAAACCACATTCATGATGGATGGATGGACAGGATGTACAAACAAGACCTACAGATGAGATATACAGTCCCATATAAACAGGACCAACAGATGAGATGTATAGTCCCATATAAACAGGACTTACAGATGAGATGTATAGTCCCATACAAACAGGATCTACAGATGAGATATACAGTCCCATACAAACAGGACCTACAGATGAGATGTACAGTCCCATACAAACAGGACCTACAGATGAGATGTATAGTCCCATATAAACAGGACCAACAGATGAGATGTATAGTCACATACAAACAGGACCTACAGATGAGATGTATAGTCCCATACAAACAGGACTTACAGGTGAGATATACAGTCCCATACAAACAGAACCTACAGATAGATATATAGTCCCATACAAACAGGACCTACAGATGAGATATACAGTCCCATACAAACAGGACCTACAGATGAGATATATAGTCCCATACAAACAGGACCTACATATGAGATGTATAGTCCCATACAAACAGGACCTACAGATAGATATATAATCCCATACAAACAGGACCTACATATGAGATATATAATCCCATACAAACAGGACCTACAGATGAGATGTATAGTCCCAAAAAAACAGAACCTACAGAGGAGATGTATAGTCCCATAAAAACAGGACCTACAGATGAGATGTACAGTCCCATACAAACAGGACTTACAGATGAGATTTACAGTCCCATACAAACAGGACCTACATATGAGATATATAATCCCATACAAACAGGACCTACATATGAGATATATAATCCCATACAAACAGGACCTACAGATGAGATGTATAGTTGCATACATACAGGATTTACAGATGAGATATATAGTCATAAAATTGTATGCCCCATTCAAAAGAATACAGTTGGGGCAATATACAAAAATTCTGAACTTAAGTGAGAACAATACACAACCAAAAAAACTGAAAGTGTTTTAGTACAACCATTATGGATGATGTATCCCTTGGAATGTTTCGTACCTGTAGAGAAGTCCAATATTGAAAATCTAAGAATAGGAAAGATGACATGATCCACTGCATCAAAGATAAAGAACCTGTCCTAATTGCACCATGTGTGAGTAGTAGCAAATGAATATTGAATACTGCAGGACCATAGTGCCGTGACACAAAACAGAAACTCTGATTACTTAAGATTTTGTCTGGAAACTAATATATTTGAATAATTATCACTCACCCTGCAAGCTTTAACTGAGTAATAATAATAATAATAATAATGACTTTATTTAAAGAGGGTGACACAATTAGTTGCATGGAACTAATCCTCCTTGTGGCCCTCTGTTACATGCATATTTACATACAGAGTACATGTACATAGTTGCATAATAATAATAATAATAATAATAATAATAAAGCATTGATAATAAGCTACATGTATATATGGACATAATAAACAGAAAGTTTTGTAAGAACATGATTCATCTAGGTACATTGTGTATATACAGTACAAAAATTGTGAGACAACAAAATGGAAGGTTTGAGAATTTATACTGTAAGTTGTAATGTATTTGTCAAATCAAACAGGTTCCACTTTTCATCCATTGAATTAGATGATAATTAAATGCATTTATATTTGTACTTTCTCTAATTTCCTTTGGGATTCGATTCCAAATTAGTGACCCCGAATATTTAAAACTTTTCTTAAAGAGTTCTTTATTTGGTTTAGGAATGCAGAGGTGGTTAGCTGAAATTGATCTTAAATTGGGAGTGTTGCCTTGTTTTCTAGCATGAAATAGTTCTTTGAGATATAATGGGGCCATATTGTTTGAAACTTTGTGCATAAGTCTAGCCTTTCTCAGAAATATTCCTTCACTTACTGTTAACATTTTAATATTATTCATTGCATTTGGGATGTTTTCAGCATTATCTAGGATGAGTTTGCAAGCTCTTTTTTGCAAACGGAATAATTTGCAAATATTCTTGTCAGAAGTGTTTCCCCAGATAACATTACAGTAGTCTAGGTATGGTTGTATATAGCTTTTGTAATATATTAACCTGTGTTTAGTTGATAGATATGGCCTTATCTTGCTTAATAACCAGAGACAGAGTAAAGAATCAGTGCAAAAAACTTACATTCTTAATGCTTCAAATCCAATTTTTTGGCATGTTTTAGTAAATCTATCTTCATTTTTAAATTTTACAGAAAACAAGAGTCTCTCAAAGTGATCAATTCTCTCCTGGCCAAAACAAGTTTCCAGGAATTCAAGATAAGACCATTTCTTCTTTTCAACTGCAGCGTGTTGAAACTATCTCTGATATTCTATAGTGCATACATGTGACACAACTGGGAGGTCAGCCTAGGACATATCAGGATATTTGCAAAATATGGTCATGAGTTTTGACTTCAAAATCAAAAAGATTTTCATCAATGTGATTTTTAGCATGCAAATGAACAAAAATGACAACTATTGAACAAATTTCCTCTTTCTACATGAAATTATGCATATCATCTCGTCACATCAGTCCTTTCACAGTAATTTGTTGCCTTTCATAATGTCCTTATATGTAGCACAAACATTTTTAGCCTTTCTTAGTAGATCATTGTCTGGATTATATTTATGGCAATCCTCATCATTGTTGATCTCAACACTATTGAGATGATGTATCATTACTGGATCCTGGTTTCTTCTGGAGTCAGCCTGAATGTTCATCAGAATAGTAAATGTCCTCTACCCAAGTACACCAAGAAGTTTAAATTGTTTCCTGCCTGTGGTTAGATTCAGGTTGCTGACTGCCTGCCAGAACTGCTCAAAATTGGTGATATCTGTGTCAAATTTGGGAAGTTCTTCTTAAAATCAACTTTACAAAAATGACAATGCATATTCATGTCCCTTTTGAACCTGATTCCAACCACCAAAATTCCTGTTTCCATCCATTATTAAATTTCATGTGATTATTTGGTTGTTTAAACTTTAAATACTGAAGCCAAACGGACCCATTTTATGCCACCTGAGCTCTTTAGTAATGACTAATCCAACCATAATCTATTAATGTCTTTAATTTTTTCTGAATTATTTCTGATCTTTCATTGTATAATCTATCTCAACAAACTTTAAGATCGAAGCCAAATTGATTCTGTTGAAAGAATCCAAATAATGTTAATTGTTTTATGCTGCTTGATCTCTTTAGTAACCCAACCATAATCCATCAACGTCATTTATTCTTTCTGCATTACTACTAATCACATATAGTATAATCTAATGATTACTGATTGGTGCCATTTTCATTTAGGACAAGCTAGATATCATAAAAAGTCTTTTAGTGAAAACCTCATGTCAATATGACTTTCTATTCAGGTGGAGTAGCAATAACAAAATTATCAAGATGGCTGGATTTCTGAGAGGCACCATTTGTGTTTAGGACCAACTAGACCATGGGATGAATGTATGTGTAAAGTTTCATAGCAATCCTCCAAGTAGTTTAGGAGAAGTAACAATAACAAATTATGCTAATGGACAGACAGATGACGGATGTCATATGACAGACAATGGACAACAGGCCATCACATAAGCTATTCTGGTCTATGACCAGTAGAGCTAAATATGAAAGGACTTTATTCCTGGGACTGAAAATTCCCTGGTCCCCAAGGTCTGTGACAAAAATTTTTACTTTGGGAACCAGCTGTTATTCCAACTGAAAAGACTAGAGGACTCGGTCATGACCACAGTATAACAGCTATGATGAACCATGTAGATGTTGACAGAGATGAGAAATTAAAGGTGAGATATTACATGAAAATGCACATACCAAGTATAGTACATAATAATATATACTGTTTTGCTTAGTTGTGACATGTTACTGCCCTAATACACCATATCCCATAGATCTGCCTTCTTCGCTGGGGGAATTGGAGGCCTGTTATCAAACATATCTTACACAGTTGGCAGCCCATACTAACACTGTTAAATTGCTTCAAGTCTAACTGCTTTATTTATACTCTAATAACTTTGGTGTTTTTCCCTTACCGAAGTAAATCATGGTATAATCAAGCAATTGTGATTCCAACATGTGTTGGTCTCAATTTAATGATTCTGAAATGAAGTGGATGCAGCTAAAATAGAACTTTTTTTAATGAAACAAATATATGAATATGCAGCTTCACAATGCTAACATTAGCAGTATCTTCTTGTATGGCCTAAATCAATGAATTTAAAATTGCACACAAAGTTGTTATATTATCCTGGTGGCAGCAGCATCTCCACTTTGTGTAACAGACATATTTGCTTCAATAAAGAAAATTATCCCCTAGTCCAAACTGACTTTGGCATTACTTGGCACCCATTACTCTTTAAGCTACAGAAATGGAGTCTACAGGATCTTCAAAATGTGACCGCTTGATTTATACCAGGATTTACTTTGGTCTGAAAAGAGGCATCAAAGTAAGTATAGTTTGACTGAGGCATCAAAGTAAGTATAGTATGACTGAGGCATCAAAGTAAGTATAGTATGACTGAGGCATCAAAGTAAGTATAGTATGACTGAAGCAATTAGTCTCTAAACTGTAGCAGTGTCAATATGAGCTGCCAATTATGCAAGATATTCCTGAAAATTGGCAGCCCATATTGAGTTATGGGACATTGTGTAATAGGGCAGCATAAGCCCCCCCCCCCTTCTCAAAACTATCATATTTTACCCCATTTTCTTCTTTAGTTTCATTTTAGTCTTCTTTCATTCAGTTTTAACATTTTGTATAAATTCAAGGGGAAAAATTGAAGGAGTTTTTTTAAACAAATTCAAGAATTTTCAAGACTACAAACAACTTTTTAAAAATTCATGGAATTGTCAAGGATTTTTCAAGGTTGTACAAACAATGTAGTAGTGTGGCCAAATCTTATGACTGATCAGCATTATTTGTACAAAGGCCTTCCTGCCAGGATGCTTTTTGTCAAATTTGTCAGTAATGGATGTCATATTTGACAACAGATTGGCATTATTTGTACATATCTGAAATGTCTACATGCCAGGATGCTTTTTGTCAAATCTGATCACATTTTGTTGAGTTGATTTGAGAGAAGGCATTTAAATGGTGGATCAGTATTGGTACAAAACTGAAATGTCTTCATGCCAGGATGCCTTCAGTGCAATTTGCTTAAATTATGTTTTTGCAGTTTTTTAGAAGAAGTTATTTTCTATTTTTGGTAATGGTGGCCATATCTGATAGTGGATTGGCATCATTTGAGAAATCTGAAAGGTCTACATGCCAGAATTCTGTCAAATTCTGTTAAATTATTTTAAGCATTTTGGAGAAGCTATTTAAAGATTTATATATTTTTAGTGACCATATTTCATGGCGGATCAGCATCATTCATACAAACCTGAAAGCTATTCATGTCAGATGCTTTCTGTCAAAGTTGGTCAAATTCTGTTGAGCTGTTTTGAAAAAGAAGTTATTTAAAGGTTTTGTTCTGTTTTCAGCAATGATCGCCATATCTGATGATGATACAGCATCATTTGTACAAACTTGAAAGGTCTTCATATAAAATATTGTCAAATTTGGTCAGTTCTGTTGTTTAAAGCTTTTCCTATTTTTAGTAACAGTGGCCATAATTGATGATGAATCAGTATCATTGAACAAAATCCAAACATCATCATACCAAGATGCCTTCTTTCACTGAACAAAATCCAAACATCATCATACCAAGACGCCTTCTTTCGAATTTGGTCAAATTCTAATGAGTGGTCTTTGGGGTCTATTTAACCCTTTTGCAGAAGGATACGACTCCAGTTGTACTTTACCTTTGCCTGCAGGATATGACTCCGGTCGTATGTTCACTACATTCTGTTGACCACTTTGTGGAAGTGTGTTTTTAACTGTATAATACATCATCACTTTATGTGTACTCTTTTGAAAAGAAAACAAAAATAAAGGTAGAAGGTACACAAATGTATTACCAGAATGAGTTTACAAAATCCCAAAAGAGGTAAAAATTAGATTTCAAAATCAAGTTTTAACGTGCAGAGATAAAAAATGGCAGTCATATACTGAAGAGGGAAGTGAAGACAGTTATGTGCTTGCTGAATTAGTTGAAAATAAAGACCATTTTGTTCAGAAAATTGACATTTTAGGCAGTGGGGATTGTTATCTTTACTTCTTCAAAGTGAATGAAACTGGTGATAACTGGTTATTTGAAAGTTTTATTTCAAACACGAGTTTTAACATGTGGAGATCAACATGGCCGACAGCGTTGAAGCAGCAAGTTACGGCAGTGATGTAGATGCCGATTTTGATGAAAATATGGACAATTTTGTGGGAAAAATTGATGTTTCAGGCAGTGCCGATCATGAGCTTAATTTTGACGAAATGAACAGAGATGACGATAACTTGTTAGCAGAAATTTTGATTTCAAAACTGAAATTTAATGCGTCTAATTCAAAATGGCATACAGTACTGAAGCAGCAGTGATGTGGATGCCAATTTTGATGAAAATATAGAGAATTTTGTGGGGGAAATTGATATTTTATCCTGTGGGGATCGTGATCTTGTTTACATCAAATGAACTGAGGAGATGATAACTGGTTAATTGGGATTTTTGACTCGGATATTGACGATGATGAAGACGTGGATGCTTTTCAAGCTAACTGGACATTTTGAGAACTTCACTGCTCATAATGTTTGCCCATATATTGATATTGGTGTGTGCATAATATTATGAAATTTTACTGCATTTTTGGAAATGGAACAGAACTCTGATATTATTACATAAGAATTTCTTGTGGAATAAAAACATTGATCCAAAATGAAAAGCTATGTCGACTTACCAATAAGGATCATTCTGTTTGCTCTCCAATTGACTTGTGAGTAAATTGAATAAAATTCTAATAACTTTTTACATTCTTGATGGATTTTTATTATTTTGTCACCTTCTTAAATGGCGTAAAATTCCCCACATTTCATACATTTACATATAGGAGGTAAACTGAATATTGTAGATAGGAAAATTGCATTGAAAGTAAATTTTTAAAAAAAATTTAAAGTATGTTTTCTTGTTTACATAACTTTGCTTCCAACTGAAGTTTTTACGTCTGAAAATTTTCAGTGAAAAAATATATGACCTTTAAGAAAATGTTATGCTTTTTAAAATGGTATACAACATTAAAAAATTATTTGAAAAAAATGTCCTGTAAAGCCAGATTGACCAATGTCACTGCATTCTCTCATGCTGCTACACCACTGACTGAATAAATTTCCAGTTCTACACAACTGCTTGTCTTATTCGGCTTCAGTATGAAAATGGTTAAAAGTTTTTCTATTTTTCTATTTTTAGTAATGGTGGCCATATTTGATGGCCAATCTGCATCATTTATAAAAATGTAAAAGGCTTCTCTTCCAAATTTAATTGAAGTTGGTTCAGTGATTTTTGAAAAGAAGTTGATAATAGCAAGTGTTGATGGATGCATGATGAATGATACACAATGAATGCAGTGCCATACCATAAGCTCAATTAGCCTTATGGCCTTGCAGGTGAGCTAAAATAAAAAAATTAAATCACACTAGTTCCAAGTGTCACTGTTCTGAAGCTTGACCTGGTTCAATCATAATTTTTCATGCCATATAACTGATTTGTCTTTCTATCAACAAATGTAAACCCATCAGCATCACAATATATTGTATAGGCTGACAAAAGTGCTCATGTCATCAATATAACTTGAATTCAGTGGCTGACTTCAGAATAAATGCTTTTCTTGTGCAAATGTTACAAGTCTGATGAAGTCAGAATCTTAGCTTTTAAACCATGAATATTTTATTTCAGTTAGATAAAAAAAAATTAAATTTATGTTAGGGTCCTTACCACATCACTGGAGCAATAAGTACAGTTTAGGAAGAAAGTCATGGAACTATTTTTCCCAGAAGGGATCGGCACACTTTCACAACTCGTACAGTGAATATCACCAGATTCAAGTATCTTGGAGAACAAGGTTGGAGCAAATACTCCTGAAACAAACAACCAAATGCAACCATACATACTCTCAGCAAAAAAAAAACATTGTAAAAATGATTTATATTTGTTAAACACATGCCCCATGGCAGCAAAAAAAGTATAGCACTCCCTCATTATAAGGTCCTTCATTACAACATAATTACTGTTTTAAGGCAAGTATGGCCATGTATCACATTTCATTAAGTGACAGTAAAATTATATGTATCATGTACTTCATTATAAAGCAATCTGACTATAAGGTGGTATACTCTATGGCCCTCATGGACTGCATTATAATGAGGGAGTACTGCATCATGTACTTCATTATAAGACAGTCTCACTATAAGCCAGTATACTGTGACTTCAGTGGACAGCATTTTAATGAGGGAGTGCTGTATTATCAAAATATATCAACAAAGAAACAAAAAAAAGGCTTGCAAAATTCATTTTGATGGCACAAAATTTAAAGCTACTTTCCCCCCACCTCAACTTATCCCCTATGGCCACCATGGCAGCCATCTTGAAACTTGTATGATGATTGTGTTCTGTGTGACTCATCACTATTTAAGACGATTGCCTTACCCCTAAAATCAACAAAGATTGTCCAGTTTAGCTTATTTTTTTTACAAACCCTGATGACACAGAATAACAAGAGGCCCTCAAAGATACTGACTCCCTACTGAGCGAAAAGAATTTCCAGGAATTAAAGATAAGACTAATTCTTCCTTTTAACTGCTGAGAGTTGAAAGCATCTCTGATATTCTTCAGCATTGACAAAGATTTTCAAATTAGCTGCTGTGGTGGACATACTGGATGTCAGATTGACACCATTTCATTTAGGATCAAGCAGATATCATTTGGTGAAAACTCTATGTTAATTTAACCATCCATTCAGGGAGAGTAGCAACACAAAGATTTTCAAGACTGACGTTGTGGCAGCCATATTGGATTGGCACTATTTTCATTTTGGACCATCTAGGTATCATAAGAAGTCTATTGGTGAAAACCCCATGTTGATATAGCCATCAAGGAGGAGCCGAAATAACAATAATTTCAAGATGGCCACCATGGTGGCCATATTGATGGTCAATTTATATCATTTTCATTTATGACCAACTGGACATCATTAGAATTCTTCTGATGAAAAAATCATGTCAAAATAACTTTCCATTTAAGAGGAGTAGTGATAACAATATTTTCAACATGTCCATCATGGTGGCCATATTGGATATCAAATCAGCACCATTTTAATTTAGGACCAACAAAACATTATATGAAGTCTTCGGGTGAAAACCCCATGTTGATTTTATTTTCCATTTTGGAGGAGTAACAATAACAAGATTTTCAAGATGGCTGCCATGGTGGCCATACTGGATATCAGATGTGCACTATTTTCATTTAGGATCAACTAGACTTCATAAGAAGTCTTCTGGTGAAAGCGCATTGTTGATATGACCAGCCATCTAGGAGAAGTAGCAATAATAAGATTTTCCAGATGGCCATTGTGGTGGCCATATTAAAGATCAGATTGGCACCATTTTCATTTACAACCCACTGGACATCATAAAAAGTCTTTCAGTGAAAACCTCATACTGATATGATCATTCATTTCGGAGAAGTAGTGATAACAAGATTTTCATTGCAGTTATTTGAAAATCTTGTTATTGCTACACCTCCCAAATTGAAAGTCATATCAACATGGGGTTTTCATCAGAAGACTTCTTATGATGTCTAGTTGGTCCTAAAGGAAAATGGAGCTGATCTGATGTCCAATATGTCTACCACAGCAGCCATCTTGAAAATCTTGCTAACTCACATCAGATCAGCACCATTTTCATTTAGGTCCAACTAGACATCATAAGAAGTCTTTAAGTGAAAACCCCATGTTGATATAACCATACATTCAGGAATAGTAGCAATAACAAGATTTTTAAAATGGCCACTGTGACAGCCATATTGGATGTCCTAGCCGCACCATTTTCATATAGGACCAACTAGACCATAGGATGAATGTGTGTGTAACATTTCATGGCCATCCTGCAAGAAGTTTAGGAGGAGTAGCAATAACAAACTTGTACTAGGCTGACATGGAAAGTAACCATGTTTCATGTCTCTTCAGACAACAGAAGACGGATGAGAAACCATCCCATAAGCTCTTCTGGTCAACAAACAGTACAGCTAATAAAAAACAGATTGAGAGGACAGATGAACAAATGTAACATCATATGCCATGTTACGGAATCATACCTTTTTACCTTTTTATAATGATTTAATTTACTTATTTATGATCTCTGTTTTTAGTCTGAATAGCGGTTAGCATATCAGTATAGATACGACTACTGCTCGATCAATAAGTGGTCACATGATCAATTGCGCGGGAAAATGAAGTCGACCTAGCTTTGTACTTTTAGAAATCAACATTGAAAGGTCACATTCCATACTACAATAACATTATGTTTACTCTTTAAGATTTTTAGTACGCTAGACCTTTGGGTAAATGATGCGTAACCTAGTTCCTGATTGGTTCTTAGAGGGTTGTGTTATTTTGAAATACCATATTATTAAAGACGGAGAAAGGATATTCCCTTTTAAAATCTGCGTATATATAGCAACTCATCCAGTGATAAATCATTCTTTACAATTGCTTGAATGAAGAGAGGTTATTGAAATTATTCAGTTCAGTGTGGAATTTATTTAATTAGTAATTCATCTGAATTACTATACAGCTCCGTGGAATTATCGGACATTATTCTGAAACTTGTGAGATTCCAGACTTGCAAGGATTATTTTGGATTTAATCAGAACTTATCAACTTCAGCACATTTACAGGTTATTTTCATTCGGAATACTTCATCCGGATTACTCGGATTAACATCAGGAAGTGAACTTTAAAACAATTTAGGACTTTTTAGGATATTCTATACTGTAAGTTATTTTAATTCTTTCACTTTGATTGTTTGTTGAACTATTTTAATTCTTTTAATATTTTAGGAAATTAAAGATTTGCATTTTAATCTTGAAAGCTTGTTTGTGTCTTTTATTCTGTTACATTACCCCTAGAGTCGTAACAGCCATTTCAACATTTGTGGAGAAGCATAAAAAGATACAAAATGATAATACAAGCACTATTTTATGATAAAATCTCAGTATCTTTGTGTTACTTACTTACCATCAATGAATGTCACAGTGACTTACCTCCAACTGCCACAAAGAGAAGAAGGGCTGTCACACTAGCTGACTTTCTGTTGAAGCTTTGCATCTGGTACTTTAACCCACCAACAACCATACATACACCCTTAAAACAAAAGAAATACGATGATTTTTGCCAGGAACTGCAAATACAAACAAGCAAATTCAGTGAATTTTTGTCCCCTGCCTACTGTGGTGAGATCACCAAAAATATACAG
Source organism: Margaritifera margaritifera (assembly GCA_029931535.1). Lineage (NCBI taxonomy): Eukaryota > Metazoa > Mollusca > Bivalvia > Unionida > Margaritiferidae > Margaritifera > Margaritifera margaritifera. The sequence goes on along the minus strand of JAQPZY010000975.1, from coordinate 442,528 downwards.
TGATGAAATCTGACTGTGATCTTGTGACAGAGCTACTAGATTGACATGGAAAGTAACCATGTTTCATGTCTCTATCTCAGAGTGCATTGGAGTAAAAGTGCAGAAAAGGAGAAGAAATTGATCAATGACATTGACCTTAGAGATTAAACCTTGACTGTGATAGGAGATGCCGTCAAAAAGAAAAATATAAGTGTACCATGGTACATCACTGAACCTCAAACACCTTTTAAGATACAAAGCAGTAACAAAAGCAACCATGATATATATACATGTGACCTTGACCTTGAAGATTGGACCCCAAATGTGGAAGGTAACACATATTCTATTGACAATACAGAAGTATAGCAAATTTCATTCTTTTACTTTAACCAGAGCTTAAATTATACAGCAAAAGGGAAATGTTACTGAAACCTAAAATATTGGCCTGTGACCTTGACTTTGAAGATAGCACCCCATATATACTAAGTTTCATCCCTTAACCTCAAATGACTCTAAAGTTATAGAGTGGAAAGGAAAGTTCGATGGAATATACAACTCCCAATATAGGACACTTGATGGAATATACAACTCCCACTATAGGACACTTGATGGAATATACAACTCCCAATATAGGACACTTGATGGAATATACAACTCCCAATATAGGACACTTGATGGAATATACAACTCCCAATATAGGACACTTGATGGAATATACAACTCCCAATATAGGACACTTGATGGAATATACAACTCCCAATATAGGACACTTGATGAAATATACAACTCCCAATATAGGACACTTTCGATTGATGGAATATACAACTCCCAATATAGGACACTTGATGGAATATACAACTCCCAATATAGGACACTTGATGAAATATACAACTCCCAATATAGGACACTTGATGGAATATACAACTCCCAATATAGGACACTTGATGGAATATACAACTCCCAATATAGGACAATTGATGGAATATACAACTCCCAATATAGGACACTTGATGGAATATACAACTCCCAATATAGGACACTTGATGAAATATACAACTCCCAATATAGGACACTTGATGAAATATACAACTCCCAATATAGGACACTTGATGGAATATACAACTCCCAATATAGGACACTTGATGGTATATACAACTCCCAATATGGGACACTTTCGATTGATAAGGTATAAGTATGCATAGTTTCATCTGTGAAGCTGAAAGGCCTCAAAAGGCACGGAAATGAAGTTTGACAGAAAACTTAAAATACTGACCTGTAACTTTGACCTTGAAGACAAGACCCCTACTGATGATACATAAAAATACCTGTCAAGTTTTATCCCTTAATCTTAAATAGCTCTTAAGTTACAGACCAGAATGGAAAGTGTGATGGTAAACTTAAAAATATTAAGCTGTGACTTTGACCTTGAAGATATGAAGCTCAATGTGCCACCTAACACACCATCTAATGATGGTGTATAAATATACCAAGTTTCGTCCTTTAATTTCTAACAGCTCTTAAGTTATGGAGTGGAATGGAAAGTGTGATGGAAAACTTGAAATACTTAGTCATGACCTTGACTTTTAAAAAGGAACTCACCCCAATGTATCCAACACACCTTCTAATGATGATGTATAAGTATACCAGGTTTCATCCATAAATCTCAATTCGCTTTAAATTACTGAACAGAAACAAAAGTGGTGGATGGATGGATGGAAACATGGATACTATGTCTCCTGCTTTGCACAAAAAGGTGGGAGAGTTATTTTTTATACTTTCACCTAACTAGCTCAAATCAATGAAAAAATGGTCTCTTTATTAACTTTAATGAAAACAAATGTAATCCCCCCATTATTGGTGCTAATCACAAATGTTTTATTCTGCAGAGAAAAACATCTGTGCATTGCACTCTGACAAAAAGCATGTACAGTATAAAGATTTTATTAGTAAACAAAAAATAATTAAACCAATTACAAATCCACTGATGTAAAAAAATGGAAATTCTGTTACACTGTGAATTGTTTTTTATTTTTGTGGATAACAATTTTTTTGGTTTTAGTAAAAAATTACATTTTTGTCGGTAAAAGTCATGGCTATGCCTGTACAGAAAATGACATCAGTGGCAACGACATTATATGTTGGGTATCTAAATTTATGGCTTGTAACAACCACAAAATCCACAAAAACTGGTGAATTCACTCTAATTATGCATACATGTGACAGAACAGAGAGGTCATCTTAGGACAGATCAGGAGATTTGCAAAATATGGTCATGAGTTTTGACTTCAAATCAGGAGGATTTTCATCAATGTGATTTTTAGCATGTAAATGGACAAAAATGAAAACTGCTGAACAAATTTCCTCTTTCTACATTAAAATATGCACATTATCTCGTCACATCAGTCTTTTCACATAACTTGTTGCCTTTCATACTGTCCTTATATGTAGCACAAGCATTTTTAGACTTTCTTAGTAGATCATTGCCTGGATTATATTTATGGCAATCCTCATCATTGTTGATCTCAACACTCAGGAGATGATGTATCATTACTGGATCCTGGTTTCCTCTGGAGTCAGCCTGAATTTTCATCAGAATAGAAAATGTCCTCTACCCAAGTACACCAAGATGTTTAAATTGTTTCCTGCCTGTGGTTAGATTCAGGTTGCTGACTGCCTGCCAGAACTGCTCAAGATTGGTGCTGTCTGGGTCGAATTTGGGAAGTTCTTCTTAAAATTGACTTTACAGGAATGACATAATGCATATTCATGTCCCTTTGAAGCTGATTTCAACCACTGAAATTCCTTTTTCCATCCATTACTGAATTTTGTGTGATATTCTGGTTATTTAGATTTTGACGTTTCAGCATTGGGAAATAACACATACTTATATCTCAACAAACTTTAAACACTGAAGCCAAACGAACCCTGGTGATAGAATCCAAGTAATGTTAATTGTTTGATGCTGCTTGATCTCTTTCGCAATCCAACCATAATCCATAAACTTTTTTAATTCTTTCTGAATTACTACTAATCATATATAATTACCGTAAATAATTTTGAGTACACAGGAAATTTCAATGAGTGACAGGAGGGATGGGAGACACCCCTCATCTCGGGAGTTCACATGTATGATTACATCTAACTCAGTATGAATTAATTTTTAATAATAAATATGATTTTATCTCAGTGTTATGATTAGCATAAAAATTGATTTAATAAATTGAACCACACTAAAAATGGGTTACAATATATCCATTAATAAAAACACTGTCCTAAAATTGATTTAATAAATTGAACCACACTAAAAATGGGTTACAATATATCCATTAATAAAAAGACTGTCCTAAAATTGATTATAATTACTCTCTGTGACTTGGTACATCTGCATTTGTCACAGTTTTTGTCAGTCAAAGTAAGATTTTATAAATTATTTAGGTGGTCAATAATCATTTTCTATGAAAACAAAAAGAATTATGCATTTTAAATTAAAAACAACACTGAATGGAAATGTTACTTGCGTCAAAATTTGCAATTCTTGTTATAATACTTTGGAGAACTTTTTTTGCACATGCATCTGTTTTTGCTTTTCTTTTCATTTTAACTTTTGAGTGAAAACACTTGTGTCTTTTCCTCCTGTTTAATGAAACTGTCAGTCATCATCTTCATCAAATAATGAACTAAATGGTTTATGCTGTGCGCAATTAAAAAAAAAAATGAAACTGCATGGGCAAATACAGTTCACTTCTATTTACAAGTTTAAAAAAAAAATTCTAGTTGAGTTCGTTGATAAATTTTTATGTGTTTTCTAAACAAGAAACCTTAAAGATATACTTCAGTTGTATACTGGTAAGTTAGTTTACTACATACCAATTTAATCATACATGGTTGACCTGGTATTCAACATGCATGTTCAATCTATATTTCCATATTGTACTCCCAGACCGGAAGTCACTGGGTGTCTTCACTTGTGTCCGCACATCAATATTCTTACTTGTACCAAGTCAAACTTGTATAAAACCCAATTTGCTTAGAATTTTATTCACATTGTATATAGAAACCATATTTGGAAAGCATAAAAGAGGGGCTATGTAATAAATACAAAAATGCATTCTTGTTTTGTTCTGAGATGGGGAAAAGAGTTCACATAATATGGCATATGAGTAAATCTCAGTCTAACACCCTCTATGTGTCCCTATCCCTATGCCATATCAAACTCATTCTTTCTGACAATTCAGGACAAAACATGTATTTAGTTTTGTGTATTTATAAGAAAACTGAAAGCAAAGATACTTACAGGTATAAATAGAATACTTCCAAGTATCGTTCCTGTAAATGGGAGAAACAATATAATTTTGTGATGTACAAACAAAATGGTGAGAAAACAAGAAATTATGGTGAAAAAACAACAAGAGTGACACTGAAGCAATAAGGCAATATAACACAGAAGTAATATAAATTTAAAGCAAAACATACAATGATCAAAGAATTGAACTTTAATATGAATGCCAGTGCTCACTGCATACAGCAGAATGGCAAAAGACTCCTACTGTAACTTCCATTAAACACCTTGTTAATGTAAGTAAAAACTGATTTTCTGGATGACTGATTTTCCAGACAAAATCAGTTTTCTTATAGACCCAGATAATTGGCATTTTAATGGACAAGGGAAAATATACATTCAGTGTTTTCCCTGCAGCATAGGGAATGCACATCTATGTTCATTTCCAATGGAATTTATTAAACAAGTTGAAGGATTATGATTTCTGGTAACTCTTGTTTGCAAAATATCACAATTATTAATTATCATTTCTGGTATCCCTTGTTAGCAAAATATATCAATTATTTAATGTTTCCTAAATTAAACAATGAGATGAACACAAATGTAAGATTCCATTTAATAAAAGGTGCAGTATGCTGACAAAATATTCAACACAACACAGTGCACCAAAAGCGTAGCCGCATGATTCAGAACTACATGTAGATGCCTCAGACATTACCAATGTACAAAACATGGCATCATAATACCATACTGAACACAGAAAAATGGGTTTCTAAAACAGTAATTATTATGTAATGTGAAAAATGAACTATTCCAATACTAAAAATACTTACTGATGAAAATATCCAATTTAAATATTCAGATAATTGAGAATATACCGTACAAAAAATTTAGTTTACTATTGGTCAGCAAAGCAATTATCAGCTGTTCCATTCTTTGATTTCATTTTTTTTTTACTTTAAAAAAAATTTCTTAGAATTAAAATCAGTCGGTCTATCAGTTATTCTGAGCAGGTAAATGAACATCAATTTCAGTTAAAAGTATAATTTCAGACAATGGTAAACATTAAAATTCCTGTACCAACTGGCCATTTTTGCAAGTCATGTGGGTAATTTTCAGCAAGGCATTTAGGGTATGACTGGTATTAAAGTTCTTTGCTAAAATTTTCAATGCTATAGGGGATGAACTAGTAAATGTATAACACTGTACCCATTTTATAATTTAGTTTTGTGTTGTCAAAGTTTGTACTTTTTTAAAAATATGGTGTATTTTCTTCAGAAACCAAAGGGTATTTCTATTAGACCATGCTGAAATGGACTTTAGTTCATTACATCACAAGCCTGATATAGTGTTTATGCCCGGGATGACTCAAATATTCTTAAGCAATATCTAACCACTTTATCTTTTTTAATTATGTATCCTGAGTATAAAGTAACTAAGTATAATGCTATGTGAGTATATACAAAAGAATGATTTTAATTGCTTTAAATACTATTTTACTAAGTTATTTGATTAACTATTACAAGAAATTAAAACTGTGTTGAGAAACAAGACAAGCGCACATATACAAGTCCATCTCCAGCAAACAATGCCCACCTTACCACTATTTAAACAAATTTAAATCTGTCAAGAAATTGTTTACATGTGTTTCAATTTAATTTTCATTAACAGAGGCCACATTTGATGGCTGATCTCCCAGGATGCTATCCAGCAAATTTTGTCAAATTCATGTTCGGCAATTTTTGAGAGGTCATTTATGGTAATTATTCTTCTATTTTTAGTAATGGATCAGCATCATTGGACAAAATTTAAAAGACTTTCATGCAAGGATGCTTTCCGTCAAATTTGGTCAAATTCTGTTGAGTAGGTTTTTAAGAAATCATTTAAAGATTTTTTTTTAAATAGTGGCCACATCTGATTGTAGATCAGCATCATTTGAAACAATTCATGGTTCATACAGCACACAAGAGTTGTTTTTCAAGGAGTTTTCAAGGACTTCCAAAAGTTTCAAGAAGTATTCTTCTTACAGAAACTGAACTTCCTCTCTATATTTCTTTCTTTATCACTGCATAAACTGGTACAAAGTAGAAGGAAAAAAATAATAATTAACATGACACTACAGCAAAGGTATACTTCTCCATCTGGTAACTATCAATACTGTGTATCATTTGATCCACCCAATATTATTCCATTTTATTTATATGTTAATTATTTTTGGAAAATGTGTAAATAACAAATTCTGAATTTACAAAGTGATACATTTTAACCACTTTTAACATTTTGTATTCCCTCAGGTTAATTAAAGGAGTTTGGAAATAATTCAAGGAGTTGTTCAGCAAAAGTAAGAAGTTTTCAAGGCAACCCATAAATTTCAAGGATTTTGAAGATTGTAAGAACCATGAAATCAAAAAGACCTTCATAGCGGAATGCTTGTTGTCAAATTTGGTCAAATTGTGTTGAGTGGTTTTTGAGAAGAAGTTTAAAGGTTTTTCTATTTTAAGTAATGGTAGCCATATCTGATGGTGGATCAGCATCACTGAACAAATTTTAGAGACTTTCATGCCAGGATGCTTTATGTCAAATTTGGTCACATTCTGTTCAGCAATTTTTGAGAAGAAGTCATTTAAATGTTTTTCTGTTATTAGTAACAGTGGCCATATCTGAAGGTGGATTGTAATCATTGGATTTTTTTTAAAAAAGATCTTCATGCCAGGATGCTTTCCACATACATGCTATAACACGACATGTCACGCGAAAATCTTTGGACTCCACCTCCCCCCCTCCGACACGGTTGTGTTTCAAAAAACACAATTTTCAGCAATCTTAGCAAATAAACATTTTCCCACAAAAAAACCCCAAAAATGTACATTTCTAGATCCCAATGATATATGCCCGTAATCTGTGGTATGTATAAACAGTAAACAGTCTTGCTCAGAGCTCATGTAAAACTATCCTTGGGGCAGCTTATACAGCTGTTTTAGAGACAATTAAAAGATGAGGCGGTCAGAGATAGACACCTTTCAGAGATTTACTGAATTGGCTCACAATAGCTAGGGTGAGGTGTCGTGTCAAATCCTTTGAGCACTGCTGAGGGAGAGCCCATTAGGCTAATTTGCATAGGTAAAGTACACTAAGTGGAACAACCGAATTTGTCTGAAGTTAAGTACATCAAACAGATGCGCATTGAAAAACAAATGTTATTACACATCACTAACTGCAATGAATGAGAATGTCGAAGCGATCTTTATTAAAGTTTGTGATCAGCGGCAACGTTTCTTTGAAGTCGGATTTTTATAAAATTTAAAACATGATTATTTCAGTAGGTCGAACAACAGCTCCATTCAATCTCTAATGCAGTGTTGCACCTAGGATCCAAAGGTCAGGGGACACTGTGTCCGTCACTCTCCAGATTTGGGGGACACACAACATTTTAAAGGGACAAAGGAAAATTGTAGTACATAATGCACTAGAAGTGCTAAAAAAATGAGATAATCTTATTTGCTTTACAGTTTTGTCACCTAAACTTTCTCATATATTCCTTGGAAATTTACATGATTGCAATAAACATTTTATCATTTGATCAAGTAACTCATGAAAACATGAACATGTTTGAATATCTGATTAACCTGAAATGAACTGCACCATGGAATTTTAATGATTTAAAAGTATTAAATCATTAATCAAATGACAAATTGTGTATTTGCATAAATTGGTACCTTTTTTCATTAATTCAGCCTGAGAATAAATTAAATCTTCACTGCTGTATGTGTGACTTTAACCTCGAAAATACGTTACAATAGCGGCGGTCAAAGACTTTAGCAAATCGGCTGACTACCACAAACCTTGAATGTTTTCATTGCCAGATTCATTGTTTTGAAATGGATATTCATTGCCATCTTACAGGTTTTATCACTTTTAGCGACTTTGGTCATTGCTTGCGCCAACATAGAAATGGATGCACATTTGCGAATGAAAAATGTAGGCATATTTGTGCACACAAATGACACTTGCATTACTGTCAAACCAACTATTGAACTATTGAAAGCAGCAAAGACTTCATGTAATGAAAACTTCATTCCACTGTCCAATGGATTTTAAAGACAGTTACTTGGTGTATTTTTGTATTTAATGTCTGTGAGGTTGTGACCATGTTTGTGGTGATGTTATTTGACAATGATAAGTCTACCCTTTTTTTTGTAAGTATATTAAATGCTTCAGAGAAAACAGATGGTATTTTCTTTTATTCAGATTTGAATTTCCAGTCATTTACTATAAGCTGATTTGAAAAGAGATCTTATTCTCATTTGGATGACATTGTTTTGGGAGTGTCATGCGCACTGACCCCCCCTTGGGACCTCAAAACACACTTTTTGAGTCTCAAAAAACCCCCCCATCAATGTCTGAGAATATGGCAACTATGTTTCCATTGAATTTGATCAAATTGAGTTAAGTAGTTTCTTTGGAAGAAGTTGTATGAAGGGTTTTCTATTCTTAGTAATTCTGGCCATATTTGATTGCTGAAGGTTTTTCTATTTTTAGTAATTCTGGCCATATTTGATTGCAGCTTGCCATCATTTAAACAAATTTTGAAAGACCTTCTTTAGAATGCTTTGTAAAATTTGTTCAAATTCTGCTGAGCAGTATTTGAGAAGTCATTTATGGTTTTTCTATTTTTTGAAATGGTGGCCTATTTTATGGCAGATCATTTGTACCAATTTTAGAGAGCTTTATGCCAGGATGCTTTCTGTCAAATTTAGTCAAATTCTGTCGAGCGGTTTTTGAGATGTTCTAAACAGCACTGTAAATGCATGACACATGAGGGATGAAGGAAAATACCATAAGCTCACTTGGCCTTATGGTTAGATGAGGTACAAATTGTACAGTTATGATGTCATCACAGCAATGCTATTTCTTCCTCAACAAGAACAATGTTATGGCTTGTAAGGAGTGAAAACTTGTCTGTCAGTGTTAAGAATCTAATCTTGGATTATCATCCCAAAAGGGATTTTGCCTTTGGAAATTTAGCAGCAGCCTAAAAACAATTAATTTTCAAATCCATTCATGAAATGCATTTCCATTTTCATTCTGCTTTTGTTTATTGCTGATTGTTCTGCATTTCGCAATTTGCACTCTCTTTTCTTTACAATGCATTATTATTTTGTGTTCATTCTGCATTTCGTTTGTATTCATTCTGTATTCAGTCTTCATTTCACTTGTAAAATCACTCCATTTCAGAAGCCAGTAGTCAGCAATTAATCACTGTATTGTTATACATAACAATTCCAAAATACAAAAAAGTTCTTTTTAAAAGTTGTTTAATTCATCGCCATATTCTGTCAGAGATGATTCATAGAATTAAGATTAACAGCTCCTTCTATTTGATACAGAATGGTCCAAGCTAGAAGGCACTTGCTTTTTCTGATTCAGCATCAGTAAAAGTACCTGCCTGAGACATGATTAAATCTATATCAAAGACAACAATACATGTTCAGTCTCTTTCCATTCAAGCCCAATCGATTACAATTAGGAGCAGTGATCATGTGCTAATAATGAAGTGAGGAGGGCACATGCTTCACTTTCAGATACCGGTAAATAAAAATCAAAAAGTGGTTTGTAACAAATTATCACCAAGGATTTTGCCCATACCACAATACATCGACTTCAAAAGTTGTTTGTTTTTATTGTTGATTTTAGATTGTGTATTATAATTATAAAACCTCAGTTCTGCTTTATTTAATTAGTATTCTATCATCCAGCAACTTGCATTTTTCCATGTTTCTTAATACACTTTTTAAAATAGATTTGTATCATCTAAGTAATTATGAGATATTAATTTCATTAAGAAAGCAATGAATATATTGAAGTGGTTCAATATCAATATCAAAGAACCTGATGCAGGGTCTACTCTAGAACTGAAAGTTTAGGGGGAAAATACCCCCCTCCATTTGAAAAAAGTGGCAATTTTTTTCTTATAGGAGAGATTTAAAGAAGAAATTTTGGTAAGAATTGAACATATGATGAGCGATTTTTGCACTTTCTGGTAATTGTTTTGATTCACTAGTTTAGAAATTAGCATGAATCTTGCAATCACGAATCCTAGAATATGCTGATCATTCTGCATTATAATTATATTCCTTATTAATAGTATGGAACCCATAAGATCATCAGAAAAAAAAATCTTGAGATATAAATTATTAATATGAATTTTATACAAAATTCTACAAAAACCAAAATATTCTGAAAGGAAATTTCACATTTATTCATCAAGACAGTCTAACCTGAGCTGATACAACAATACCATTTCAGCTTATGGGGGTCCAAGGACCCCTCCCCCTACTCCCCCAACTGAAGGCATTGCCCCTAGGAACACCAAAAGGAGGTTTTGCCCTTGCTCCCCACCTCCTGCAACTTTTCCAACTTCTCCTGCTACTTTATTTCTAATTGAAATCCCTCCCATTTCAGGGTCTGAAGTTGCCCATTCAAGTGAAACCCCTGCCATTTCAGGGTCTGAAGTTGCCCATTCAAGTGAAACCCCTGCCATTTCAGGGTCTGAAGATGCCCATTCAAGTGAAACCCCTGCTATTTCAGGGTCTGAAGTTGCCCATCCAAAATCAATTGTTTTTTTTATGTTCACTTGTTTCCATTGTAAGGATCATCTGGACCATCCCCTTAGTATGTGACATTCTGAGTATGTTATATCCCGAGTTTGTGACATAATTAAATAGAACCTGTACAACTGATTACTTTTTTGACATAATTAAATAGAACCTGTACAACTGATTACTTTTTTGAGATAATTAAATAGAACCTTTTCAACTGATTACTTTTTTGAGATAATTAAATAGAACCTTTTCAACTGATTACTTTTTTGACATAATTAAATAGAACCTTTCCAACTGATTACTTTTTTGACATAATTAAATAGAACCTGTACAAGTGATTACTTTTTGACATAATTAAATAGAACCTGTACAACTGATTAATTTTTTGACATAATTAAATAGAACCTGTACAACTGATTACGTTTTTGACATAATTAAATAGAACCTGTACAACTGATTAATTTTTTGACATAATTAAATAGAACCTGTACAACTGATTACTTTTTTGACATAATTCAATATAACCTGTACAACTGATTACTTTTTTGACATAATTAAACAGAACCTGTACAACTGATTACTTTTCTTTTTTTGCCTAGAAGCAAAGTCAAGGATGGAGAGCTTTTCTTACCAGTTAGGCCAGATCGGACCAGCTCTGCATAACAGGATGATCCCACTAATCTCCCCTTGTTGAGAGCCACTATGTAGAGGATGAGTTCCACTACTGAACCAAATGTGGCATTCAGCAAGGCTCCTATAGTAAAACTGCTTTGAGCAGAAATACTGGGAAAAAAATATATTCTTATGAGACTTTACCGGGCTATCATACCATATTGCACTTAAGTTAGCTATGACTAAATTACTGCCTATTTTCTTGTGTAATATACACACCCATCTGCAAAAAAGTGTAGACCAAGATTTGTTGTATAACTGATATTGTGATATGATATGTATCATGATACATAGGTCCCAATATGATATGTATAATGATACATAGGTCCCAATATGATATGTATCATGATACATAGGTCCCAATATGATATGTAACATGACATATAGTTCCCAATACAATATGTATAATGATACATAGGTTCCAATATGATATGTATCCTGGCACATAGGTCCCAATATGATACGTATCATGATACATAGGTACCAATATGATATGTATCATGATACATAGGTCCCAATATGATATGTATCATGATATATAAGTCCCAATATGATATGTATCATGGTACATAGGTCCCAATATGATATGTAACATAACATATAGTTCCCAATATGATATGTATCATGATACACATATGTCCCAATATTATATGTATCCTGGTACATAGGTCCTAATATGATATGTATCATGACATATAATTCTCAATACAATATGTATCTATAATTCTCAATACAATATGTATCATGATACATAGTACCCAATACAAAATGTATCATGATATATAGGTCACAAGTTGATAAATATCCCAGTTAAACATTTTTTTTTTAATTACTAAAAAAGGTCTTGAGATGAATGTAATCATTCTAAAATCATGTAACATGATCCAGAATGAACAAAAGGCCCAATTGGGCCTAATATCAGCATGGATTTCTGGGTCTGTCCTTAATGCCCTGGGGCAATGCTCCTGGAGTCATAGCTTGGAAACCAGAGATCCTCCACACAAAGAAGCTGTGGTGGCTCAGTGGTTAAGGCATTGGACTCATGACCAAAAGGTTACTGGTTCAGTTCCCACCATCTGATCAGCCTGGATCCTCATTAATTTGCATGAATTTCCCTCATAATCAAACTCTTCTGAGATCTTGAAGCTTACATAGCAAGTCTAACCAAAATCTATTCAAAAATGTGGTCTCTAGAATGTTCACAAGCTTGGCCAATCAGATGCAAGACCTCCTCATTAATATGCATGGTTATCACTCATAATAAAACTCATCTGAGATTTTGATGATACAAATTTACATACCAGGTCTGATCAAAAACTGATCTGAAATATGGAATTTAGAGTATTCCCAAACTCAGTTATCAGATGCAAGATCACTTCATTAATATGTGTGGATTTTACTCATAATCACAATCATCTGAGATCCTAATGATACAAGTTTGTATAACAAATCTGATCAAACTCAGCCAATGAAATGCAAGACTATCAAATAAATATGCCTGGATGTCATTCATAATTGAACTCATCCAAAGTCTTGATGATGTAAGCTTGCATACCAAATCTGATTGAAATCTGATGATGTAAGATTACAAACCAAATCTGACTGAAATCTAATGATGTAAGCTTACAAACCAAATCTGATTGAAATCTTTCAGAAATGAAGCCTCTAGAGTGTTCACAAACAAGTGTTGATGGACAGACAGACAGACAATGTATGCAGAACCATACCATAAATAAAGAATGATGAAAATCGTATAGAAAATTATTATTGTATCGACTATCCAACTTAATGCTCCTGAGGGTGGAAGCCGCAATTTGTATCTTTAAATGATTTGACTGTTTCCTTATACAGTTATTGTTATTGTATTTACCCAATACACTGACCACATGCTATGATGACATGGAAATGTCCAGACAGTCTGCTGTACCCAATACACTGACCACATGCTATGATGACATGGAAATGTCCAGACAGTCTGCTGTAACCAATACAGTGAACACATGCTATGATGACATGGAAATGTCCAGACAGTCTAATGTACTAAGACAATAGCAGATATTTAAAAATTGTCATGAAACATGCACTTTTTTAAACTTGTTATGGATTTATTAAAAGATTATATTGCTTGGATTTGATTGCAATTTATTATTAAAAGTGCTTTTTAATTACCTACCAAATGCAGATTGGTTGTCAAAATTTTACGACTCAAAAATTGCAAATCAGAACAGAAAGAGGTACAAAATCAGTCCAATCATGTCTGGCACACTGATCTCCCAATGCATCATGGATGTTCTGTCATCAATGAGAACATCTCAATCTTTTGTCATTGTAATAATAATTAAATGGCATTTAATTTTGGATTAAACAATGCTGAATGATGTAGGAGAAGAGAGGAGAATTTATAACTGGAAAGAAGGGCTCACATAAATCCCCAGAGTATATTTTTCAGCAGATTAACAATGTCTTCTCTTTTATTTGGAATGGAAAAAGAGATAAAATCAAAAGAAATATCTTGATCAATGCATATGATGAAGGTGGTTTTAATGCCATATACTCGCTCATTCTGCAATGCTTTGAAACTATCTTGGATAAGAAAACTTCTTGATCCACTCATTCACTCAAAGTGGAAGTTATTGATTCTGGACAAATTGGAAAATTTGCAAAAGACCTAGTCTGGTTTATGGATAAACAGGATTACATTTCATTTCTGTAAAATTTAGTTCCATTTGGTAAAGTGTTTCCACAGCTTGGAGAGACAAGTTGACATCACCTTAGCCCCAAGTAATGTACTTTCACAGCCTCTGTCATTCAATACATTTATCACAATTGATGGCAAAACTGTCTGGTTTCAACAATGGTATAGAAAAGGAATATTTTTTATAAACTATTCTTCAGATATAAAATGTGAATTTGTAGCAATGAATGGCTTTTTAGAAAGATTTGGTATAAAAACCAATTTTATGCAAGTCAATACCTTCCTTAGTGCTATCCCTAAAGACTGGATTAAGAATGCAGGAAGTAAATAATACCTACATCACTCTTCTTAAAAAGACCATTAAAATCACAAAAATCTTTGATTAATTATTAACTCCTTGAGAAGTGGTCACTATATAGTTGGACAATTCCCACCATAAAAAGCCAGAGCAGTCAATAAATCCTATAAATTTCATTTAATTTCAAGTTGCCACTGAATTGATAAATTACATATTTTATCTTCAGTTTTCATGTTGCATTGTGAGCACTGCAATATGGGGGTGGTACAATATATATATATAGTTTTTGTCACATCAATGACTTCGATGGATTCTTTTACCTGTTTGGTGTTAAATTTAACAACAGTTTTAGTCATACTACAAACTATATTTGGTATGGTTAGATGCAACTTTTACAATCATGCTACAGAAGTATGGATGGATGTTATTTCTATTGAGGAAAAATAACAAAACTGAGTATTTATTAAGTGTTTTGATTTATGTGGACATGGTGGTGGTAGCAATACAAAAAGGAATGTGAGGAATATGTAAATTACCTGATAATTGCCATCCCCAAGTAGTAGGTTAGGGGAATAACAGCCAATACTGCCAATACACATTTCTGAAACAAAAACAAAAAATCATATAAATTCTTTACAAGATAAATTAAAGCATTCAGGTCTTTCTCAAGAACGATTTTAAAAACAAGATCCACGTATGAATTTGTGCAATGATAAATGTTTGCAAACCTATGTCTTGAAATCATGACATTTCACAGATAGAAATAGAGCTTGTTTGAAATAAAAGCATGATTAAGAGAGTTATTGTGATGAAACAAAAGTATGTGGGTCCAACATTCAGCAGCCTTAAATGCACAGAATTATTTTCTAGAAAGTGTTCATCAAATTACAATTAAGCTATGTCAGTGTGTAGCCGCATATAAATATTCCTTGAAATCAAATTACAATTAAGTTATGTCAGTGTAGAGCTGCATATAACATTTCCTTGAAATCAAATTACAATTAAGTTATGTCAGTGTAGAGCTGCATATAACATTTCCTTGAAATCAAATTACAATTAAGTTATGTCAGTGTAGAGCTGCATATACAATTTCCTTGAAATCAAATTACATTTAAGCTATGTCAGTGTAGAGCTGCATATACAATTTCCTTGAAATCAAATTACATTTAAGCTATGTCAGTGTAGAGCTGCATATACAATTTCCTTGAAATCAAATTACATTTAAGCTATGTCAGTGTAGAGCTGCATATACAATTTCCTTGAAATCAAATAATAATTAAGAGACTTATTGTGCAGAAACAAAAGTGATGATGCCAAATGCAGAATCCTGAAAATCAAACTCTGCCAAGGTGCTATCAACTTAAGTTGCATATCAAACTTGGTTGAAATTCTAAGAGAATTAAAAGAGTTACTCCATAGAAAGAAACTAGATAGCCAGACAATTTGGGCCATAACTCCACTAAAAGATGGGTAGCCAGACAACTTGGGCCATAACTCCACTAACAGATGGGTAGTCTGACAATTTGGGCCATAACTCCACTAAAGATGGGTAGCCAGATAATTTGGGCCATAACTCCACTAACAGATGGGTAGTCTGACAATTTGGGCCATAACTCCACTAAAAGATGGGTAGTCTGACAATCTGGGCCATAACTCCACTAACAGATGGGTAGTCTGACAATTTGGGCCATAACTCCACTAAAAGATGGGTAGTCTGACAATTTGGGCCATAATTCCACTAAAAGATGGGTAATCTGACAATTTGGGCCATAACTCCACTAAACGATGGGTAGTCTGACAATTTGGGCCATAATTCCACTAAAAGATGGTTAGTCTGACAATTTGGGCCATAACTCCACTAAATGATGGGTAGCCAGACAATTTGGGCCATAACTCCACTAAAAGATGGGTAGTCTGACAATTTGGGCCATAACTCCATTAATAGATGGGTAGCCAGACAATCTGGGCCATAACTCCACTAAAAGATGGGTAGCCAGACAATCTGGGCCGTAACTCCACTAAAAGATGGGTAGTCTGACAATTTGGGTCATAACTCCACTAAAAGATGGGTAGTCTGACAATCTGGGCCATAACTCCACTAAAAGATTGGTAGCCAGATAATTTGGGCCATAACTCCACTAAAAGATGGGTAGCCAGATAATTTGGGCCATAACTCCACTAAAAGATGGGTAACCAAATAATTTGGGCTATAACTCCACTAAAATATGATGTTTTATGCTGAAAATGTAAGCCAGCATCATTAACAATCAAACTCATCCAAGATCTCATCAATATCAAGACTAAATTTGTTTGAAATCCAATAAATAAAGCAGTTATTGTGCAGAAATCAAAGATGTTGGGTCTGACAATCAAGAGCCATAACTGAAAATCAAATTCTGCCAGAGTATCACAAATACCAAGCTGCATACAAAAGATTGAAATCCAATACAAATTAAGAGTTATTGTGCAAACTGAAAGTGAATGGGTCTGACGAACTGGGTTGTAATGCCACTAAAGAATGATGTAGAATGCTGATAATGAACATAGCCATTAATATCAAGCAGCATACAAAAATTTGGCTGAATCATCATAAATCAAGAAGCTATTGAGCAGATATGAAAGTGGATGGGTCTAATATTCAGGGGCTATAACTCTGGTTATTCACAGCAATAATCAAAGAAGACCAATGGTGAACTGAAAAGAAAGTGATCTCAGGGTGGTCAGAAGAAACACTTCAAAAATCCCCTCAAGTCATCCTTGAAGCATTTCAACACTGACCCCGATTCTTGGGAAGACCTTGCACAGGATCACTCCACCTGGCACAGTCTCATCCATACTAGAGCTACACACACCTGGCACTTTGAACTGAGGAGAACTGCTGTGGCACAGTCTCATCCATACTAGAGCTACACACTTTGAACTGAGGAGAACTGCTAAGGCAGTGCAGAAGAGTGAGCAGGTGAGCAGCATAAATCTCAGAACTGCAACACATCCTCTATTGATCAAGCAACCCCAAGCCATATCTCCTGTCCAGTGTGGCACTGACAGTTCAGATAACAAATTGGCTTGATCAGCCACTCATGTACTCACAGA
Organism: Margaritifera margaritifera; assembly: GCA_029931535.1. Taxonomy (NCBI): domain Eukaryota; kingdom Metazoa; phylum Mollusca; class Bivalvia; order Unionida; family Margaritiferidae; genus Margaritifera; species Margaritifera margaritifera. Next base: position 424,910 of record JAQPZY010000975.1, on the reverse strand, counting down.
AACCAAACCAGTTAGTGATGTCATGGTCATCTTCGAACTCAAAGGATGAACAGCATAACTCTGGTAAATAATGATGTAGAACACTGTCAATCAAATTCACCTAAGGTCTCATCAACATTAGCTGTCAACAACATTTGGTTGAAATTCAATAATAATTAGGGGAGTTATTGTGTTGAAACAAAAGTGGGTGCATCTGACAAAAATGGGGCGATAACACCACTAGGCAATGACAAAGAAGACTGACAATCAGCACATCTAAGGTCTCAACAATGTCATGCTGCAATTGTTAAAAAGGATTTAATATTAATAAAGAGAGTAATTGCCAAAAAAACAAAAAGTGGGTTGGTCTGACAATTAGAGCTATATCACTGCTAAACAATGACATCAATGCTGATAATCAATCTCAGCAGTGGTTTCATCGATATCAAGCTGCATACAAAATTTGGATAATAGGCAAAAATAATTAAGGTAGTTACTGTCCAAAAACAATTAAGAAGTAAAACTCTGCTAACCATGACATAGAACACTGACAATCGAGTTCAGGTGGGTTTGACAATCAGGAGCTATAACTTGGCTCACTGATGATGTAGAACACTGAAAAGTGAACTCTATCAAGGTCATATCAATATCAAGCTTCATACAAAATTTGGTTGAAATCGAATATCACTATCGAATATCACTAAGAGAGCTATTGTAGAGAAGCAGAAGTGGATGGGTCTGACACGCAGGTGTTATAACTCAGCTAAATAATGATGTAGAACGCTGACAACTGAACTCGACCAAGGTCATATCAGTATCAAGCTGCATACCAAATTTAGTTGAAATCAAATACTGTATTTTTCCGGCCTATAAGTCGATGTGGTGTACAAGTCGAAGTTGCTAATTCTGTTAATTTTCCATCCTTCATCCATATATAAGTTGATGTGGAGCATAACACGAAGCCAGATCAACACATTCGCTTTGTCTTTTTTGCTAGTAATTTCCGGTTTCATGCATATTAATGGTATCACAGTATGCTATTCCAGATTAACTGGGAAATTGCAGTCACCAATGCCAACATGCTTTTTCCCCGTTTCGTTTTGGAGAGAGTCAGAGACAGAGAGAGGGAGGTTTCTGGGCAATTGTAATCTGTATTGTTCAGTTCCTGACAATTGTGGTCTTCCTCATGTACAAGGGCACTACTATATTCCATTATCAATTCACGCCTCTGAATAAACAGTTCATACTTGTTTTAATTACGATATCCATTGTCACAAGAACCACATGGATATGCAGTGTTATTTACATGCTAATTAAATATGCCTAGCCTGTTATATATCTAAACTTAAGCCTGTTATCTAAACTTTATCCTCTGTTATCTATCTAAACTTTAGCCTGTTATATATCTAAACTTTAGCCTGTTATATATCTAAACTTTAGCCTGTTATCTAAACTTTAGCCTGTTATATATATCTAAACTTTAGCCTGTTATATATCTAAATCTATCCTTAGTAAGGCTGTCACTTTCAACAGATATTTTGATGAAACCTTACTCAGGTTCAGACTTTATCATACAATAGTCAAGTCCCTACCGCAATGGTCAAGGTTATTAGTAGGGAAAAGGGCATGAGACATTACCAAGAATATCACTGTCTGATAATTAGCCCATCCACTACTTCTTGAGATGTTACCAAGAATATCACTGTCTGATAATTAGCCCATCCACTACTTCTTGAGACATTACCAAGAATATCACTGTCTGATAATTAGCCCATCTACTACTACATAAAACATTACCAAGAATATCACTCTCTGATAATTAGCCCATCTACTACTTCATAAGACATTACCAAGAATATCACTCTCTGATAATTAGCCCATCCCCTACTTCTTGACAAATTTATTAGACTGGCTTCTTGGTACTTATCATGTGCTGTTTGTGGTACTCTTTTGTTTGTTGGAATTGGCAAATTCCTATTTTGTAGCTTTTTAAGATAATCAAAACTGACATAACTGACATACAGTATTTCTCCCAAGATAAAACCAAGGTACCAGCCTGATAAAATTGTCAAAAAGTCGGGGGTTGGATATCAGACAGTGATACACTCGGTATGTATTTGCTAAAAAAAATGTAAAAATGGGCGATGGGCTTATCATGAAGCATCAGATAAATGTTATTATTTCACCAGTGGACATTGCAAGTTGTTTTCATGTCAGTACATCAAAGGTCACATCACAGGAGGATAAGATTCATCACAGACAAAACCATAATTTCCAAATTTTTCTAGCCTCAAAATCTGAATTGTGTTCTTTTCGACTTTTTTGTCCACCACAGAAAACAGGGAATACTAAATTGGGCATTCTCTGTCCCACTTTACATCATAACATTATCTGACAACAGACCCATCTACAATCACATGCAAGAATTAAATTCTACAAAACCAGTACATCTAGGTCCATGTGAAATTATAGTAAATGGCACTAGTTATACAGATGATCACAATATTGCAAACCAACTGAACATCTTTTTTACTAACATTTCCCAAACACTTGACATGTCTAATTTTACAGAGCCTAACATAGATAAACTTACTGCCTTTGTGAATGAAAGGGTACCCGATCATGTTAGTTTTAATACCCCCCCTAATTACATTAACTGATGCTACTGATATTATCACTAACCTACACACTAACAAATCAGCTGGGCTAGATGGGATTCACCCCAAAATTCTTAAAATGTCAGCTCTATCAATCTCTGAGTCGTTGAAAGAAGTAATTAACTGTAGTATCATTTCCTGTAAATTTTCACAATCATTGAAATTAGCAAAAGTATTTGCAATTCATGAGGGAAATTAAAAGAATGACCCATCGACCCATATCTGTTCTTTCAAAATTATTGAAAAACATGTCAACAAGCATCTTTTCGGATATCTTAACAAGTATCAACTCCTCCATAAATTACAATCAGGTTTCCGACAAAAACATTAATATCAAACTGCATTGACAAAACTTATAGACCTTTGGCTAATAGCGATCGAATCAGGTGAACTTACTGGCACAATCTTCATTGATTTGAAAAAAGCATTCGATTTGGTTGACCATTCGGTGCCCATTAAAAAACTATCAGCCTACAAGTTTTCTTCAAACTCAGTTACTTTGTTCATGTTGTATCTCACAAAAAGACCCCAGGTTGTTTGTACAGGTAAATATACTTGCGCTTCAAGTCATATTTTAAGTGGTGTTCCTGAAGGCTCTTTATTAAGGACTTTACTTTTTCTACTGTATATCAATAACTTAGTCATTTATCCAGTGCACTCTAACACAGATATTTTCGCTGACAATTCTACACTACATACATCTGGTAAATCTCTTGACTCCACTGAAAATAAACTTCAAATCGACAATATATCAGATTGGTGTCAACAAAACAGAAGGCATATTAATGCATTTAAAACGAAATGCATGACAATCGGAACAAGGCAGCACCTATCCACTAACATGGATTTACTGCTAACTCTAAATGGTTTTGATGTGTCTAGTGTTAAAAATAAAAAACTTCTTGGTATCTACATTGATCAACACCTCAGATGGAATACACATATTGATCACATATCTGCAATGGTTGTCAAAAGAATAACTCCCTTAAAAATACTGTTGAAATTTATACCTCCCCAGTCACCTGAACTTTATTTTTCTGGATATATACTACCACTGATAGAGTACACCTGTACCATATGGAGAAACAGATCTATTCAGAATTGACAAACTCCAGAAGAAGGCTGCCTGAATAATTCTGAAACTTCCTATTATGACTCCCTCTAATGTTTTGTTTTCACATCTACAATGGCCACCTATACAAAAACGTATTCTTTATTCGAAAGGAATCATGACATATAAGTCTCTAAATGATCTTTCTCCAGATTATATCTCTAACCTAATTGAACTAAGATCATCAAATACTGAGCATGATCTCCAACTAACAACAAACTCCAGAGATTCTGAGGTCGAAACTCAACCATTTCAAAAGCTCATTTACTCTATCAGCACCTACCTTTTGGAATTCCTTACCCCTGCAGATACACAATTCAAATTCCCTTGCTACATTTAAAACCTCATTAAAGAAATTAAAGAATTTTTTTCTTCACCAGCTGGAATGATATATTAAAGCCTCCAAATACAAAATTTTATGAATTGTATCATTGTATCCAGACTTAATCTGTGCATATTTTATTCTATGTATACAGAGGAGCCTCGTTAATCCGGACACCTTCGTTCCCAGTGAATATTTCCGGATTAACGAGTTTTCCGGATAATTCAATCATGCACATTTTTATTTTACGATGTCATCATACCGTATACATGTACATGTACATGTATTTGCTAGCTGTAAATGTACTGTATATGCAATAATGGTTGAAATAAATTAATGAATACATCTATTGACTTGTGTTTATTTCACTTTATTATAACATGAACTTGTACTGCCTGCACTTTGTTCATGTCGGCACTATTTGCTTCTCCCTCATACAATTTTCGTTTGATGTCTCGCCGATTCTTGAAGCGTTGTAGCCAACCACGAGAATAGGCAAAGTCAGTGATGCCGAGTTGGTCTCCGAGTAACTTTGCCTTGGCAATGAGCATTTCATCGTTGATGGCGGCGTGGTGGGCCGACATGTCTGAGAACCACATGGCAGATATCTTGAATAGTAGCTTTTGGGTGATCTTCTTTGTGCTGGCAAATCTTTTTTTATGCTGGCCAATATCTCTACTCGTCTATGTTTGCTTGATGGTGTCACCATAATAATATAAAAAGTACAACGAATACAAACTGATATCTCGCAGTTAAATGCGTTATGGTAAACTTATAAAATGCAGTCATTTCTATAAGTCGTATTTTACAACTGTTATAGCTGCTAATGAGCTGATAATTGACGTCCCCTTTTATTCTGAAATGAAGACCTATACTGTCCACAGCTTAAGTCAATTAACATTATTTGTTCAGTCATCAACAAATTGTGATTGTTACATACAATTGGTAAACAACAAAGAGACTTAATGACACATTTAATTTATTAACCATATGTTACGTCAAAAAGTGTGGACGATTTGATCCCAGTGTGTTTATTTAATTATTAACACCCCCGTCGGCAACTAGCTAAAACAGACATTGTTTATACAATTGCTGTTCACAATACGGTCACGCTACTTGAAGTTTTTCCACACACAGGATCACGTGATCAATTTATAACTTTAATGTGCCACTAGAATTTGACCAATCAGAGATTGATACATTGACACACCTCCAAATTTGTGTAGGTGAATCGGTGTTATCCGATATACAATTTTTCGAATTTTCATATTTTTGGACAGATTATTTCCGGATTATCGAGGCAAGTTTTATAGTAATTTTACACTTTGGTCCCCGATTTTGATTTCCGGATCCGGAATGCGGATTTCTTGATTAACGGAGCAAAATAACGTTTAGAAAATCCGTTCCCATTTAACTCTGTCCTCGATAGTGAGGTTTCCAGATAAACGGAGTCCGGATTAACGAGGTTCCTCTGTATATGACTTCTGACATGCTGAAATGTTTATACCTGTGTATAGTATATTGTTCACATATGTACCTGTTGACCTCTATAGTTACGTATTTTAAATCGAGTACATGTGTGAGCATACCTGTGTGATTTTTATTTAACATAACCTGTTACATAAATTGAGAACCACATGGAAGACGGGTCTTTCATGACCAAATGTGTTATCTCATACATGCCAAACCCTAGAGTGGTATAGGCATAACCTAAGAGGTAAAAAAACGTCACCTGTTCATAAAAAGTGTAATCTATATATTACATGCCATAATTACAATAAACTGTATGAAAAATGTACATTTAGTTTTGTTACTAACCTGGATCTGCAGCTGGTTACAATTCTTACCACAAATGGGCAACATCCATGTGGATTAGTACCAGAATACAAACACAACACATAGTGACAAACTATTTATATACAACACTCACTTTAAGTAATCTACACAAATTCTGCAATGAGTATGACTATGTGCTCAACCTGAGTATCACTCACATAGTCATCTTTTTAAATTTGTATTGATTTGTCCTTTTTATGATCCAACATGTTGTGAAATTTAAAAAGATCCCTTCCCTCTCAAAAAATAATGAATCTGTGAGATACATTTTCAAATTGAAGAAATATGTCTTTTTATGATCTGATATCGTTTGAAGTTTAAAAAGATCCCTCTCCTCTAACATTTTTCAGTCATATATCATCCATAAGTCACATCAATTAAGCCTGTTTTGCTTAACATCTGGTGCCATTTTTGTAAAAAATATAGACTGGTCCACTACCTAAATATGTTATCAAAATATAATGAATTTGTGAGTCAAGTTTTCAAAGCGAAGAAATCTATCTGTTTTCTTGGAAATGTGTCATTATACAGCTGCTATAAATAGAAAAAAAGAAGAAAGGTACACGTTGGCCTGTGATGGACAAATGTACTTTTATGGAGCAGTCTTCATTTTTTAGAATATTCTCAAATTTATATGATGTGTGGGATTAAATAGATGATAATGAAAATGACAAACACAACTTATTATTCCTTTATCTTTTTTTTTTAATGAACCAAAAAAGTGTCATCCAAACACAAGCAAGTACAAGACATAATTAGGTGAAAAAAAGCATAATGATTGGCATGTATGTTATCCTCGTTAATAAAGATTATTATTATTATTATTATTATTGATGAGGTAAGGTCCACTAATACAGTATACTCATTTTCACCAGTGATGTCTTCCATTTTCCTGAAGGTCTCCATGACCTGTTTAGCATACCAGTTGTGGAAATATGATTTTAATTCTTCTTTGTAGTCTTTATTTACTGTAAAGTCTAGTGGTTGAAGTTGGTGCATACATGAGGCAGGCTCAAGCAAAGGAGTGATTCCATTGTTTTTCAATTTAGTTAGCATCTTTGCACTTTCATGGGCTCTGAACACATCACATGTTGACACTTTTTGCTAATTGCATTCAGCAAGCAGCAGCTGGTCACATGTTTGGTACACATGAAATGATGACATTATCCACACTAATGGTGATCTAAATTGAACTTTGCCACTCTTAAGCCACAGTGTTAACATCAAAGTCATCATAAAGTACTGATGATGTAAGTGTATGGATAGTATTTTATGGAAGAGGTTATATACATATACTTTAATAACCGATTAGCTAAGTGTTGTTGGCTATGTCAACTCCCTTTGATGTGGAGTGTACTGACTGATCTCGACAGGTGTTTGATTTGTGCTCATACTGGTGGTAGTATTGTTTTAACCATTGAAGCAACCACCATTTGTTGTCGGCATAGTTTTGTTCTTTGGTACTCTTTATTTTAGGTATTTGTAAAGGTCAAATCCACGAAATGAAATACCTACAAATATGTAAACTTTGACAGGCAAAATGACAAATTTAAGTACCCATGAAAATGTCTATTTTTACAAAACCATGAAAATTGAGACCCACAAAAATAAATGATACTACAGTATTAAAGACTATGGGTACAATCCAGAAAATAACAGTAAACACCATCTAACATCAAGCTCCTGTGATTTAATCATCATGAGGTGGTTACGATATCAAAAAAGGCTGAGTTTTATTGAACACGTAAGAGACCTAATCAGAAATTGTACTGAATATATGTGACCAAACACGGGTATAAAATTCCAAGATGTTTCTAACTTCTTTAACAGATCCTTTTTTTTCCTTTATATTTATATGAGTGAATTTGTTTTGCAACCAAATTTTGTTTCAAAATTCAAGGATTTTTTTAGGACTAGTAGCATTTTTAAAGCTGTTTTCCAATACTTCTTGGAACCGACCTGAAATTAAAGTTCTCTTCAAGGTAGCCGCTATATATCAAGAACTTTTCAAGACTGTGTGAACCCTACACATACCATGCTTTGACATACCCCCAATTCATATGAGTTTCAAAAACTTTTACACCGAATGTTTACACTAATGATGCCCCCAATACCATCACTGCTGAAAAAGTGATACCTATCCCTCATGGTTTGCTAACCAAGTGAGAAAAAAATGCCTAAAATATCTTACCGAAACTCCACTTGTACTCTTATTTTCTGGGTCAGCAAACCCTATTACTAGGGACAGGAACACAAATACAAGCAAATCTGAAGAAATGTTAAAGACAATCCAATTTCTTATTATATATTAATAATGACATATCAGATTAGAAAAAATCAAAGTGATTGTAAATAGTATTTTATCAAAAGCCAGTGTTGATAACCTTGAACGAATCATTTATATCTTATGTTAATCCCGAAATGTGATGATATCAGATAAAAAACTATGCATCCTGTTCAAGTCAATTGCAATGTCAACCTTATAACTTTTCATTCATAAATCATTTGTATTTACAGATTTTGATTCATGTAATACAGTGTATATCTATTCTTAACGAGTAATACAGATCTCAAATTATCACATGCAAAAAGTTGTCCTCTTATCATTCATGTGAGAAGGACTCAAATATAAGTACCTTACCCTGTAGGATTTTGCTGTGAGAAGGACTCAGATACAAGTACCTTACACTGCAGGAGTTTTGTTCTAACCAAAAGGGTATACATAAAATTAGACCACTATGCTGTGAGAAGGACTCAAATATAAGTACCTTACCCTGCAGGAGTTTTGTTCTAACCAAAAGGGTATACATAAAATTAGACCACTATGCTGTGAGAAGGACTCAAATATAAGTACCTTACCCTGCAGGAGTTTTGTTCTAACCAAAAGGGTATACATAAAATTAGACCACTATGCTGTGAGAAGGACTCAAATATAAGTACCTTACTCTGCAGGAGTTTTGTTCTAACCAAAAGGGTATACATAAAATTAGACCACTATGCTGTGAGAAGGACTCAAATATAAGTACCTTACCCTGCAGGAGTTTTGTTCTAACCAAAAGGGTATACATAAAATTAGACCACTATGCTGTGAGAAGGACTCAAATATAAGTACCTTACCCTGCAGGAGTTTTGTTCTAACCAAAAGGGTATACATAAAATTAGACCACTATGCTGTGAGAAGGACTCAAATATAAGTACCTTACTCTGCAGGAGTTTTGTTCTAACCAAAAGTGTATACATAAAATTAGACCACTATGCTGTGAGAAGGACTCAGATACAAGTACCTTACCATGTAGGAGTTTTACAGTTATAAATATTTCAGTGTCAGAGCATCATAAGTTCAACATTTGAAAACATACACCCTGATCACTCAATGAACTGATGCAGCAATCATTATTTGGCTGGTATTGTTAAAAAAAACAACAAAGAAAGACACAACACAATTAACCAATTGTTTACTCACCTTGTTACTTATTTCATTTAAAAATAAAATGATCTTAAATATATACTGTGAAACCTCTCAAAACAAAAACCTCAACAAATCCAACCCCCTCACATGCAAAACTGTTGAAGTTTTCTGACCCAAATTGTTCCCTTCTTTAAACAATTAACTTAATAAACTGAAAACCTTCACAAACAAAATTCTAATTCCATACCAAGGGTCATGAGAAATATATTCATACATAAAAAACATATATGTGTGCCACAATGTGAGAAAACATCCCTTTGAGCTATAAATTACATTTTGAGATTTTGTACAGTTCGAAAAAAGCAATATTCCCTAAATATAAAGTGTTTTTTCCCCAAATGAATATCACAAATATTAAGAGAGATACCTGAATGCACCTTTGAACAACATTATGTTATAAATTCTTTTGTATGACATCAGTTTTCTATGATGATGCCAAATTGTCTGAAGGAATGTTGTCTTGCACTGCAACTAAGGAATTTCTGAAGCCCTGATACCTATTGATACCTGGAAAGAATTGCAAACCTTTAAAGACAGCTGAGCCACGGAGCAAAAATGGATGTAAGAGCTATACATGCTCATTTCGGCAAATACCACTGTACAGTAATGTATAGAAAGCAAGTCAAGGATATTGAGTAAGATCTCTGTATGTATTGAAAGCAATGTCAAGGCTATTGAGTAAGAAAGCAATGTCCAGGCTATTAAGTAAGATATTTGTATGTATAGAAAGCAAGGTCAAGGATATTGAGTAAGAAAGCAATGTCAACACTATTAAGTAAGATATCTGTATGTATAGAAAGCAAGGTCAAGGATATTGAGTAAGAAAGCAATGTCAACGCTATTAAGTAAGATATCTGTATGTATAGAAAGCAAGGTCAAGGATATTGATTAAGAGCTCTATATGTATAATGAGCAAGTCAAGAATATTAAATAAGATCTCTGTACAATAAGCAAATGCAAAGATATTAAGCACGATCTCTGTATGTACAGAAAGCAATGTCAAGGATACTGAGTAAGATGACATTCATGCCATCCACTGTGTACTTGTAGTAGTAAATGTTGATAGCCTGGTGAGTGTACATAATTATCTCACTACTCTGTTGCTTGGTGTCCTGAAAATGCGCAAGAAATTTCCTTTAATTATAGCAATATTTATTTAAAAACAACCTAATTTAAAAGAAACAAAAGACAAACAATTCTCGCTCCTGATACAACATATTTTTTAAAAGCTTTGCCAAAATATCTATTAAAAAAGGTTATACTCAAGGTTGAATACTCAAATCATTTAGATTCAGATATTGTTAAAGTTGAAATTAACTGCAAACTGAACTATAGTAACTACATGACCCTGGGACAGTAACCCAAGATGTGTTACATATATTATTTGTCCCACTGCAACAAAAACATGTATTAAAAGTTTGGTTAAAAAAAAAATTATTCAAAAAATGTTATTGTAATTGCAAATTTTTGTATATCTGACCTCGAACACCAGAGGGCCAAAATCATACCCCTATCACAGATAGTTGCCTTTGTATCAAGTTTTGTAAATTTATGATATATAGAGGATATCTAAGTTTTTTTAGTAGATATAAGGAAATATTTCATGAGTGAATTGGAAACACTGTGACAATTCAAAATGTTTTCACTTCATGAGTTAAATATTTCCTTATATCTACTAAAAAAACATAGATTTTCTTTTTATTATATTTTTAAGGCAAAAGCCTTCCATTTGAATGGATTTGTTTCTCCATTCTGTGTCAATGCGATTAACAGCTGCATTACTATGTCGATAAAAAGATGTTCTGAAATTACAAAAATTTTTGTGCAGCAACTTATTACAATTTAGCTTGTACATATAATGCTTCAAATTGTGTATTTTGTCAAATTAATGAATGTTTTCATGCAAAAATGAAGAGATGTTTATTTTCGTTAACACATTTGTTGCGCAGATTAATTCAGTTAACATTGCTGGGGTGGCGGTACTATAGCAACATGACAGAACGCTCCAACACACTTAAGAGCGTAACATCATCAAACAACAGCTTTTAATGATTGTGGTGAGTTTACTTGCAAGGATTTTGGTTGCTATTTTTGTTTATTTTTGCATTCAGACATAAATTTTGTGTGTTGGCAGGCTTGCAGTCTATTATGGTAACAGACGTTGCACCCAAATACTGATTGTCACTTAATTTCGGTTTGCAATCAACACTAGTCAATGCCTGATTTCTTCATCATTTTCAGACATGATTATGATTGTGACGAGAGTTAAAATCGCTACTTAAACAATTTTATTACTATATCTAATCAAGAGTTTTTCTTAAAAAATGTGTACCATTTGTCGTTTTGTGTAACAGGTAACATGTATGGATGACACAGAATATCAAATAGCAACAGGTCATGTAAGTTCAGTAACTGACAATTTGGACTATTCATGTGGAAAACTAATTATAAAAAAGTTAATACCTGAAGCCTACTTTTTGTTGTTTGGGATTGATTTTTATGCATTCTTGATGGCACCTTTTCATTAATTACATAAATGTATACTAGAGGGTCGACAGTCTTTACACATTTTAAGATCTATTCATCCTGATGGGGAGAGAGAGAGTGAGAGAGGAAGGGTGGGAGGGAAAAAGTGAGAAAGAAAAGAAGAAGAAAAAAATGAAATAGGTCTAAATATCGAAATACAGGTCTGAATAACATACATAAGGGCAGATATACTTTCTAAATGGAAAAAGAAAGTAGTTCCAAAGCTGGTATTGCCACTGTGGCAATAAAAGTGGTATCACCACTGTGGCAATAGAAGTGGTATCACCACTGTGGCAATATTATTTTTCTCACACTGATATATTTCAATATCTCATTATGAAATATATAATAAAAAAAGGAGACAAAGTTATGGACCAGTGGATGGATGGATGGGCAGGCAGATGGAGGGCATCACAATATTCATCACCTATCACTAGAGCTGAGTGTTTAAAATGTATGGAGCCACTTGTCTCATTATGGTATCATTACAATATATCTCTCTTGATTAAATTTTACACAGGGTTAGACTGTGCCCTGGATGATAGAGGAACCCTTGTTAAAATAGCCTTCTTCTAAAAAAAAAATTAAATGTCTGAAATTCATTTATCAAATTCTCCTTCCTTTAAAGACATATTTGTTTTATTATGATTCATTATGATTGTCATTTTAAAACTTTTAAGAAAATATAGTTTTACATATTTATCAGATAAAGAGAAAAGTTATAAAGCTTAAACAATAACAAGAAGGCCTGGGCCTATACACCGACTATTTTTAGCATCATATAGGTTGCTTCCCTTTCTATCAAGCAGTTACCTTCCCACAGTAGGTATTTTGATAATAATGCATACGAATTCTTTTTTAATTTTTAGTGATTCTGTTATGATAAACATTAACCACTATATGGTTCTGTTTTATATAAATACACAATTTTATATAAATTCATTGAAAACTAGTTCTTTACAATCAGGTGAAACTGATATAAGTGCTCATTCAGTTATAGACTGTATAGTAAAATACAAACCATGGGGAGGCAATTCATTGCCAGATAGGGAGGTAACTTATACAATACACAAATAGGGAATTGAACGCATGATCAAAGCATTGCTGTAAAACATTTTACCTTGACCATGAGGTAAAAAAACTGAGCGTGCATGTCATAAAATGAACTGTTGTAGCTGCATAATGATTTATCACAAGTATGAAGAAAATCCACAAAGGGGTTTAGGATATAGAAGTAAATGGTCACACTTTAACCAAAATATTAAGACAAATTTTGTATGACTGAGACACTGATCCCAAGGTCAAAGGTGTTAGCGTGTATCATTCAAAATGAACTGTCTTTGCTCCATAATCTTTCAAAATGAACTGGCTTTGCTCCATAATCTTTCAAAATGAACTGTCTTTGCTCCATAATGTTTCATAATGAACTGTCTTTGCTCCATAATCTTTCAAAATGAACTGTCTTTGATCCATAATCTTTCAAAATGAACTGTCTTTGCTCCATAATCTTTCATAATGAACTGTCTATGCTAAATAATCTTTCAAAATGAACTGTCTTTGCTCCACAATCTTTCAAAATGAACTGTCTTTGCTCCATAATGTTTCAAAATGAACTGTCTTTGATCCATAATCTTTCAAAATGAACTGTCTTTGCTCCATAATCTTTCATAATGAACTGTCTATGCTAAATAATCTTTCAAAATGAACTGTCTTTGCTCCATAATCTTTCAAAATGAACTGGCTTTGCTCCATAATCTTTCAAAATGAACTGTCTTTGCTCCATAATGTTTCATAATGAACTGTCTTTGCTCCATCATGTTTCATAATGAACTGTCTTTGTTCCATAATCTTTCAAAATGAACTGTCTCTGCTCCATAATCTTTCAAAATGAACTGTCTTTGCTCCATAATCTTTCATAATGAACTGTCTTTGCTCCATGTTTAATAATGAACTGTCTTTGCTCCATAATCTTTCATAATGAACTGTCTTTGCTCAATAATGTTTCATAATGAACTGTCTTTGCTCCATAATCTTTCAAAATGAACTGTCTTTGCTCCATAATCTTTCAAAATGAACTGTCTTAGCTGTCTTTGCTCCATAATGTTTCAAAATGAACTGTCTTTGCTCCATAATCTTTCAAAATGAACTGTCTTCGCTCCATAATCTTTCAAAATGAACTGTCTTTGCTCCATAATGTTTCATTATGAACTGTCTTTGCTCCATAATCTTTCAAAATGAACTGTCTTTGCTCCATCATGTTTCATAATGAACTGTCTTTGTTCCATAATCTTTCAAAATGAACTGTCTTTGCTCCATAATCTTTCAAAATCAACTGTCTTTGCTCCATGTTTCAAAATGAACTGTCTTTGTTCCATAATCTTTCAAAATGAACTGTCTTTGCTCCATAATCTTTCAAAATGAACTGTCTCTGCTCCATAATCTTTCAAAATGAACTGTCTATGCTAAATAATCTTTCAAAATGAACTGTCTTTGCTCCATAATCTTTCAAAATGAACTGTCTTTGCTCCATTTGCTCCATAATCTTTCAAAATGAACTGTCTTTGCTCCATAATCTTTCAAAATGAACTGTATTTGCTCCATAATGTTACATAATGAACTGTCCTTGCTCCATAATCTTTCAAAATGAACTGTCTTTGCTCCATAATGTTTCATAATGAACTGTCCTTGCTCCATAATCTTTCAAAATGAACTGTCCTTGCTCCATAATGTTTCAAAATGAACTGTCTATGCTCCATAATCTTTCAAAATGAACTGTCTTTGCTTCATAATCTTTCATAATGAACTGTCTTTGCTCCATAATCTTTCATAATGAACTGTCTTTGATCCATAATCTTTCAAAATGAACTGTCTTAGCTCCATAATCTTTCAAAATGAACAGTCCTTGCTCCATAATCTTTCAAAATGAACTGTCTTTCCTCCATAATCCTTCAAAATGAACTGTCTTAGCTCTGTCTTTGCTCCATAATGTTTCAAAATGAACTGTCTTTGCTCCATAATCTTTCAAAATGAACTGTCCTCACTCCATAATCCTCCAAAATGAACTGTCTTTTCTCCATAATCTTTCAAAATGAACTGTCTTTCCTTCATAATGTTTCATAATGAACTGTCTTTGCTCCATGTTTCATAATGAACTGTCTTTGCTAGATAATGTTACATAATGAACTGTCTTTGCTCCATAACCTTTCAAAATGAACTGTCTTTGATCCATAATTTTTCAAAATGAACTCTCTTTGCTCCATAATCTTTCAAAAATGAACTCTTTGCTCCATAATCTTTCATAATGAACTGTCTTTGATCCACAATGTTTCAAAATGAACTGTCTTTGATCCATAATCTTTCAAAATGAACTGTCTTTGCTCCATAATCTTTCAAAATGAACTGTCTTTGCTCCATAATCTTTCAAAATGAACTGTCTTTTCTCCATAATCTTTCAAAAGGAACTCTCTTTGCTTCATAATGTTTCATAATGAACTGTCTTTGCTCCATGTTTCATAATGAACTGCCTTTGCTCCATAATGTTTCATAATGAACTGTCCTTGCTCCTTAATCTTTTAAAATGAACTGTCTTTGCTCCATAATCTTTCAAAATGAAGACTTTGCTCCATAATCTTTCAAAATGAACTGTCTATGCTAAATAATCTTTCAAAATGAACTGTCTTTGCTCCATAATCTTTCAAAATGAACTGTCTTTGCTCCATAATCTTTCATAACGAACTGTCTTTGCTCCATAATCTTTCAAAATGAACTGTCTTTGCTCCATAATGTTTCATAATGAACTGTCTTTGCTCCATGTTTCATAATGAACTGCCTTTGCTCCATGTTTCATAATGAACTGTCTTTGCTCCATAATGTTTCAAAATGAACTGTCTTTGCTCCATAATCTTTCAAAATGAACTGTCTTTCCTCCATAATCTTTCAAAATGAACTGTCTTTGCTCCATAATCTTTCATAATGAACTGTCTTTGCTCCATGTTTAATAATGAACTGTCTTTGCTCGATAATGTTTCATGATGAACTGTCTTTGCTCCATAATCTTTCAAAATGAACTGTCTTTGCTCCATAATCTTTCAAAATGAACTGTCTTAGCTGTCTTTGCTCCATAATGTTTCAAAATGAACTGTCTTTGCTCCATAATCTTTCAAAATGAACTGTCTTCGCTCCATAATCTTTCAAAATGAACTGTCTTTCCTCCATAATGTTTCATTATGAACTGTCTTTGCTCCATAATCTTTCAAAATGAACTGTCTTTGCTCCATCATGTTTCATAATGAACTGTCTTTGTTCCATAATCTTTCAAAATGAACTGTCTCTGCTCCATAATCTTTCAAAAATAACTGTCTTTGCTCCATAATCTTTCATAATGAACTGTCTTTGCTCCATGTTTAATAATGAACTGTCTTTGCTCGATAATGTTTCATAATGAACTGTCTTTGCTCCATAATCTTTCAAAATGAACTGTCTTTCCTCCATAATGTTTCAAAATGAACTGTCTTAGCTGTCTTTGCTCCATAATGTTCCAAAATGAACTGTCCTTGCTCCATAATCTTTCAAAATGAACTGTCTTCGCTCCATAATCTTTCAAAATGAACTGTCTTTGCTCCATAATCTTTCATTATGAACTGTCTTTACTCCATAATCGTTCAAAATGAACTGTCTTTGCTCCATCATGTTTCATAATGAACTGTCTTTGTTCCATAATCTTTCAAAATGAACTGTCTTTGCTCCATAATCTTTCAAAATGAACTGTCTTTGCTCCATGTTTCAAAATGAACTGTCTTTGTTCCATAATCTTTCAAAATGAACTGTCTTTGCTCCATAATGTTTCATAATGAACTGCCTTTGATCCATAATCTTTCAAAATGAACTGTCTATGCTAAATAATCTTTCAAAATGAACTGTCCTTGCTCCATAATCTTTCAAAATCAACTGTCTTTGCTCCATAATCTTTCAAAATGAACTGTCTTTGCTCCATAATCTTTCAAAATGAACTGTCTTTGCTCCATAATGTTTCATAATGAACTGTCTTTGCTCCATAATCTTTCAAAATGAACTGTCTTTGCTCCATAATCTTTCAAAATGAACTGTCCTTGCTCCATAATCTTTCAAAATGAACTGTCTTTGCTCCATAATGTTTCATAATGAACTGTCCTTGCTCCATAATCTTTCAAAATGAACTGTCCTTGCTCCATCATGTTTCAAAATGAACTGTCTATGCTCCATAATCTTTCATAATGAACTGTCTTTGATCCATAATCTTTCAAAATGAACTGTCTTTGCTCCATAATGTTTCATAATGAACTGCCTTTGATCCATAATCTTTCAAAATGAACTGTCTTTGCTCCATAATCTTTCAAAATGAACTGTCTTTGCTCCATAATCTTTCAAAATGAACTGTCTTTGCTTCATAATGTTTCATAATGAACTGTCTTTGCTCCATGTTTCATAACGAACTGTCTTTGCTCCATAATCTTTCAAAATGAACTGTCTATGCTAAATAATCTTTCAAAATGAACTGTCTTTGCTCCATAATCTTTCAAAATGAACTGTCTTTGATCCATAATCTTTCATAATGAACTGTCTTTGCTCCATAATCTTTCATAATGAACTGTCTTTGCTCCATAATCTTTCAAAAAGAACTGTCTTTGCTCCATAATGTTTCATAATGAACTGTCTTTGCTCCATAATCTTTCAAAATGAACTGTCCTTGCTCGATAATCTTTCAAATGAACTGTCTTTGCTCCATAATCTTTCAAAATGAACTCTCTTTGCTCCATAATCTTTCATAATGAACTGTCCTTGCTCCACGTTTCTTAATGAACTGTCTTTGCTCCATCATGTTTCATAATGAACTGTCTTTGCTCCATAATGTTTCAAAATGAACTGTCTTTGCTCCATAATCTTTCAAAATGAACTGTCTTTGTTCCATAATCTTTCAAAATGAACTGTCTTAGCTGTCTTTGCTCCATAATCTTTCAAAATGAACTGTCTTTCCTCCATAATGTTTCAAAATAAACTGTCTTCGCTCCATAATCTTTCAAAATGAACTGTCCTTGCTCCATCATGTTTCATAATGTACTGTCTTTGTTCCATAATCTTTCAAAAAGAACTGTCTTTGCTCCATAATCTTTCAAAATGAACTGTCTTAGCTGTCTTTGCTCCATAATGTTTCAAAATGAACTGTCTTTGCTCCATAATCTTTCAAATTGAACTGTCTTTGCTCCATAATCTTTCAAAATGAACTGTCTTTGCTCCATAATCTTTCAAAATGAACTGTCTTTGCTCCATGTTTCAAAATGAACTCTCTTTGCTCCATAATGTTACAAAATGAACTGTCTTTGCTCCATAATGTTTCAAAATGAACTATCTTTGCTAAATAATCTTTCAAAATGAACTGTCTTTGCTCCATAATCTTTCAAAATGAAGTCTTTGATCCATAATCTTTCAAAATAAACTGTCTTTCCTCCATAATCTTTCAAAATGAACTGTCTTTGATCCATAATCTTTCAAAATGAACTGTCTTTGCTCCATAATCTTCCATAATGAACTGTCTTTGCTCCATAATCTTTCAAAATGAACTGTCTTTGCTCCATAATCTTTCAAAATGAACTGTCTTTGCTCCATAATGTTTCATAATGAACTGTCTTTGCTCCATGTTTCATAATGAACTGTCTTTGCTCCATAATGTTTCATAATGAACTGACTTTGCTCCATAATGTTTCATAATGAACTGTCTTTGCTCCATAATCTTTCAAAATGAACTGTCTTTGCTCCATAATCTTTCAAAATGAACTGTCTTCGCTAAATAATCTTTCAAAATGAACTGTCTTAGCTGTCTTTGCTCCATGTTTCAAAATGAACTGTCTTTGCTCCATAATCTTTCAAAATGAACTGTCTTTCCTCCATAATGTTTCAAAATAAACTGTCTTCGCTCCATAATCTTTCAAAATGAACTGTCCTTGCTCCATCATGTTTCATAATGAACTGTCTTTGTTCCATAATCTTTCAAAATGAACTGTCTCTGCTCCATAATCTTTCAAAATGAACTGTCTTTGCTCCATAATCTTTCATAATGAACTGTCTTTGCTCCATGTTTAATAATGAACTGTCTTTGCTCCATAATCTTTCATAATGAACTGTCTTTGCTCAATAATGTTTCATAATGAACTGTCTTTGCTCCATAATCTTTCAAAATGAACTGTCTTTGCTCCATAATCTTTCAAAATGAACTGTCTTAGCTGTCTTTGCTCCATAATGTTTCAAAATGAACTGTCTTTGCTCCATAATCTTTCAAAATGAACTGTCTTCGCTCCATAATCTTTCAAAATGAACTGTCTTTGCTCCATAATGTTTCATTATGAACTGTCTTTGCTCCATAATCTTTCAAAATGAACTGTCTTTGCTCCATCATGTTTCATAATGAACTGTCTTTGTTCCATAATCTTTCAAAATGAACTGTCTTTGCTCCATAATCTTTCAAAATCAACTGTCTTTGCTCCATGTTTCAAAATGAACTGTCTTTGTTCCATAATCTTTCAAAATGAACTGTCTTTGCTCCATAATCTTTCAAAATGAACTGTCTCTGCTCCATAATCTTTCAAAATGAACTGTCTATGCTAAATAATCTTTCAAAATGAACTGTCTTTGCTCCATAATCTTTCAAAATGAACTGTCTTTGCTCCATTTGCTCCATAATCTTTCAAAATGAACTGTCTTTGCTCCATAATCTTTCAAAATGAACTGTATTTGCTCCATAATGTTACATAATGAACTGTCCTTGCTCCATAATCTTTCAAAATGAACTGTCTTTGCTCCATAATGTTTCATAATGAACTGTCCTTGCTCCATAATCTTTCAAAATGAACTGTCCTTGCTCCATAATGTTTCAAAATGAACTGTCTATGCTCCATAATCTTTCAAAATGAACTGTCTTTGCTCCATAATCTTTCATAATGAACTGTCTTTGCTCCATAATCTTTCATAATGAACTGTCTTTGATCCATAATCTTTCAAAATGAACTGTCTTAGCTCCATAATCTTTCAAAATGAACAGTCCTTGCTCCATAATCTTTCAAAATGAACTGTCTTTCCTCCATAATCCTTCAAAATGAACTGTCTTAGCTCTGTCTTTGCTCCATAATGTTTCAAAATGAACTGTCTTTGCTCCATAATCTTTCAAAATGAACTGTCCTCACTCCATAATCCTCCAAAATGAACTGTCTTTTCTCCATAATCTTTCAAAATGAACTGTCTTTCCTTCATAATGTTTCATAATGAACTGTCTTTGCTCCATGTTTCATAATGAACTGTCTTTGCTAGATAATGTTACATAATGAACTGTCTTTGCTCCATAACCTTTCAAAATGAACTGTCTTTGATCCATAATTTTTCAAAATGAACTCTCTTTGCTCCATAATCTTTCAAAAATGAACTCTTTGCTCCATAATCTTTCATAATGAACTGTCTTTGATCCACAATGTTTCAAAATGAACTGTCTTTGATCCATAATCTTTCAAAATGAACTGTCTTTGCTCCATAATCTTTCAAAATGAACTGTCTTTGCTCCATAATCTTTCAAAATGAACTGTCTTTTCTCCATAATCTTTCAAAAGGAACTCTCTTTGCTTCATAATGTTTCATAATGAACTGTCTTTGCTCCATGTTTCATAATGAACTGCCTTTGCTCCATAATGTTTCATAATGAACTGTCCTTGCTCCTTAATCTTTTAAAATGAACTGTCTTTGCTCCATAATCTTTCAAAATGAAGACTTTGCTCCATAATCTTTCAAAATGAACTGTCTATGCTAAATAATCTTTCAAAATGAACTGTCTTTGCTCCATAATCTTTCAAAATGAACTGTCTTTGCTCCATAATCTTTCATAACGAACTGTCTTTGCTCCATAATCTTTCAAAATGAACTGTCTTTGCTCCATAATGTTTCATAATGAACTGTCTTTGCTCCATGTTTCATAATGAACTGCCTTTGCTCCATGTTTCATAATGAACTGTCTTTGCTCCATAATGTTTCAAAATGAACTGTCTTTGCTCCATAATCTTTCAAAATGAACTGTCTTTCCTCCATAATCTTTCAAAATGAACTGTCTTTGCTCCATAATCTTTCATAATGAACTGTCTTTGCTCCATGTTTAATAATGAACTGTCTTTGCTCGATAATGTTTCATGATGAACTGTCTTTGCTCCATAATCTTTCAAAATGAACTGTCTTTGCTCCATAATCTTTCAAAATGAACTGTCTTAGCTGTCTTTGCTCCATAATGTTTCAAAATGAACTGTCTTTGCTCCATAATCTTTCAAAATGAACTGTCTTCGCTCCATAATCTTTCAAAATGAACTGTCTTTCCTCCATAATGTTTCATTATGAACTGTCTTTGCTCCATAATCTTTCAAAATGAACTGTCTTTGCTCCATCATGTTTCATAATGAACTGTCTTTGTTCCATAATCTTTCAAAATGAACTGTCTCTGCTCCATAATCTTTCAAAAATAACTGTCTTTGCTCCATAATCTTTCATAATGAACTGTCTTTGCTCCATGTTTAATAATGAACTGTCTTTGCTCGATAATGTTTCATAATGAACTGTCTTTGCTCCATAATCTTTCAAAATGAACTGTCTTTCCTCCATAATCTTTCAAAATGAACTGTCTTAGCTGTCTTTGCTCCATAATGTTTCAAAATGAACTGTCCTTGCTCCATAATCTTTCAAAATGAACTGTCTTCGCTCCATAATCTTTCAAAATGAACTGTCTTTGCTCCATAATCTTTCATTATGAACTGTCTTTACTCCATAATCTTTCAAAATGAACTGTCTTTGCTCCATCATGTTTCATAATGAACTGTCTTTGTTCCATAATCTTTCAAAATGAACTGTCTTTGCTCCATAATCTTTCAAAATGAACTGTCTTTGCTCCATGTTTCAAAATGAACTGTCTTTGTTCCATAATCTTTCAAAATGAACTGTCTTTGCTCCATAATGTTTCATAATGAACTGCCTTTGATCCATAATCTTTCAAAATGAACTGTCTATGCTAAATAATCTTTCAAAATGAACTGTCCTTGCTCCATAATCTTTCAAAATCAACTGTCTTTGCTCCATAATCTTTCAAAATGAACTGTCTTTGCTCCATAATCTTTCAAAATGAACTGTCTTTGCTCCATAATGTTTCATAATGAACTGTCTTTGCTCCATAATCTTTCAAAATGAACTGTCTTTGCTCCATAATCTTTCAAAATGAACTGTCCTTGCTCCATAATCTTTCAAAATGAACTGTCTTTGCTCCATAATGTTTCATAATGAACTGTCCTTGCTCCATAATCTTTCAAATGAACTGTCCTTGCTCCATAATGTTTCAAAATGAACTGTCTATGCTCCATAATCTTTCATAATGAACTGTCTTTGATCCATAATCTTTCAAAATGAACTGTCTTTGCTCCATAATGTTTCATAATGAACTGCCTTTGATCCATAATCTTTCAAAATGAACTGTCTTTGCTCCATAATCTTTCAAAATGAACTGTCTTTGCTCCATAATCTTTCAAAATGAACTGTCTTTGCTAGATAATGTTACATAATGAACTGTCTTTTGCTCCATGTTTCATAACGAACTGTCTTTGCTCCATAATCTTTCAAAATGAACTGTCTTTGCTAAATAATCTTTCAAAATGAACTGTCTTTGCTCCATAATCTTTCAAAATGAACTGTCTTTGATCCATAATCTTTCATAATGAACTGTCTTTGCTCCATAATCTTTCATAATGAACTGTCTTTGCTCCATAATCTTTCAAAAAGAACTGTCTTTGCTCCATAATGTTTCATAATGAACTGTCTTTGCTCCATAATGTTTCAAAATGAACTGTCTTTGCTCCATAATCTTTCAAATTGAACTGTCTTTGCTCCATAATCTTTCAAAATGAACTGTCTTTGCTCCATAATCTTTCAAAATGAACTGTCTTTGCTCCATGTTTCAAAATGAACTCTCTTTGCTCCATAATGTTACAAAATGAACTGTCTTTGCTCCATAATGTTTCAAAATGAACTATCTTTGCTAAATAATCTTTCAAAATGAACTGTCTTTGCTCCATAATCTTTCAAAATGAAGTCTTTGATCCATAATCTTTCAAAATAAACTGTCTTTCCTCCATAATCTTTCAAAATGAACTGTCTTTGATCCATAATCTTTCAAAATGAACTGTCTTTGCTCCATAATCTTCCATAATGAACTGTCTTTGCTCCATAATCTTTCAAAATGAACTGTCTTTGCTCCATAATCTTTCAAAATGAACTGTCTTTGCTCCATAATGTTTCATAATGAACTGTCTTTGCTCCATGTTTCATAATGAACTGTCTTTGCTCCATAATGTTTCATAATGAACTGACTTTGCTCCATAATGTTTCATAATGAACTGTCTTTGCTCCATAATCTTTCAAAATGAACTGTCTTTGCTCCATAATCTTTCAAAATGAACTGTCTTCGCTAAATAATCTTTCAAAATGAACTGTCTTAGCTGTCTTTGCTCCATGTTTCAAAATGAACTGTCTTTGCTCCATAATCTTTCAAAATGAACTGTCTTTCCTCCATAATGTTTCAAAATAAACTGTCTTCGCTCCATAATCTTTCAAAATGAACTGTCCTTGCTCCATCATGTTTCATAATGAACTGTCTTTGTTCCATAATCTTTCAAAATGAACTGTCTCTGCTCCATAATCTTTCAAAATGAACTGTCTTTGCTCCATAATCTTTCATAATGAACTGTCTTTGCTCCATGTTTAATAATGAACTGTCTTTGCTCCATAATCTTTCATAATGAACTGTCTTTGCTCAATAATGTTTCATAATGAACTGTCTTTGCTCCATAATCTTTCAAAATGAACTGTCTTTGCTCCATAATCTTTCAAAATGAACTGTCTTAGCTGTCTTTGCTCCATAATGTTTCAAAATGAACTGTCTTTGCTCCATAATCTTTCAAAATGAACTGTCTTCGCTCCATAATCTTTCAAAATGAACTGTCTTTGCTCCATAATGTTTCATTATGAACTGTCTTTGCTCCATAATCTTTCAAAATGAACTGTCTTTGCTCCATCATGTTTCATAATGAACTGTCTTTGTTCCATAATCTTTCAAAATGAACTGTCTTTGCTCCATAATCTTTCAAAATCAACTGTCTTTGCTCCATGTTTCAAAATGAACTGTCTTTGTTCCATAATCTTTCAAAATGAACTGTCTTTGCTCCATAATCTTTCAAAATGAACTGTCTCTGCTCCATAATCTTTCAAAATGAACTGTCTATGCTAAATAATCTTTCAAAATGAACTGTCTTTGCTCCATAATCTTTCAAAATGAACTGTCTTTGCTCCATTTGCTCCATAATCTTTCAAAATGAACTGTCTTTGCTCCATAATCTTTCAAAATGAACTGTATTTGCTCCATAATGTTACATAATGAACTGTCCTTGCTCCATAATCTTTCAAAATGAACTGTCTTTGCTCCATAATGTTTCATAATGAACTGTCCTTGCTCCATAATCTTTCAAAATGAACTGTCCTTGCTCCATAATGTTTCAAAATGAACTGTCTATGCTCCATAATCTTTCAAAATGAACTGTCTTTGCTCCATAATCTTTCATAATGAACTGTCTTTGCTCCATAATCTTTCATAATGAACTGTCTTTGATCCATAATCTTTCAAAATGAACTGTCTTAGCTCCATAATCTTTCAAATGAACAGTCCTTGCTCCATAATCTTTCAAAATGAACTGTCTTTCCTCCATAATCCTTCAAAATGAACTGTCTTAGCTCTGTCTTTGCTCCATAATGTTTCAAAATGAACTGTCTTTGCTCCATAATCTTTCAAAATGAACTGTCCTCACTCCATAATCCTCCAAAATGAACTGTCTTTTCTCCATAATCTTTCAAAATGAACTGTCTTTCCTTCATAATGTTTCATAATGAACTGTCTTTGCTCCATGTTTCATAATGAACTGTCTTTGCTAGATAATGTTACATAATGAACTGTCTTTGCTCCATAACCTTTCAAAATGAACTGTCTTTGATCCATAATTTTTCAAAATGAACTCTCTTTGCTCCATAATCTTTCAAAAATGAACTCTTTGCTCCATAATCTTTCATAATGAACTGTCTTTGATCCACAATGTTTCAAAATGAACTGTCTTTGATCCATAATCTTTCAAAATGAACTGTCTTTGCTCCATAATCTTTCAAAATGAACTGTCTTTGCTCCATAATCTTTCAAAATGAACTGTCTTTTCTCCATAATCTTTCAAAAGGAACTCTCTTTGCTTCATAATGTTTCATAATGAACTGTCTTTGCTCCATGTTTCATAATGAACTGCCTTTGCTCCATAATGTTTCATAATGAACTGTCCTTGCTCCTTAATCTTTTAAAATGAACTGTCTTTGCTCCATAATCTTTCAAAATGAAGACTTTGCTCCATAATCTTTCAAAATGAACTGTCTATGCTAAATAATCTTTCAAAATGAACTGTCTTTGCTCCATAATCTTTCAAAATGAACTGTCTTTGCTCCATAATCTTTCATAACGAACTGTCTTTGCTCCATAATCTTTCAAAATGAACTGTCTTTGCTCCATAATGTTTCATAATGAACTGTCTTTGCTCCATGTTTCATAATGAACTGCCTTTGCTCCATGTTTCATAATGAACTGTCTTTGCTCCATAATGTTTCAAAATGAACTGTCTTTGCTCCATAATCTTTCAAAATGAACTGTCTTTCCTCCATAATCTTTCAAAATGAACTGTCTTTGCTCCATAATCTTTCATAATGAACTGTCTTTGCTCCATGTTTAATAATGAACTGTCTTTGCTCGATAATGTTTCATGATGAACTGTCTTTGCTCCATAATCTTTCAAAATGAACTGTCTTTGCTCCATAATCTTTCAAAATGAACTGTCTTAGCTGTCTTTGCTCCATAATGTTTCAAAATGAACTGTCTTTGCTCCATAATCTTTCAAAATGAACTGTCTTCGCTCCATAATCTTTCAAAATGAACTGTCTTTCCTCCATAATGTTTCATTATGAACTGTCTTTGCTCCATAATCTTTCAAAATGAACTGTCTTTGCTCCATCATGTTTCATAATGAACTGTCTTTGTTCCATAATCTTTCAAAATGAACTGTCTCTGCTCCATAATCTTTCAAAAATAACTGTCTTTGCTCCATAATCTTTCATAATGAACTGTCTTTGCTCCATGTTTAATAATGAACTGTCTTTGCTCGATAATGTTTCATAATGAACTGTCTTTGCTCCATAATCTTTCAAAATGAACTGTCTTTCCTCCATAATCTTTCAAAATGAACTGTCTTAGCTGTCTTTGCTCCATAATGTTTCAAAATGAACTGTCCTTGCTCCATAATCTTTCAAAATGAACTGTCTTCGCTCCATAATCTTTCAAAATGAACTGTCTTTGCTCCATAATCTTTCATTATGAACTGTCTTTACTCCATAATCTTTCAAAATGAACTGTCTTTGCTCCATCATGTTTCATAATGAACTGTCTTTGTTCCATAATCTTTCAAAATGAACTGTCTTTGCTCCATAATCTTTCAAAATGAACTGTCTTTGCTCCATGTTTCAAAATGAACTGTCTTTGTTCCATAATCTTTCAAAATGAACTGTCTTTGCTCCATAATGTTTCATAATGAACTGCCTTTGATCCATAATCTTTCAAAATGAACTGTCTATGCTAAATAATCTTTCAAAATGAACTGTCCTTGCTCCATAATCTTTCAAAATCAACTGTCTTTGCTCCATAATCTTTCAAAATGAACTGTCTTTGCTCCATAATCTTTCAAAATGAACTGTCTTTGCTCCATAATGTTTCATAATGAACTGTCTTTGCTCCATAATCTTTCAAAATGAACTGTCTTTGCTCCATAATCTTTCAAAATGAACTGTCCTTGCTCCATAATCTTTCAAAATGAACTGTCTTTGCTCCATAATGTTTCATAATGAACTGTCCTTGCTCCATAATCTTTCAAAATGAACTGTCCTTGCTCCATAATGTTTCAAAATGAACTGTCTATGCTCCATAATCTTTCATAATGAACTGTCTTTGATCCATAATCTTTCAAAATGAACTGTCTTTGCTCCATAATGTTTCATAATGAACTGCCTTTGATCCATAATCTTTCAAAATGAACTGTCTTTGCTCCATAATCTTTCAAAATGAACTGTCTTTGCTCCATAATCTTTCAAAATGAACTGTCTTTGCTTCATAATGTTTCATAATGAACTGTCTTTGCTCCATGTTTCATAACGAACTGTCTTTGCTCCATAATCTTTCAAAATGAACTGTCTATGCTAAATAATCTTTCAAAATGAACTGTCTTTGCTCCATAATCTTTCAAAATGAACTGTCTTTGATCCATAATCTTTCATAATGAACTGTCTTTGCTCCATAATCTTTCATAATGAACTGTCTTTGCTCCATAATCTTTCAAAAAGAACTGTCTTTGCTCCATAATGTTTCATAATGAACTGTCTTTGCTCCATAATCTTTCAAAATGAACTGTCTTTGCTCGATAATCTTTCAAATGAACTGTCTTTGCTCCATAATCTTTCAAAATGAACTCTCTTTGCTCCATAATCTTTCATAATAAACTGTCCTTGCTCCACGTTTCTTAATGAACTGTCTTTGCTCCATAATGTTTCATAATGAACTGTCTTTGCTCCATAATGTTTCAAAATGAACTGTCTTTGCTCCATAATCTTTCAAAATGAACTGTCTTTGTTCCATAATCTTTCAAAATGAACTGTCTTAGCTGACTTTGCTCCATAATCTTTCAAAATGAACTGTCTTTCCTCCATAATGTTTCAAAATAAACTGTCTTCGCTCCATAATCTTTCAAAATGAACTGTCCTTGCTCCATCATGTTTCATAATGTACTGTCTTTGTTCCATAATCTTTCAAAAAGAACTGTCTTTGCTCCATAATCTTTCAAAATGAACTGTCTTAGCTGTCTTTGCTCCATAATGTTTCAAAATGAACTGTCTTTGCTCCATAATCTTTCAAATTGAACTGTCTTTGCTCCATAATCTTTCAAAATGAACTGTCTTTGCTCCATAATCTTTCAAAATGAACTGTCTTTGCTCCATGTTTCAAAATGAACTCTCTTTGCTCCATAATGTTACAAAATGAACTGTCTTTGCTCCATAATGTTTCAAAATGAACTATCTTTGCTAAATAATCTTTCAAAACGAACTGTCTTTGCTCCATAATCTTTCAAAATGAAGTCTTTGATCCATAATCTTTCAAAATAAACTGTCTTTCCTCCATAATCTTTCAAAATGAACTGTCTTTGATCCATAATCTTTCAAAATGAACTGTCTTTGCTCCATAATCTTCCATAATGAACTGTCTTTGCTCCATAATCTTTCAAAATGAACTGTCTTTGCTCCATAATCTTTCAAAATGAACTGTCTTTGCTCCATAATGTTTCATAATGAACTGTCTTTGCTCCATGTTTCATAATGAACTGTCTTTGCTCCATAATGTTTCATAATGAACTGACTTTGCTCCATAATGTTTCATAATGAACTGTCTTTGCTCCATAATCTTTCAAAATGAACTGTCTTTGCTCCATAATCTTTCAAAATGAACTGTCTTTGCTAAATAATCTTTCAAAATGAACTGTCTTAGCTGTCTTTGCTCCATGTTTCAAAATGAACTGTCTTTGCTCCATAATCTTTCAAAATGAACTGTCTTTGCTCCATAATCTTTCAAAATGAACTGTCTTTGCTCCATAATGTTTCATTATGAACTGTCTTTGCTCCATAATCTTTCAAAATGAACTGTCTTTGCTCCATAATCTTTCAAAATGAACTGTCTTTGCTCCATAATCTTTCAAAATGAACTGGCTTTGCTCCATAATCTTTCAAAATGAACTGTCTTTGCTCCATGTTTCATAATGAACTGTCTTTGCTCCATAATCTTTCAAAATGAACTGTCTTTGCTCCATAATCTTTCAAAATGAACTGTTTTTGCTCCATGTTTCATAATGAACTGTCTTTGCTCCATAATGTTTCATAATGAACTGTCTATGCTAAATAATCTTTCAAAATGAACTGTCTTTGCTCCATAATCTTTCAAAATGAACTGTCTTTGCTCCATAATCTTTCAAAATGAACTGTCTTAGCTGTCTTTGCTCCATAATGTTTCAAAATGAACTGTCTTTGCTCCATAATCTTTCAAAATGAACTGTCTTCGCTCCATAATCTTTCAAAATGAACTGTCTTTGCTCCATAATGTTTCATTATGAACTGTCTTTGCTCCATAATCTTTCAAAATGAACTGTCTTTGCTCCATCATGTTTCATAGTGAACTGTCTTTGTTCCATAATGTTTCAAAATGAACTGTCTTTGCTCCATAATCTTTCATAATGAACTGTCTTTTCTCCATGTTTCGTAACGAACTGTCTTTGCTCCATAATCTTTCAAAATGAACTGTCTTTGCTCCATAATCTTTCAAAATGAACTGTTTTTGCTCCATAATCTTTCAAAATGAACTGTCTTTCCTCCATAATTTTTCAAAATGAACTGTCTTTGCTCCATAATCTTTCAAAATGAACTGTCTTTGCTCCATAATCTTTCAAAATCAACTGTCTTTTCTCCATGTTTCATAATAAACTGTCTTTGCACCATAATCTTTCAAAATGAACTGTCTTTGCTCCATAATCTTTCAAAATGAACTGTCTTTGCTCCATAATCTTTCAAAATGAACTGTCTCTGCTCCATAATCTTTCAAAATGAACTGTCTTAGCTGTCTTTGCTCCATAATGTTTCAAAATGAACTGTCTTTGCTCCATAATCTTTCAAAATGAACTGTCTTAGCTCCATAATCTTTCATAATGAACTGTCTTTGCTCCATATCTTTCAAAATGAACTGTCTTTGCTCCATAATCTTTCAAAATGAACTGTCTTTGCTCCATCATGTTTCATAATGAACTGTCTTTGTTCCATAATCTTTCAAAATGAACTGTCTTTGCTCCATAATCTTTCAAAATGAACTGTCTTTGCTCCATGTTTCATAATGAACTGTCTTTGCTCCATAATCTTTCAAAATGAACTGTCTTTGCTCCATAATGTTTCATAATGAACTGTCTTTGCTCCATAATGTTTCAAAATGAACTGTCTTTGCTCCATAATCTTTCAAAATGAACTGTCCTTGCTCCATAATGTTTCATAATGAACTGTCTTTGCTCCATAATGTTTCATAATGAACTGTCTTTGCTCCATCATGTTTCATAATGAACAGTCTTTGCTCCATAATCTTTCAAAATGAACTGTCTTTGCTCCATCATGTTTCAAAATGAACCGTCTTTGCTCCATAATCTTTCAAAATGAACTGTCCTTGCTCCATAATGTTTCAAAATGAACTATCTTTGATCCATAATGTTTCATAATGAACTGTCTTTGCTCCATAATCTTTTAGAATGAACTGTCTTTGCTCCATCATGTTTCATAATGAACTGTCTTTGATCCATAATGTTTCATAATGAACTGTCTTTGATCCATAATGTTTCATAATGAACTGTCTTTGCTCCATAATGTTTCAAAATGAACTGTCTTTGCTCCATAATGTTTCATTGCAAGTATTAAGAAAATCCGAAGGTAAAAGGGGCCAGCAAGCATGTCATAGAATTAATTGTCTTAGTTTCACAATTATTCATTGCCAAGTATGATGAGAATCTATCAATAGGTTTAGGAAATATATGCAAATAATTTTGTAAAAGCAAAACCTTAATAAACTGTTGACAACTGTCTTTGCACCATAATCTTTCAAAATGAACTGTCTTTGCTCCATAATCTTTCAAAATGAACTGTCTTTGCTCCATAATCTTTCAAAATGAACTGTCATTGCTCCATAATCTTTCAAAATGAACTGTCTTAGCTGTCTTTGCTCCATAATGTTTCAAAATGAACTGTCTTTGCTCCATAATCTTTCAAAATGAACTGTCTTAGCTCCATAATCTTTCATAATGAACTGTCTTTGCTCCATATCTTTCAAAATGAACTGTCTTTGCTCCATAATCTTTCAAAATGAACTGTCTTTGCTCCATCATGTTTCATAATGAACTGTCTTTGTTCCATAATCTTTCAAAATGAACTGTCTTTGCTCCATAATCTTTCAAAATGAACTGTCTTTGCTCCATGTTTCATAATGAACTGTCTTTGCTCCATAATCTTTCAAAATGAACTGTCTTTGCTCCATAATGTTTCATAATGAACTGTCTTTGCTCCATAATGTTTCAAAATGAACTGTCTTTGCTCCATAATCTTTCAAAATGAACTGTCCTTGCTCCATAATGTTTCATAATGAACTGTCTTTGCTCCATAATGTTTCATAATGAACTGTCTTTGCTCCATCATGTTTCATAATGAACAGTCTTTGCTCCATAATCTTTCAAAATGAACTGTCTTTGCTCCATCATGTTTCAAAATGAACCGTCTTTGCTCCATAATCTTTCAAAATGAACTGTCTTTGCTCCATCATGTTTCATAATGAACCGTCTTTGCTCCATAATCTTTCAAAATGAACTGTCTTTGCTCCATCATGTTTCATAATGAACTGTCTTTGCTCCATAATCTTTCAAAATGAACTGTCTTTGCTCCATAATGTTACAAAATGAACTGTCTTTGCTCCATCATGTTTCATAATGAACTGTCTTTGCTCCATAATCTTTCAAAATGAACTGTCTTTGCTCCATAATGTTTCAAAATGAACTGTCTTTGCTCCATAATGTTTCAAAATGAACTATCTTTGATCCATAATGTTTCATAATGAACTGTCTTTGCTCCATAATCTTTTAAAATGAACTGTCTTTGCTCCATCATGTTTCATAATGAACTGTCTTTGATCCATAATGTTTCATAATGAACTGTCTTTGATCCATAATGTTTCATAATGAACTGTCTTTGCTCCATAATGTTTCAAAATGAACTGTCTTTGCTCCATAATGTTTCATTGCAAGTATTAAGAAAATCCGAAGGTAAAAGGGGCCAGCAAGCATGTCATAGAATTAATTGTCTTAGTTTCACAATTATTCATTGCCAAGTATGATGAGAATCTATCAATAGGTTTAGGAAATATATGCAAATAATTTTGTAAAAGCAAAACCTTAATAAACTGTTGACAACAACAGTACTCGAAAAGAGACTGCTAAGTCACTTCCCACTAATATAGGCTCAACAACAATGCCATATTTCTCCAATCAAGACCCTTCTTACCTTAATGAGATGACATACTTACAGTATTCTGATTAAAACCCTCAGTAAGCAATACCATTAGTAGAAGAAAACTGACAGATTAATGGTGAGACAAAGATATTTTCATGCTATACCTGCATATTCTTTGGGAAAGATATTCTGTTGCATGCATGCACAAATGAAAAATAATGACCATGGTATATTAAAGGAGTGTCTTCAATGACAGGTGGTATGGGAGGCAACTCATGCAACCTCTTTTTTAAAAAAAAAACTCATGCATCCTTTGTATTTTTGCACTTGTACAAGGGTCTATATGTGGCAAACTTCAACTTTCTGGCAAACTTCAACTTTCTGGCAAACTTCAACTTGTAAACTGATCTATTTGTGTCAAACTTAAGTTTATGCGCCATTTACTTCCTATAATCTAAAGATGCATTTTTGCATACCAGTGTCATTGCGCTGGAATTTCCCACTCCCACTCGCTCTGGGGGAAGAAACATAAGGTGCCATATTGTCTTCTTGTTGACCTAAAATAATGAAAGATTAGGCTTAAAAGTGTGATGCATTTGTGGGATACCAATTTTTATGGATTTTGTGGTGGCTACAACCATGAATTGAAAGACCCAATGAACAATGATCCATCTGTGGAAATTATTGGACACCTTCCCACAAATTTACTACTACCAACAAAAATGGGGTTTTTTTGTTGTTGCAAAACTGCAAAAATTTATACAGTGAAGTCCTTCATAAAGTTAAAGACTGGAAACTAGATCTCCTGCAGCTGTAACATGACAGGACAGATGAACATTTGAAATACTCTATGCCCTTTCCATGCCAGAGTCATACAAATGATTGGACCTGACATTTTCAGAGATTTGTTTAAAATTAATTCTTCAAACAAAAGTTTTACATGGCTATTTATCAACTAAAAAGAAAAACATTTTACACTGTAACTTAAGATCCTAAATATGCTGAAATTCATGAATTTACCTTGTACATTGGAATAGTAATAACCAATAACCATGCTAGTGATGCCAGAACAATGTGGACCACAATCAGAACTGGGGCTCCAAGAACCAGCCATATGTATGACCTTGGATTACACTGAAAGTGAGGTAAAAACAACAACAATGACAAATACAGTAAAGTCTTGATTATCCAAACTTAATTTATCCAAACCTTACTTTGGTTAACTGGGGCCTGGATCATCAGAGCTCCCAAGTAATTCAATATTGATCATCCAAATCTTGCTTTGGATAATTGAGGTTAGGAAAGTACAGCTGTAGTTTCAGTCGAGTCTTGATTATTCAAACCGCAATTATCCTTTTCTTTTCATATTAGAATCAACAGCATCTCCCCAAACATTATAATATACACTGGAATATATACTCAACTGTGCAAACATCTGGTTATTCTTGTGTCTCAATTAATTTCAAAGGATCAAAATTCTACTTATGTTACAAAGCTAACATTTTACTGCCACTATATGGACTCAGTGATAATTATGCATATCATAAAATTCAAATGCCAAACAAATGACACTGATTTTCCACCTTATTATATGGTAATGACCAGAAATAAAGAATTGTAAATGGTCCTTATCAAAATATTTTCATGAATAGTTTTTGTACTTTTTAATAATAATAATAATAATAATATTAATAATAATAATAATACCATATATATTCGCACATGAGCCGAATAATTTAGGAAAAAATAAAAACCTGGAAGAAGGGAGGTCAGCTGATCCGTGGCCCAAGGTCTATTATAGCTGTACTAATACAATATCAGCCATTAACCAGGTCACCTTAGTACATGAGACCTAGGGATTCAGGTTAGAAGAGTATATATATTCGTCTCGGACTTATAGATTGGCTTTTGCACAGGTCATGCACTTTTTAATGTTTTTACCTATTCAATTTGGGGGGGTCGGCTTATATGTTAATGGGCTTATACACGAGTATATACGGTAATACAAATAATAATCAAAATTACCCCAACAAGTTTAAACACATGGTTATGACTACAAAAATGGAATGAACTAGTAAAGTATACACCCAAATTGATGAGCCAAAATGTATTTTACAAATGTCTTTCCATTTGATCTTTTTCTGACAAGTTTACAAAAAATCCTAGATTTTTAAAAGATGTGAAAAATTTGGATTTAAAGCTTAATGAATGTAACTGTCATGCTGAAACCTGACTCACTTATTACTTGCTTTCTGGGTGACAAATTAAATAACACATTCTAGTTATTACTTGCTCTCTGGGTGACAAATTAAATAACACATTCTAGTTATTACTTGCTCTCTGGGTGACAAATTAAATAACACAGTCTAGTTTACAGACAAAATGTTTAGTAATTAGGCTTTGATTTTTTTTTATGATGCTAGGCTTTTCATATTCAATAGATATTTGTCACTACTGACACACCTTTCCTAGATATTTGCCACTACTGACACACCTTTCCTAGATATTTGCCACTACTGACACACCTTTCCTAGATATTTGCCATTGCTGACACACCTTTCCTAGATATTTGCCACTACTGACACACCTTTCCTAGATATTTGCCACTACTGACACACCTTTCCTAGATATTTGCCACTACTGACACACCTTTCCTAGATATTTGCCATTGCTGACACACCTTTCCTAGATATTTGCCATTGCTGACACACCTTTCCTAGATATTTGCCATTGATGACACACCTTTCCTAGATATTTGCCACTGCTGACACACCTTTCCTAGATATTTGCCACTGCTGACACACCTTTCCTAGATATTTGCCATTGCTGACACACCTTTCCTAGATATTTGCCATTGCTGACACACCTTTCCTAGATATTTGCCATTGCTGACACACCTTTCCTAGATATTTGCCATTGCTGACACACCTTTCCTAGATATTTGCCATTGATGACACACCTTTCCTAGATATTTGCCATTGCTGACACACCTTTCCTAGATATTTGCCATTGATGACACACCTTTCCTAGATATTTGCCACTGCTGACACACCTTTCCTAGATATTTGCCACTGCTGACACACCTTTCCTAGATATTTGCCATTGCTGACACACCTTTCCTAGATATTTGCCACTGCTGACACACCTTTCCTAGATATTTGCCACTGCCGACACACCTTTCCTAGATATTTGCCACTGCTGACACACCTTTCCTAGATATTTGCCACAGCTGACACACCTTTCCTAGATATTTGACACTGCTGACACACCTTTCCTAGATATTTGACACTGCTGACACACCTTTCCTAGATATCTGACACTGCTGACACACCTTTCCTAGATATTTGACACTGCTGACACACCTTTCCTTAACACTTCATTGTCTACCTTCAATGCACAAAATTACATCATCATCTTTTCTATACAAGTTCCTATGTTGGATAACTCTTAGGAAACTAGATACCAACCAATAATCCTCTGAGTTATTGACCCTGATGGTTTTTACTATAATATGTACCATGTTTTTTGTTGAGTACATAAGTTTCTGGCTCTCAAATCTTCCTAATGACAGAACAAGTCATTTTCTATGATGTGTACATGTCTTGTCTTTGTAAAACTTTACCCATCCTTCAGTTAGCCAGGTATTACATCTATTTGGTTATTTAATATTATGCAATACCTCCCAGTCAACTCCCTTTGATGATTCGCCTGTACTGCATGATTCAGGTTACAGGCAGGAAATATTTTCTGGAAGAGACTTGTATAATGTAGCATTCTACTACAACTACTGCTGCTATTATTATCATTATAATTATTATTATTATTATTATTATTATTATTATTATTTCATGTGATGTCAATTTAAAATGAGATGTGTAAGATAGTTTTTAGCAGAGAAACATTAAAGAGCCTTGGCAAGAAAGAAAATGTCAACAAAATACTTATTTTTTGCTACTCCATGAATTAGTGGATTTTCTGAGAGAAATAATTTTTATAATTCAATGAAATGAATTACCAAAATTATTTCTGTCACTGTGGTAATAGACACTGATGGTGTCCCGACAAAACCGCGCAGGACAAAAGTGTGCCAACAAAAGCTCACCATCAAAAGTGCACAACTTAAAACCCCCGACAAAAGCGCGCCGATTAAACCTGAACCCCAACAGAATTGTGCAAAAAGAAAAGCGTGCAGAGTACAAGTAGACATGAAAAGTAACGTATTTTCCAAGTTCCAAATATTATTTGAAGAGTCATTCTTCAAAGCTACTTGCGTATCCGAAACTGTATAAATAGCACACAAATATATTTAGGCCCAAACATCTGCAGTCATGGAAAGAACCGAATGGCAGAAGCAGAAAGAGCACATTTGACGTGATTTCCGCATATTGAGATATTAATGAATAGATGATGGTATTTGATCTTTAATGCCATATTTCTGCATATTGAATATTGAGATATTAATTAATAAACGATGCTTAATGATCTTTAATGCTGTATTTGTTAGTTTTTTCTTTACTAGTGACACAAAATGGTAATTGTTGTAGGCTTTTGTCTTTGCGCGATTATGTCGGCATGCTTTTGTCCTGCGCGCTTTTGTCGGGGTGCTGACACTGATAATATTATGACCAAGAAAATTTATCCACCATTTTATCATCTGCATGGTCAAGTGGTAAGCATGGCCACCTGTCACGCAGGAGTACCAGGTTAAAATCCAGCAATGTGCTTTATTTTTTTCTTCAATTTTTTGTTTATGTACATCTTTTACCTTGAATTATTATGTTACTACTGATATTTTTAGTATGAATATACACACAACACAGCAGAATAAAAATGGTAAACAGCTGACATTATCTAGCAGGATACCATAAGAAATCTGCTAATTCAATCTGTTATACATATTGTTAACCAATACGTTTGTGCATAAAAAAAAAAGGAAATTTTCTTGTTGTGAGTGAATAATGTATATATTTCATCTTGTGGGTGAAAAACTCAAGTATTTTCACACACTCTATAAAATATATCTGCTATTTTCTTGATACAAGCAAATATCCTCTATTTATTAATTACTTTGGAAATAATCACCAACATACAAGACTATAATAATTCACAATGAAGATAATTAAATGTTTTCAATAAAACCACAATTGCTGTGAATCAATTTTGCAGTACATTGTTGCTAGTACATGTATTGTTGTTGTGACAATTGTGAAATCTCTTAATTCTTCAGATTTTCAGGAGTACTCATTTGAGTAATTAAAATCAAAATTTTGAATATTTCAAACAGAATACCCTTCAAAGTTTAAGAAAATAGTCTTATATTGAATTAGCAAGATCATTTTAAACTTTTGTTTTACTGTATAAGATTCTAGCCTGGAAAATAAATTCCAAAACTGATGACTGATAATCATTATGTTATCATTCTCATGAACCTTATAAAAGATCCATCAATGGAATGATTTATCTTTACTAATACTATGTGTAAAAAAATGGGGGTTTTTTGAGCTACAAAAGAGCTGTATACTACCATGCAGTAAATCATTCAGTTCATATTCTTTCGAAGTTAATGTGTGAATTCTTGGATAAATCTTGTCAATCAAAATCAAATTTGCAGACTGAAATAGAAATTTTCAATCAACAACAAAATTTACTAAAAATCATGCTCCTCTAATTTATTTTATCAATATGAGCATTGACCTCAATGCATTCCATAGAAAAATAAAGGGGTAGTGGTGTCAGTGTAAAGTTAGGGAAAGACATGTCAACTTATTTTTCAGGGTGTATTGTAGCAAAATGGCAAATTTGCCTAATCATCTCTCTTTCTAATGTTGAACCCAAAGTATATTACTGAAATAAAAACTGCACATCAGACCTGAAGACCAATGGGTGAATGGACCATTCAGTGTGAATCAGCTGATTCTGTCGGGACAGTGAGTCAACTGTAACACTGAGCCTAATTGGGATGTGGTTGACTTGAATGTGGATTTGTGAGCAATGACACCAGTGAGAAAATCCCAAATCAGAAGGCAGAGGTCTGGGAACTTGGTTCCTCCTTGCCTTCTGATATAATCAACAATAGAGAAGTTGTCAGACAGAATGAAAACACCCCTTCCAGACATCTCCTGCCATGATTAATGGCATTCACTATCATGGCCTTTATCGCCCAGAGATTGATGTGTAATGAGCACTCCTGAAGGGGTCAAATTCTGCTCACTTTTTGAGAAGGTGGTCACCACAGTCTGTCATGCTGGTTGCTGGTGTCTGTGCAAATTGTGATTTCTGGCTGTTGATCCTACACTGGGATGCCTCCCAAAAGCTAAGTGTGTTCCTTCCATTTGCTGAGATAAGACCTCATAGTCCCAAACTTGATTATATGGTCTAGTGAGCAAAGTTTTGGCCACCACTGGGATAGAAGAATCATCTGCAAAGGTCTCATGAAAACAGATGACCAAGGACAAAAAGATCCACTGCCAAAATGAGGAGACCCAAAGGGCAAAGAAATTCCTCAGGCTGAAATTTGATTCTTTGAGCATGTAATAGACACTATTGAGATGATTTTCATGGAACATTCCAGAGGGAAGCAGAGTTGGTTTGAGAGGGTTTTGAACTCCATACCCAAGTGAATGAAATGTTGGAATGGGATGAGACCAGATTTGTACATGTTGACAAGGAATCCGAGGTGAAGCAGAAGTGAAACAAGTTACTTCATGTTTCAGTACAAAAGATAACTCATATGATGCTTTTGTAAAATGTAGTCCAAGTAATTGGATGTCATGGATGTGGAGATTGTTTTGAAGTGTGACATGACTCTATCCATGATTCTCAAGAATAAAATCCTTGACACTGTATGCATAGGAATTTCCAGGAAGACCTGTGAATGGGAATGAGAAGATACCATATATACTTGCTTATAAGTCAACATTTTTTACTGAAAATTCAATTCATACAGAGTAGGAGTCATCTTATAAGCACAACCTACAAAAAATTTGATAAATCTAGGGGTAATGTTGGAAAAAACACCAGATGTCTGCAGTATGTACAAAATAATGTACATTCAAATATATTTTTATGTTTTCATGCCACTATTCCCATCCAGAAATGCATATATGGTATGCACTGTGTTTATCCATTTCATTACATTATTCATTACACAATACTTGTATCTACATTTGGATTTTAATAAATTTGAAAATATTAAATTAAATATTACTCACCGCAAAGTAAAGTTTTCATCAATGTTGTTTACCTTTGGGTGTTTACTAGTAAGTACATTGCTTCCATTTTCTTCTATGTATGAACAACCCATATTTGTATTATATTTTGTGTTTTTATGTATAAACACTGTTTGTGTTTGATGCAGTAAAAGTTTTGTTTTGATTTATATTTGCCTATTTCATAAGCCAGATCTATTTCCCAAGTATCGGTAACATTTCCTAAGTTATCAGCTAGTGCAAAGCCCTTAGTTTGTAAAGGCAGCACTCACTGTTTTCCCAGCTGACAACCCTTTGATCAAGTCACAAATTTGATACTTGTTCAGTGCCAAGTAGAGTCCTGTATTCAGTTAACAGAGTTTATTTAAACTCCCTGTAATCATGCTGCGTAACTGACACCTGTTCATTTGCGGCTTTAATAGATTTCATAGAATGTATGCTCAAAGTGTCACTTACAGAGCAAAATCTCAGTCTCCACAGAAGCATCCGCAGATGAAAGTAAAGACGATAAATCAGAGTCAGACAATGTTTACAATGACCAGGATGAATTCTTGGGCTTTGTATCAGATGACATTAGACAGTGACATTTATAGGATACTGTGAATCACAACGGTGTAGACTTTACTTTCATTGTTTATTTGTAAGATGTATGAAATGAATGTATTATGGGATATTGTGAATTGAATCATTCAGAACTACTATTTTTATACCGGTATATGATCTATTATTGAATTCATAGATTTATTATATAAATGGACTTAAAATATCAAGCATTATGGATTTCTATGGATTTTATTACTTGAAGATGGACAAATGTCAATTTATTTGTGACAGATTCCACTCAATGATATAATTGTATTTATTTTACACTGGTTTTGTCTTTATTTTCCCTATCTATCTACTTTAGCTTGTTTTTAGCTCAACTGGTCAAAGACCACAAGAACTTGTGGGATGATCTTTCATTCATCATTCATCTGTCCCTAAGCACATGTTTGTTATTGCTACTCCTAAACTACTCAGAGGATTGCCATGAAACATTACACACACATTCATCCCATGGTCGAGTTAGTAATAAATAAAAATGGTGCCAATCGGACATCCAATATGGCCACCGCAGTAGCCATCTTGAAAACATTACTGCTACTCCTCCTGAATAGATGGCCATCTACATGGGGTTTTCACTAATAGACTTCCTATCACTTATGATGACCAGTTGGTCCTAAATGAAAACGGTGTTGATCTGATGTCCAATATAGCCACTAGGCAGCCATCTTGAAAATCTTGTTATTGCTACTCCTCTTGAATGGAAATTCATATTGACATGGGGTTCTCACCAGAAGACTTCTTATGATGTCTAGTTGGTCCTAAATGAAAATGGTGCTGATCTGATATCTAATATGGACACCACAGTAGCCATTTTGAAAATCTTGTTATTAATGGATGGTCATATCAACATGGGCTTTTCACTAAAATACTTCTTATGTCTAGTTGATCCTATATGAAAAATGGTGCTAATCTGAGAACCAGTATGGCCACCACAGCATCCATCTTGAAAATCATGTTGTCGCTACTCCTCCTGGACAAAAAGTCATATTGCCATGAGGCTTTCACCATTATTATGTGTAACTGGTCCTAAATGAAAGTGGTGCCAATCTGACCTCCAATATGGCCACCATAATGGCCATATTAAAAATTATATTATCGCTACTTCTCCAATATGGCTGGTCATATAGATATTGTGCTTTCACCAAATGACTTCTTCTAAGTGGTCCTAAATCGAAATGGTATGAATCTGATATCCAATATGGCCACCATGGCAGCCATCTTGAAAATCTTTTTATTGTTACTCCTTGAAAGTCATATCAACATAGGGTTTTCATCAGAAGGCTTATTATAATGTATTGTTGGTCCTAATTTAAACTGGTGCTGATCTGACAGCCAATATGGCCACCCTGGTGGCCAGTTTGAAAATGGTATCACTAATCACTACTCCTCTTAAATGGAAAGTCATTTTGACATGAATTTTTTATCAGATGACTTATGGAATCTAGTTGGTCCTAAATAAAAATGATGCAAACTGGGCCTCAATATGGCCACCATGGTTGCCATCTTGAAAATATTGTTATTTCTACTTTTCCCAAATGGAAGGCTATATCAACATGGGGTTTTCACCAACAGACTTCTTATGATACTTAGTTGGTCCTAAATGCAAATGGTGCTAATTGTACATCCAATATGGCCACCATGATGGCTGTCTTGAAAATCCTGCTGTCACTACTCCACATGAATGGTGATCATACTGACATGGGGTTTACACCAAAAGACTTCTAATGATGTCTACTTGGTCCTAAATAAAAATGATGCCAATCTGACATCCAATATGTCCACCACAGCAGCTAACTTATCTTGTTATTGCGGAAGAATATCAGAGATGGTTTCAACAATCAACAGTTAAAAGGAAGAAATTATCTTAATTTGAATTCCTGGAAATTATGTTCGGCCAGTATAGCATCAGTCCCTTAGAGGGACTTGTTTTCTTTCCAAATTGCAACTCCAACTAACTGACAACAAAACAACCCAAAATAATTATTTTGATTTGCAAAGTACACCTCGACTTATAGAAGGGTAAAAAAGAAATTAACTTTTTGCAGCCCTAAAAAAAGGGCGGGGGTTCAACTTATAATCAAGTATACAGTGGTCCCCCTCTTGTAAGGCCACCCCTTCTGCAGCAGGAGGGTGGCCTTATAAGAGGGGTGGCCTTTCTAGAAGAGGGGGATCGCACAGATGTGAGAAATAAATACATATAAAGTATGAAAGAGTTACTAATTTTGATATATTTAATACTTTCACTTAAAAATCATAGGAATATTATCAGGTTATGGACTTAATGTCATAAAACTAATATCAATGTTATTTTTAAAAAAATATGAATAATCATCATTTGTGGTGGAAAACCACCTTGTCAGTAAAATCTGGGCACAAACATTTGGTCATAACTATCCCGGTATGTCCATCAATTCCATCTTCCCACTCACACTGCAGTTGAATGTATATTGATGATGTTTATTTGAATCTTTCTGACATCAAATTTCTCAGTAGTGATCAAAGGACTCTCCCTCATTTCATTTAGTCTAAATGCTTTCAATTTTCGTTCTAAAATTAGAATGTCGGATGACATTTTGCACTTTGTGACAACTTATTCCTTTGTGGGCAATTTGTAGTTATCAATGAGATGCTCAGTCTTTACAAAGGAAGCGAGTTTGTCAAATGATCAATTTTTTTTTCCCTCCAGTCTGGTACCCAGTTAAGTACATTTCATAATCTATGAGAGGGAATCAAGAAAGGCTAACACACCATTTTATGATCTGGCAACCGGATGTCACGCTGACTTGAGCTGAACAATACTGTTCTTCTCAGCGGTTAGCTTTTGTCATCTTGATAATTATCAGTGGTAATAATAGCCAGTAGTTATCACAGTGACAAAAGCTAACATCTACGGAACACATGGCAGTAAGTATAATCGGATTACTTACCTCTTTGTATGG
Source organism: Margaritifera margaritifera (assembly GCA_029931535.1). Taxonomy (NCBI): domain Eukaryota; kingdom Metazoa; phylum Mollusca; class Bivalvia; order Unionida; family Margaritiferidae; genus Margaritifera; species Margaritifera margaritifera. The sequence goes on along the minus strand of JAQPZY010000975.1, from coordinate 382,007 downwards.
ATTAAAGTTACTTTATCGGCATGTTGGAACAAATGTCCGTGTGTTGAGTTGAGAAATTAAAAATATTAGCAAGATTTCAATCTGTAAACAACCATTACATGGCCACTCACGAGGGGTAAATTTGACAGTTTTTATACTAAAATACCAGCAGCTGGTCATGTTAGAGTAGTGGCCGTCCTGGAGGGGTACTTTTGAGCACAAACTCATCGGTGCCAAGGGATTCTGGTCATATAAAGTGGGTGGCCACTGGTCAGTGGGGCCATTTAAGAGGGGGACCACTGTATATGGTATGCATCTTGGAGGTTTAGGCTGACAGTGAAGTGTCCCTCCTGAACAGCATTTAGACCTAATATTTGTGTTGAAAACTATCTCCACTTCCCTTTTTGTAAGAAGAGTGTTTATTTCTTGCAGCACACAGTCGGCTTTGTACAGGTCTCAAGAGACATTTGTTGTGAAGGGAATACTTGACAATGGGGAAGGGGGTGCGGAACATGATCTGGAGGCCCTCCAAAGTGATCTGCAAAAGACAGTCTTCCCCATGTCGTGACAATGTGATGAAGTCTCCCCAGACACACACACACTGGGATGTCAGCAAAGAGTGGAAAGAGTACGATGTCATTTTCTACAGAAGGGTTGACAGGCAGAGAAGATGCATCAAAACTAGTCTTTGTCTCACCATGTCTTGCTGTCAGTGGCTCTTGGAATATGTGCCCTGATTGAGGGAAAGGGCTGGAGGAGAATTTCCCCATTTTGTCATGCCTTAGGGGTGTCCTTCCAATTTATCTGATCTCTCTAAGGAAATGATGACTGGGCATTGGGTCACTGGGCCTGCAAGTGGTTTGCCTCTTTGACAGATTGTTTCCTGGCCTACTTGATATGGTTGGTTGGTTGGTTGGTTGGTTGGTTGGTTGTTATGGGTTTAACATCATTTTTCAGCACATGATAGGCTACACATGGGGGTCAGTATATTTGGTGGAGGAAGAATCCAAGAAAATCCCCGGGAAGAACCACTGACCCATGGGATGCTACTGGCAAGCTTTCTCACATACCCATGTTGGCCGAGCCCGAGACTTGAACCCACGCGGACAGAGGTGAGATGTCAGTGATCTGTAAAGGCGAGCACCATAGACCACTCTGCCCCCTGCCCCCCCCCCCTTTACTTGATAAGGTCATGGAACAAGAGGCTGAAAGAGAGTGGTTGAGATCTGATAATAATGGCTCTGTGATGGTCTTTAGGTGTGCAGACATGACTAGGAATGCATCTCTTTCCATGAGCTGTAGGCTAACATTGGAACTGGAGAGTGTTAAGCTGGCCTGTCATGCACATGAGCTATACATGAGACTGATTCTGGCATAACTTGAGAGAAGGGTTTAGACGGCTGAAATATTGCCATTAAAACCAAGTCAAGCATGGATCCTATCACTGCGACATTTCAAACCAGTTGTTGCATGTTGAGGAAGGACTTCTGCTCCATACGTAGAGGAAGGTTTTGACATTCCCAGGCCCCAAATTTCTTTGTTGACAGCTGGGACTTTGGCATGAAAAACCTGTGTGTGTGTCTCATAGAAAACCAGGTTGAAATTTGACAGGACTCGTCACTGTGAAAAGAAAAGCCAGTTGACACTTGGGTCTTGAAGTAACCTTTCAGAACAATGTAGGATATCACCATCTCATCAAGATTCTGTGGGAGTTGTTTGAAAGGAGGCTGGTCTTTGTTAATTAAGCGATCAATCAATGTGAGAATTTTCCAGGTGGCCACTGACAGAGCAGGGGGATGGGTACAATGCAGAAGCCAGAATACTTCTTCAATTGATGCATGAAAGGCCACGTTTTCTCCAGATATCATCTGATCAAGGATGAAAGATGCCGCTTGTAAACATGAGTCCTCAAAGAGAGGGGTGAAAGCAAAGCTTCCTGCAATGGGTGCAACAACTGAGCTTGCGAATCAGACTGTGGGGAACAGTGAATGAAAATTGTGGTCCATCCATGCTGGAACATGGTTATCTCCCATTCACTTTGCATATTATCAAGGTCCAGGACTGGTACAGGGTGTCTGGGAAATGGGGCATCACTATAGTCAGTTCTGGGTCACAATGGAGCAGGACCCTGTGATTGACCAGTCCAATGCCAGCCGGTGATGCTTCCATGGATCTGGCACTGGATAGCATCGAACAGTTAACAGAATCTGGTACTTGTTCTGCCAAGCATCAGGAGCAGACCTGGGGCCAGAACTGGCATGACTGGATGCTGGGTGCTATATGTGTTTGCAGCCAGGACTAGGTGTACAGGCAAAACAGATCACAGCAACCAATCTAGGAAGTTTAAGGCATATGTTGATGCTGCGCCTCAGCTGGAGTGGACATGGTCTGAGGCCAGCTGGTGTCTGGTGTTGAAGTCCAGTACTGGCTATCCTGGGAATGATCACCATTATAAGTCAATTCCTGGCATTTGTCTGTGGTTGATGGCATGCCAATGACTGGTCCAGATGGACCACTGTACCATGGCAGGTACTGGCCCAATAGGTTGTGCCATAATGATGTTTCTGGTTGTGACCATTAGGGTGATGATAATGCTGTAGCTGTGTGAGAAGCCCATGAAGGCATGGATTCCCAGAATTTCTTCTGAATGAGCAATCTTTCTGCTTCCAGTGATTTAGTCCTTAGAAAATTGGCAACAGACATGGCATCAGTGGCAATACAGATGATATCCACATTTTTGATTGTGCACTTCTTAGCTCTAACATTAAGCCAGATTAACTGCTTGACCATGAGGCTGCCCATCTACTGTCAGACAAGTGGAAGCATACATCGCAGGTATGATTCAAAATAGATCCCATACAGTTTATACCGGTGAGGTGATTATCCACAGCTAGCTTGAAATAATTGCATCCTACATCATACATTTGTATGGTTCATATTTAATATGGAATAAATAATCATTTACTAGATATAACTACAAAAAAGGCTGAGCACCAAGCTGAAATGTTAGTACTATTGACCATATGAAGTTAGACAACTTAAGCGCAAATTATTCATGTAGCGAAATGAACAATGGTGCATTATACTGGGACTATTTTCTTAGCATGGTTTTAATTTGACATCTATTATTTCTCAAGAGCAAGCTATTAGTAATTTGTTTTTCTTAACATAAAAATTTCCTGAAAAATGTAATTTGTATATACTTTTAGTGTATCTTTTGATTTTAATGATAAAAATCAAAGGTCAATTTTTATTGTTTAATATAACAGTCATGGACCTAGTGTATGACCGGTGATGTGTAATTACCTGGGGTTCTGTAAGTTATATAGTACCAGTAGACCTTCCAATGCAATCTGGCCTTAGATAGTTGTTCACACTTTGGTGTGAAGAGTAAGAAGGTAAAACCCTAGCAACCTCCAAATATGGGCATTTACTCAGGTACAAAAAAGATACAATGATGTAGACATCCTGTTGTAGTTTATAATACAAAGTTCTAAAGAGAAATTTAACATAAAAACCTAACAATTTTCAATAAATCATCACATTACATTCAGGCAGTAAAATACAAACCCAATATTCTCTCTCACATCTGAAATGAAATCCAACACCTGGAGATGACTGTGAAGAAAGTAGACTGGTTGACTCATTGACTTTTTGTTCAATTTTTGCTGATCTGCTAGACTGGTTACTTGGTTGACCATGGGGGTTAAGCTAAGATGGGAACAAAAATAAAAATCAATGTATCTCAAGTTACATGAAAACAACAAGTTACCTGAGCAAATATTCACCCTTACAGTTGAAGAGAAGCGACTGGCACACTAAAGGTATAATTTCAATCACAGATTGCAGTATTTTTTTTTTTTAAATAATAAGAAAAGAAAGAGTCATTCTTACAAGATCATTAATAATTTAGCTTCCTGTCAGTTCCACTGTTGCCCTTACACCTTTTTAACCCCACTACACCTTTTAATGGATGTTGCCATCATTGCTCTATTAGATCTTCTCAAGGTTTCATCACACTATAAAGCTTACATTATAAGACCTGAGTGACCATTTATAGGGAGTGAATACTATTAATAATGGAGTACATACTATTAATAAAGGAGTAAATACTATTAATAAGGGAGTAAATACTATTAATAAGGGAGTAAATACTATTAATAATGAAGTACATACTATTAATAAAGGAGTAAATACTATTAATAAGGGAGTAAATACTATTAATAAGGGAGTAAATACTATTAATAATGGAGTACATACTATTAATAAAGGAGTACATACTATTAATAAGGGATTAAATACTATTAATAAGAAAGTAAATACTATTAATAAGGGAGTAAATACGATTAACAAATGAGTAAATACTATTAATAAAGGAGTAGTATAGGAGTACATATTATTAATTAGGAAGTATATACTATTAATTAAGGAGTAAATACTATTAATAAGGGAGTAAATACTGTTAATAAGGGAAAAAATACTATTAATTAAGAAGTAAATACTATTAATAAGGGAGTAAATACTATTAATTAAGGAGTAAATACTATTAATTAGGGAGTAAATACTATTAATAAGGGAGTAAATACTATTAATAAGGGAGTACATACTATTAATAAAAGAGGAAATACTATTAATTAGGGAGTAAATACTATTAATTAGGGAGTAAATACTATTAATTAGGGAGTAAATACTATTAATAAGGGAGTACATACTATTAATAAGGAGTAAATACTATTAATAAGGGAGTAAATACTATTAATTAAGGAGTAAATACTATTAATAAGGGAGTAAATACTATTAATAAGGGAGTCAATACTATTAATAAGGGAGTACATACTATTAATAAAAGAGGAAATACTATTAATTAGGGAGTAAATACTATTAATTAGGGAGTAAATACTATTAATAAGGGAGTACATACTATTAATAAGGAGTAAATACTATTAATAAGGGAGTAAATAGCATTAATAAGGTGTAAATGCTAATAATATGAGAGTACATACTATTATTAAGGGAGTAAATACTATTAATAAAGGAGTAAATACTATTAATAAGGGAGTACATACTATTAATAAAAGAGGAAATACTATTAATTAGGGAGTAAATACTATTAATTAGGGAGTAAATACTATTAATAAGGGAGTACATACTATTAATAAGGGAGTAAATACTATTAATAAAGGAGTAAATACTATTAATAAGTGAGTAAATAGTATTAATAAGGTGTAAATGCTAATAATATGAGAGTACATACTATTATTAAGGGAGTAAATACTATTAATAAAGGAGTAAATACTATTAATAAAGAAGTAAATACTATTAATACGGAAGTACATACAGTGAAACCCCGCTATAACGTGATATTTGGGGTCCATAAAATTTGATTGCGGAAAAAGCGGGGTCGCGTTATTGCGGGGTTTTACTATCTTTTACTTCATTCAGAGAACAACGTATACACGTCTAATATAGAGCATGAATAGGGTAGTTACACTGTTTACTATCTGATATCGATCCGTCTTTGTTTTCCCACATGACAACCCTTTGATTGAGCCACGAGTTTGATCCTTGTTCAGTGCCAAGTAACAGAGAGTGGTTATTTGAACTCCGTGATCTTGCCGCCCAAGCTCAGTTTCTACATAAGCACCCACATATGGCAATCTTTGATCTTGCTGCCCAAGCTCAGTCTCTACATAAGCACCCACATATGACAATCTTTGATCAACCACCGCATTGTCTGGCGCTTGGTTGTTACAGGATGAATTGAAGTCCAGCGCATGTGTTGGCGGCTTACGTTTTTTGATGTTTATTAAATCGTGAGAATCTTTTATCAACCACCACATTGTCTGATGATCGGTTGTGTATGCAGTTAAAGAAGAAAAACATGTCGGCTATTGTTTGAGCAATGATTGTATACAGAATGAATTGAAGACAAACACAAAGAAGACTTACTGGCTTTACTCATGGATCAGTAATAAGTAACATTTCTGATGTTTATTTTGGCATAACTCTTCAAGAAATTGGTGAAATTGTTAAATTTCAGAAGCCACGCCACTATCGAATTCATACATGATCTCTTCCCCAAAATGATAATAAACTTTTTATACACTATTTCTCGTACTTAAATTTTTTTTTTTTTTTCTGTGTACGAGAAAAATACATGTACATGTATATAAAATTTCAGGAACCATGCCACAAACGTATTATACTCGAATTCATACGCGATCTCTTCCCCAAAATGATACTATAATATACACATTTTATACACTATTTCTTGTACTTTGAAAAAAAAATAATTCATGTGCGAATGAATATATGAAATTTTGGGAGCCACGCCACAATTGCGTTATATCCAAATTCGCGTTATAGCAGGGCGCGTTATAGTGGGGTTTCACTGTACTATTAATTAAGGAGTAAATACTATTAATAAAGGAGTAAATACTATTAATTAGTGAGTAAATACTATTAATAAGGAAGTACATACTATTAATTAGGGAGTAAATACTATTAATAAGGGAGTAAATACTGTTAATAAGGGAGTACATACTATTAATAAGGAGTAAATACTATTAATAAAGGAGTAAATACTATTAATTAGTGAGTAAATATTATTAACAAGTGAGTACATACTATTAATTAGGCACTTAATACTATTAAAAAGGAAGTAAATACTGTTAATAAGGGAGTACATACTATTAGTAAGGAGTAAATACTATTAATAAAGGAGTAAATACTATTAATAAGGGTATCCTTTATTTTCATGGGTATCAATTTGTGTGGTTTGGCAAAATATGACATTTTTAGGGCAATGAATTTCATGCATTTGGTCACAGGTTCTAATGATTTCATTGAAAAATAATTAAAATAAAATTGTTTGCTGAATCTGGTTCGCATTATATAAATCAACAATATTCCCCATTTCTTAAAGTATTTACAGTACTGCTATGAATATTATTGGTAAAGTGGTAAGACTGCAGCATTTACACATGTACCGTAAATGGCTTAGTTTAGTTTACTTCCTGTAAACGTTTACAAAATTAATAACCTTGGAAACGAAATTGCACATATCTGTCAGCACAAATCTGTTAGCACATATCTGTCTGAGACACTGAAACTACCAGTTCCAATTAAATGATATATTTCCAATCTTAAGACGACTGTTTAGTAAGATTTTTCTGTTACTTTTTTTTCTTAAAGTACTGATGCTTTTCACATCAAATGGGACATTAACAAGAAAAAGCTGAAGCTGACAAGAATTAGTTTACCACACATTGCCGAACACTACACATCAGGTTGATTTACTGATCTTGTTGACAAAAAATTCTGTAAACTGTTTGTTAACAGACACTTTGATAAGTAATATTTTTTTTAATGAAACACTGTTTCAACTTTGTAAGCCACTGCCATTTCTTATAGTCATTGTAGATCCAACAAAAGTATCATATAAGCATGTTCAGGGCAGAAGATCTGGTTGCATTTTCATCTTTTCATTATGTGCAGTAAGAAACAATCTCCTCACGATTCTAAGGATGTTTTACCTAAATTGTCAGATATATTCAACAAAGTCATATCTCTTAAAAACTTAATCCTGTCACAATAAGATGTAAAAGACGTACAGTAAATGAAACAATCGCAAAGTTGAGCTCGATACGGAATTGTCAATGGTTTACATATAAATGCTGTCAGCTGTAAGCCTACTGTGCAGATCGAAGAAAAGATTGAGTTTCTAATCGTTTCAATTAAATGGCATCATTCCAGTTATTGTTTACCTTGCACATGTCTATGAATTTTGGTCAATGTTGCATCCTTGTAAAGTGGACTCTGGCAGTTACAGAATTTAACTGCTTGTATGCTTACCACTACAACTTTAAAACTTTCTGGTTTGAACTCTGTAATGGTTAAAAAGTGCTTGTAAATTATCTCTAGTACGCTGGTTGCTGGTTTTAACACATTATTGTCTATATCATGCAGAGGAAATGCAAGCTAAGTGCCTATCCCAAGGATAACCCAGGCATCTGACCTGGCTTGCCTGTGCGAATATCAAACCCACAACCCTTGGATTAGGAGTCTGATGCTCTACCATGGCTTCCATCTAAATTATCTAATAAAATATGTCCTCAATGGATGGACTGATGCATGCATGGATGTACCAAATAAACGTTAGCCAGATGTCTAACTTACTTTCTATGGACATTACAAAATATGGTTAATTTCAGATAAAATATTAGTCTCATTTTACATATTTAAATAAGCTATAATGCTGTGTAAATATTGATGCATATACATAATACAGTACAGCCACATTTATCTGATCATTAAACCAATGCAGTGTCCTCCACAAAATGTTTGTAACAGTATGGAAAATATCCAGTGACATAAGAAAGGTTCCTTGTCACTGCTTTTCAAAATCAGTGTCTAAAATGGTCATAATCCTACAAAAATCAGTGTCTAAAATGGCCATAATCCTACAAAAATCAGTGTCTAAAATGGTCATAATCCTACAAAAATCAGTGTCTAAAATGGTCATAATCCTACAAAAATCAGTGTCTAAAATGGTCATAATCCTACAAAAATCAGTGTCTAAAATGGTCCTACAAAAATCAGTCTAAAATGGTCATAATCCAACAAAAATCAGTGTCTAAAATGGTCATAATCCTACAAAAATCAGTGTCTAAAATGGTCATAATCCTACAAAAATCAGTGTCTAAAATGGTCATAATCCTACAAAAATCAGTGTCTAAAATGGTCCTACAAAAATCAGTTCATTGTAAACAAATGTAACTGCCTCATGCTTTTCTTTGCTTCTTTAACATGAATTTATTCATCAATATTTTTTGTATTTAGCAGAAATTTTTCCAGGATTTTCACATAGAGCGGTAATTCCCCTTCTGACATTTTCATAAGGGGGAATTTTCAATTTTTTTAGGGGAGAGGGGTATGTTTTTATGAGAACAGTTTCTTTGAATAGGTCCCTTATAGTACGTTTAAACAAATGTGTGTATGATCAGATATCATAGCAATACAATTTTGGGGCCTCTGTCCCTAGAATTGGAAATTTTGTGTTGCAAAACAATCACTTTTGGGAATTTTTAACACAAAGGCTGACATCTGGTTTCTAAACTCCTATCCTTTATCACTCATGTTGCAATTTTGTTTTAGGTGTCCGTTTGTAGCAGATAAACATCAGACTTCTAGAAGACAACAATACCTTTTAAATTACAAAACAGTGAATACATTTGTCATGTTACTTTAGTTGAATTACCTCATTGTTTCATATCAGCTACAATGTATAAATTACACAATACTGTATTAATAAATTATTCAAATAGAAGTATTCAGCTTTTAATTAACTGCAGATTTCTTGTTATTTTTCAATTTCCACCTGTGATATTCAAGGGTGAGGAAATCACCTACAAGCTTTCAAATTGCCAACATGTTCAACAGAATGGTTAATCCAGTGTGAATCTGAGAAATGTCATTGCATTTATTGATAGATTAATCAGTTAATTTTTGGTACTCTTCCACTCAAATTAATGACTGTAACACAGAAAATCATACCTTAGGTACCTCAAACTCTTCCACTCAAATTAATGACTGTAACACAGAAAATCATACCTTAGGTACCTCAAACTCTTCCACTCAAATTAATGGCTGTAACACAGAAAATCATACCTTAGGACCTCAAACTCTTCCACTCAAATTAATGGCTGTAACACAGAAAATCATACCTTAGGACCTCAAACTCTTCCACTCAAATTAATGGCTGTAACACAGAAAATCATACCTTAGGTACCTCAAACTCTTCCACTCAAATTAATGACTGTAACACAGAAAATCATACCTTAGGTACCTCAAACTCTTCCACTCAAATTAATGGCTGTAACACAGAAAATCATACCTTAGGACCTCAAACTCTTCCACTCAAATTAATGACTGTAACACAGAAAATCATACCTTAGGACCTCAAACTCTTCCACTCAAATTAATGGCTGTAACACAGAAAATCATACCTTAGGACCTCAAACTCTTCCACTCAAATTAATGGCTGTAACACAGAAAATCATACCTTAGGTACCTCAAACTCTTCCACTCAAATTAATGGCTGTAACACAGAAAATCATACCTTAGGACCTCAAACTCTTCCACTCAAATTAATGGCTGTAACACAGAAAATCATACCTTAGGACCTCAAACTCTTCCACTCAAATTAATGACTGTAACACAGAAAATCATACCTTAGGTACCTCAAACTCTTCCACTCAAATTAATGACTGTAACACAGAAAATCATACCTTAGGTACCTCAAACTCTTCCACTCAAATTAATGACTGTAACACAGAAAATCATACCTTAGGTACCTCAAAATCTCTCTACACTTAAGCATATTACCATGGATTTTAAGTCCATTCTATCACTACATGTACTTTCCCATGACTGGTTCAACATTGAAGTCAAGTACAGTACTATCAGAAGCCAAATCATGATAAATTTAAAGGAAATTATGAGCATTCTAATTAAAAACTGACAACTGATGGACTGATAATTGTAGAGATTATACATGGAAACAACTGAAAATAAAAAGGCATTTAGGGAAAGAAAATGGGTTTAAGTTGGCAATAAACGGAAGATGAACAATTTGTATCTAATACATTAAAACATTACTTTATTGGTGACCGAGTAACAGAATGAGAATAGATCAAAATAGGAGACTTGAAACATTTATTTTGGGCTGAAGCATGAACAAGCAAGTTTATTCCTCACACTGAAACAGCTGGTGAGCGGTCTTTGATGATGCACTTTATTTGAAGAATTTGAATACTTTTAAGCAATCCCAATCATTTTTATGATCAAGATGACTTCTGGTAAGGATAAGAAGGTAAAGTTACGGTTCTGATCTGGTAACATTTGTTATGGATATGAATGAAAGGAGGGGCAAATACTGACAGGCAAGTTTTACTAACTTTCGATTGAGATATTTTAAAATAAAAATGTTGGAGCTACCAATGGAAATTCCCAGCAGAATCATCTCTGATGATAAATAACTTTTAATGAATAAAGATAAAACATAGTTTTTTTTATTATCAGCACTGTGGCAGTGATTGTGTGTTATGACAATTGTACTACATTACTTGCACTAGAACTGCATGCAACAGCAGATACATTACCACCATATACTGAAAACTGCATGTAACAGCAGATACATTACCACCATATATTGAAAACTGCATGTCCACCATTGAACAACCTCACTAAGTGCAGTTGGTAAAACACTTTTAATAACTAGATTATAAATTAAAATATCTTGTTTGCTCAACTGCAAAAAGTCATTTAGTAAGCACTTGATTATGTCTGTTGATCAAGAAGTTATTTAGTAAGCACTTGATTATGTCTGTTGATCTAGAAGTCATTTAGTAAGCACTTGATTATGTCTGCTGATCTAGAAATCATTTAGTACGCACTTGATTATGTCTGTTGATCTAAAAGTCATTTAGTAAGTGCTTGATTATGTCTGTTGATCTAGAAATCATTTAGTAAGCACTTGATTATGTCTGTTGATCTAGAAATCATTTAGTAAGTGCTTGATTATGTCTGTTGATCTAAAAGTCATTTAGTAAGTGCTTGATTATGTCTGTTGATCTAAAAGTCATTAAGTAAGTGCTTGATTATGTATGTTGATATAAAAGTCAAGCACTTATATGATCAGATTAATCTCTGTTAATAAATGTTACGGTTGCATTTCACTCATGGCAAATTGACTCAACGATTAAAATGTGCACTCTCATTTTTAAGGCAGGATTCATTAAATTTAGTTTTTAATTTGCATAAGCTAACATTTTTGGAGAAAACACTTTTTGGTATATATTGCATGCATATAGATGAGGGAACTTATACAATGTAGGTTAAAATGAATTTTAGTATAACTGAATATTCTAGTGGAAAACTCCATGTATCTTGTTATACTTTATATATTGTACATAATAGAAGGTATCAAGATAGATTAGTTCTTGTAACTAACTGGGTTGCCCCCTCTGAATAAAAAGTTACCTCTGTTGGCACTTAGAAAATTGCCAAAATTGCCAAAGGCAATTCAAATTATCAGATGGCAATTGAAAATTTAGGGGCTTGTACTGCTGTCTACAGATATTTACCTGAAAGTTGTTGACATCCAGTAGTGTAACATATTTTTGAGGTTGTATAAATGATATAAAGGACTAAATTTCTTACCAAAGGAACATAAAGAAATGCATAATTTAGCTTAAATCGCATTTGTATTCGCTTGAAAATAAAATTTTCTGAGAAAGAGGGGATTATAAAAGAAAATACTAGTTAATGATGGGTAACAACTGAAGCTGAATAGAAGCCAGAATCAGAACTGAAAATGCCATAGTTCAATCTTTTTCTAGTACACTAGATAATAGATTGTTTTGGTTTTGTTTGGTGTGTTACTGCACAGCAACACTTTGAAGGTTACATAATGCCGAGGCAAGATTAGTAAAGTGCCTTGCCCAAGGACACTCCATTGTATTTGATCTGGACTGATCCAATGGTGGGAATCAAGCCCACCCTTTCAGGTCACAAGACCAACAACTGCAACTCTCACTGGATAATGAAACATGTATTTTTTTCTGGGCAAAATGTGGTGACTACTTAGAAAGTTATTGTACCAACAAAATGTTTTTGTAGTTGTTGTTGTTGTTGCTGTTGTTGTTGTTGTTGATAATGATGACAATGATGATGATGGTGATGATTCTATCATCACCTTTTTCATGTCCCTGGCAAGTTAGTATAACCATGGCTCTACTGTATTACAAGTGAATAAAGAAAATACTATGAATAGTACATTTCAACACTTTGTAAAGATATCAATTTCAAAATTGAATTTCTATACTGAAAAAATGAATGTCATACTTGAGATATTTAATAATACTTACATGATAAACAAATTTTCCAAAGGGCCAGAAAAAATAGCCTGCCATTTTCCAACAAAATGGAGCTGAAATGATTTACACATAGAAGATATTTAGTGCATTTTCTCACATATTATGCTTTCAACTGTGCACAAAGTAGACCCATACCTGCCATCCCATAATACCCCAGTACCGGGTATATCACAGTTCACAACGTTTTTTGCAATCATGATTTCAAGGAAACAGCATGGACCTCAATTTGCTGATGTATTATTCAACAAACCTGGCTCCTCAGTCATAAAACTTAACTCAACATTTTAAGTTGTAAATGTTTCTCCAGATTTGAAAATCTTACTCTAAGTTGATGAATATGTTTTTTAATTGGTTAGAGTATTTGTTAGCACAACTTTGAGTCAAGTAAAGTTTTATGATGGAGGTACCATGCCCCATAGTCACAAAACAATATGAGCACAAAAACTCAACTCAGGCTCAAAAACTCTGATTTTTTCTATAACTTCACTCTGAGAGAGATTCAAGTTTAAAAAATATTGGCATAATCTTTTAGTTTGAATCCATACATGCATGCCAAATTTAAATGATATTAAGTTATTCTAAGAATGATTTTTCAATTTGGCACTTTGAGTCCAAATTCAATTTTTGTTCTCAGACTGTTTCGTGACTACGAGGCCAGACTTCAAAATCATGAAACAGTGTGAGCACAAAAATTGAACTTGGACTCAAAATGTCAAAATGAAAAAATGAAAAATCATACTTAGAATATTTCAATATCACTGAAATTTGGCATTTTCACAGGGATTAAAACTATATGATCAAAGTTTTCTTTATTCTAAACCGCAACTGGCTGAGGCTTAAAGATCACAATTTTGGAAATTTCATGACGAGTTCAATTTTTTTGATCAGGCAGTTTCATGACTATGGGACCAAAAAATCTGAGCCACGATTTCAATTTTTTTGCTCAAGCAGTTTCGTGATGTTGGGACAAAGAAATATGAGCCATGACTTAATTTTTTTGCTCAGACAGTTTCATGACTATGGGACCAAGAAAGCTGAGCCACGACTTAAATTTGTATGCCCAGGCAGCTTCATGACTATGGACCAAGAAATCTGAGCCATGATTAAAATTTTTATGCTCAGGCAGCTTCATAACTATGAGACCAAGAAATCTGAGCCACGGCTAAAATTTTTGTCCTCAGGCAGCTTCATAACTATGGACCAAGAAATCTGAGCCACGATTTAAATTTTTATGCTCAGGCAGCTTCATAACTATGAGACCAAGAAATCTGAGCCACGATTTAAATTTTTATGCTCAGGCAGCTTCATAACTATGAGACCAAGAAATCTGAGCCACGATTTAAATTTTTATGCTCAGGCAGCTTCATAACTATGAGACCAAGAAATCTGAGCCACGATTTAAATTTTTATGCTCAGGCAGCTTCATAACTATGAGACCAAGAAATCTGAGCCACGATTTAAATTTTTATGCTCAGGCAGCTTCATAACTATGAGACCAAGAAATCTGAGCCACGATTTAAATTTTTATGCTCAGGCAGCTTCATAACTATGAGACCAAGAAATCTGAGCCACGATTTAAATTTTTATGCTCAGGCAGCTTCATAACTATGAGACCAAGAAATCTGAGCCACGATTTAAATTTTTATGCTCAGGCAGCTTCATAACTATGAGACCAAGAAATCTGAGCCACGATTTAAATTTTTATGCTCAGGCAGCTTCATAACTATGAGACCAAGAAATCTGAGCCACGACTTAAATTTGTGTGCTCAAGCAGCTTCATAACTATGAGACCAAGAAATCTGAGCCACGACTTAAATTTGTGTGCTCAAGCAGCTTCATGTCTATGGGGCCAAGAAATCTGAGCCACGATTTAAATTGTTGTGCTCAGGTAGTTTATGGCTATGGACCAGGAAATTTGAGTCAATTTTAGTGTTCAAACATTTCATGACTATGAGGCTAAAAATATGAGCCATGAGTTCAATTTCTGTCTGAGCATAAAATTAGAACTATTGCTCAAATGTTAACAACTTTTATCTTCAATAAATTCATTCCAATAGAGGTTAAGAGTCATGAAATTTTCAGGATTATCTAATTGTCTGTATCTCTACATACAAGTCAAATGTCAATGAAATTGAACAACTTCTTGTATGAGTTTTAATTTTCAAGTTTGTCAATTTTTGTGCTTAGACAGTTTCATGACTACTGGCAAGGTCTTGGTCTATGCTGTTTGCAGTCAGGCTCTAACTACACATGAATAAATAAAGTACAACAGATAAAAAAAAACACTGAATTATTTCCTTAAGCATCACAACACAAAATTACAGTTTCAATTTTAATATACAGTGATTGACAAAGAGTTTTTTATTTGAACAAGTAAATGGAACATAGTTTCACAATGTTATATTTATAACTGATGACAGTTTATACAGTACTAAGTTTTCACCAATCTAGTCATTCCTAACTTACTGATGACAAGTTTATACAGCTTTAGTTTTGACCAATCTAGTAATTTCTAAGTTACTGATGATAATCTATTTTAAAAAAGGACAGACAGACAGACAGAGTTATATGGATACCTCTTCCCAAACACAAGAGTTAAAAGCATGACATACATCAAGTGTCTTACAGTACACGCATCGTGTTTTTATGATTCACCACGCAAATTGAGTGGCTGTGGAGAAACGGCAGGGGATTAAGTGCCCACTATGAGTAGTTTAAGTCCACGCAGAATGGTGGATTTTCACACTAATTTAGTGAAAATCCACTCAGTCTAATGGAAGTGCGTGACGGATTTTATTGCAGTCGTCGTGAGTCCTAGTGGGTTTTATGCTGATTCTATTGTATTCGCTCCGCGAGTTGACACACTAAACAAACAGATGGGAGAAACTCCGACACCGTAAACCGAACATGGCAGGTATCAATTTCATACCTTTACCTGTACAGTGGTAACATTTCCTGTGTATTTATCAGTAGCCCTGCTGAGGATACATACAGACGAACGCGCGTAACATAGAACAAATGAGGTTTTATATTTCTTGGATATCTTTCCACCCCTGTCATTGACAAAGCGTACATCAGAAATAATTGCTTAGCTACAACGTACATCTCAGCTGATTTAATACATGTATATGTACCTGTTAGCATATACAGATGCGGAAATTGACATTGTTCTGCATCAAGTGGTAACTTTGAGGTTCTTTCTCAATAAATGATATTTCATAAAAGTGTGTTGTGTACTGGTTATTAATTTGTCAGTTTCCCTTTAATTTCCATATCAGTTCCAAGAACTCAAAAAGAGATTACAAACGAACGCCGTAATATTTATATCGAACATGTACGATCATGAAAACTGGCATATTATGACATGTATGTCATAATTCTTGCCAAAGTATTTTAAAATAAAAAAGATACAGGAGCTATGCTACGGAAAGGTTCTTTTGTACTGTTACCCTTAAACTTTTAAAATAACATTTATGAGACAGTACGGCAAATTTTAAATGCATGGAATTGTGTACACTGTATTGACTGTTGCGCTCTATCAGTGGCCATTCATGTCATAAACAACTGAGTTCAATGAGAAAAAAAGTTATTTCCTGTCCACACTTTTTTTCACGAATCTACATTGCATCACCAGGAACTGGCTGAGGAGTATCATTCTTACTTTGAAGCTAGCCGCTATGCCTGTTGCTGTAGCTTCCTGCCTTGAGTCAACAACAGTCTGTCATGACAGTTTCTACATGTCACCAGCTAATGTTGAATGTCGTGCTTCGATGTTTCAAAATGTACAGTACAATAACTGTTGAATGAAAATATCACAAAACCACACATCTTAAAACTAAAAAGATGTTAGTTTGTGAAAAACAAATTTGGACCGAGAAATGCATTTGATGTTAAATTCTCATATTATCGTGTAAAACATTTAACTTTAAAAAAAAATTGGGGGGGGGGGGGTGTACTGGCCTTGATGCACGCCTAAGCTATCTAAAAATCAAAAGAAGTGTAGTTGTTTCAGGCTATATCCCATCTCCTCTGTCTCTCTTTCTCTCCCAGCCTACAACCCTCCCCACTCTGTTGCGTAATAAGCAAACAGAGTTGAAGTCTTAAATGACTTAAATTAGAACAATTCCTAGCAGCTACTGTTCAGTGTCACTCTTCTATGTTTAAAAAAAACCCCACTGTTTAATAAAACTGTTTCTTGTTATCGCAAAATCAAACGCTTTAAAACTAAGAAGATGTTAGTTTGTGAAGAGCAAATTTAGACAGAGAAAGTCTCAGAAACACATAGCCGTTAAGTGTTGGTATTATCTTGTAAAACTTGTTTCTAGCGGTATATAAAGCAAACTATATATAGTATTGTTATTTTCCCGATAAGGAAACAAGCATTTAAATGTAACAAGCTGAAATGGTCCTGAGTCACATAAAATTATTAATATTTTATTTTCTAAAAATCACAACAAGTGTAACTTTGTTAAAGCTAAATCCTATCACACCCGCACTCCCAGTAGCACATAGAGTAGAAGTTAAATTACTTAAATCAGAATACAAGTATGTCATAGGAATATTGTTATGAAAACACCAAGGGTTTCTGTTTAATGAAGCCAATTCAGTTGGCATAACATCCTGTAATGCAAGCGCTAGAAAGACATGAATGAAACAGCATTGGATAAACAAGTAGCGCGACAACCCTGCCTATGGGCATAAGCGGCAACTTCAGTGTGTTTTCTCAATAAATGATATTTCATAACAGAACTTCTTGTACTAGTTATTAATTTGTCATAATTTTTCTTTAATGTCTACACAGTTTCCAAAACCTTCTTTTAAGAAATTATTGAAAGCAGGATACAAATACCTTTATCTGTAGACTTTGAAAAATGACTGATTATTTCAGAGTATGATAATTTTTAAATGAGCCGAAATCGTCTACACTGTATTGAAGGTTGCTCTCTTTCAGTGGATGTTCATGCCATAAATGAAGTGATTTTTATGAAAAAGGTTACTTTCTTCGTCACTTTCTTCGTGGATCTATCATCAAGCATATACAATTTTTATTCTCCCAATTAATCTTGCAACGCAGCGCATATAATACATGTCTATCGCAGCAACACAAAGCTATTACATGTTTAAGAAAGCTGTATTACACTAAAAGCTTTGTTTTTTTTTTTTTAAATGCATCTTTTTTGTAATAAAATGTGTTTATCACATGCAAACATGAGAGAGAGAGAGAGAGAGAGAGAGAGAGAGAGAGAGAGAGAGAGAGAGAGAGAGAGAGAGAGAGAGATTATGCACCATAACTTTCAATCGATGTTAGCCGTAGCTTTTATCGCAAACTTGGAAACAGGCATTGCTAATTAGAGAGTATGCATTTTAGAAATGTGCCTCATTCATCTTCATTCTGGAATTCGTCTACTGGCAAAATTTTGAAATACAATTTTGATCCCACTCTTTATATAAGTAAGTTAATATGCAAATCGCTGCTTGGCAATTCATTTTGTATTTAACAAGAATTTATATAATTCATTGGGTTATTCGCCTATTAGTGTCCTTTGTCTTTTTTTCTTATTATCTATTGTCGAATCTAGTCATAATTAACCATGTACGAATTTAATGCTTCAAAAATTTAATAGACTGAAAGTCCAATGAGAGAGCATTACTGCAATAATCAAGGTGGACCTGACAATATTCGCGACCACCTTAGAATTAATATGAACGGTTCAAAATTAACAGGAAATAATTGGGATTTACAACCTCTGAAGCCAAAACCTTTCCACCTCCAGGTCGGAGTAGTTAACAAAAAATAAGAAGGCATGTGTTTACAGCAATCAGTGCAATAATAGAGATAGATTTTATAGTCTTGGCAAACACGTGGCGTAGCAATTTCAGGTGATGTGCAAGGCATTATTGATAGATATGATATATTCAGCTTGCGTGTAATACAGTACAAGTTAAACAAGGGGAGAAAGAAGCAATTCCAAAGCACAAAATAAATCTTACTGAATGATACATGAATTAAAACACCAGAAATTTTAAAAGTTTCACCAATTGAAGGAAATGAATCATGATTACACACATTTTATCGCTTTCACCCGTCCATTTGGTAATATTAAACTCGTCAGATGACCAAACCAGCAATCTTAAGTATATTTTTTAAAGCTGTTGGTCATAGAATGCAGCATCACGTGCTTCGTAGAGTCGGAGTAAAAACAGTAGGTCTACGGTAAAAGTAAACAAGTGTCTTGTTCCTGAGAAAATGTGTCGCATGGACATGTATATTTGAGTCGCGAGTACTAAACAGGCTGGAATAGTATAGGTTGTGTATTGCATAGCGCAGTGTATATTTCATTGTGTGGGAACATTTTAAGCAGACCATTTAAAAGTGACTGGTGTAATTAAAAACAAATCACAACATTTCTCGCATTCTTTTATTTTAATGTATTTACGTGTGATTTCTTTTACCCTTTGTTTGTTTAAAACAGAATCGCCCCCCCCCCCATTAAAATTAAGATAATTAAACTTTGTATAATTTGTGAAGCATCATTCATGACTCTTTTCTCGGCAATTTATCTTTCATCTCTTTAAATACACGTATGTGAATGCGTTTTAGTGAGCGAGTCTTTGAATATTAAATGGCATTGCGTACAAATTAAAAAGAGCATTCTGCACTGTGTGCTTTAGCTCAGCTGATACGTAAGTTCCACGCGTTGTAGTGGGCGTCCACTATTACATAATTATATTGCTGCGACTTTCAAAAGGGCAATAAAACTTAATCCATCCACTACGAGCCACGACATGGACAATCCACAATGACCACGATATCCTGTCCACGACGACACAGCGTGAAAAGGATTAAGCTCCACGCCCACGATGTATTTTTTCCATAAAAATATGATGCGTGTACTGTACATGAGTGGTCATTTGAAATGAAATTTGTGAAACAAGTCATATGCAGTTTGTGATGTATTGTACAGCACTCCCTCACTATAACATTGTTCATGTAAGTCATACAATTTGACCATCTTATAGGTGAGGTAACTTTAAATTGAAGTATTTTATACATAGTACAATACTCCTACACTATATCATCCCACACCCAATTTTGATACTCCCCTATTTTGACGCAGTGTCATAAACTCCCAGTTCTCGAGAGAACGCATCTTTCAATGACGTCACAACCACAACATTAATTTACATTGATCAACATCGAGTCACACAGACAGAATTTTTGAAAATCCTATCCTTATCGGTTGTAAAATGAAACAAAGATACATACCATGAAAAAAATGCCATTGCACTAATTCTCTTTTTTTCAATCAGTATGTCCTCATAAAAATCCTTATAAACTATTCTGATGGGGCAAATCAACTTCCCGCCATAATAGGCGTCCAGTCTGCTACTCAACATGTGTTAGCAACATGACTCAGCTGATAACTGCCTCAGTAACACTGTTTAGAAAGGTGTACAGTGTTATCCAGTTTGATGTGGATCTGTCGTAACTGATTTTCAGAGGTGGTTCTTTGTTATTATAATTTGTGAAAATTTACAAGAAACATATACTTTTACAATTATATTTCATAATTAAATTAGTATCCTTCACATTTTTGCTTATTTAAATCAAAGTATTAGTATTTTGTATCTGATAATTAAGCAATATTACTTTAACAGTAAATTTTCAATAATCTTTTAAGACATTCTTGATATTTAACTTATTTTGACCAATTTATTTTTTTAAGATTTGTTTGATAATGGCATGAATGATAATAAATGAAAATAAAACCTTCTCCTGTAACTTTATGTCTTCTGTCTGTTATTATCTGCATTCTGGATAAATAAGTTGTGAAGGATGCAACATCAGTGATGTTCCAAAAACAGTACATTCAAGGATTGAGGTTCTGCATGTTCACTATGCCAATTAAATATTGGGAAAAAGGTCACATGCTAAATCTAATTATTTTATAATTATAACTACACAATTTTATAATAATACCAACATGATTTTTCCAAATTTGATTCTTTTTGCTTTCCAGACAAAATCTGTACCAAAACCAAATTATTGATAAATGTAAGAAAAGCTTTAGGAATGCCAAGTTACATTTCTTTCTGTAATTTTTCCCATAAACTTGAATTTTCTATGTCCTATTGATGTTCCTCTGCAATATAGTTTTTTTCTGAAGCATATGTAAAACGGCGAATAGACTTCTGTGAAGTGTGTCATAATGGGTGACGTAATACACAAACTTTCTGACAAGGGGTCGTCTGGTTGAAAGCATACAAGGAAGAGTATTAGGGAATATATCATTGTCATTTTTTATGTATACTTTGCTAAAATAACTAATGTTTCTAAAGTAATGAGAGGTATCACTATGAAAGGAGTATATTTCTGAAAAGATGAAAGTAAGTACTTAAGTGCGTCAAAATAGGGGAGTCCAGGATACTGCTATCCATGGAAGCCAGAGAGAATAACACCTTATAATGAGACCACCTTATAATGAAGTGCATGACATATATTTTTACTACTACATATAATGAAAGTTATACTCGCCTTATAACAGGAATCATGTTATAATGAAGGGCCTTATAGTGAGGGAGTGCTGTATTACTATTATATAATGAAATGGGATCCATGAGCATATCCACTCCATAATGGACATCCTTATACAGAGGTGTTTTATAATGAGGGAGTGTTGTATTACTATTATATAATGAAATGGGATCCATGGCCATATCCACTCTATAATGAACATCCTTATACAGGTGTTTTATAGTGAGGGAGTGTTGTATTACTATTATATAATGAAATGGGATCATTGAGCATATCCACTCCATAATGGATATCCTTATACAGAGGTGTTTTATAATGAGGGAGTGCTGTATTACTATTATATAATGAAATGGGATCCATGGCCATATCCACTCTATAATGAACATCCTTATACAGGTGTTTTGTAATGAGGGAGTGTTATATTATTATATTACTATTATATAATGAAATGGGATCCATTACCATATCCACTCTATAATGAACATCCTTATACAGGTGTTTTATAGTGAGGGAGTGCTGTATTACTATTATATAATTAAATGGGATCCATGACCATATACACTCTATAATGGACATCCTTATACAGAGGTGTTTTATAATGAGGGAGTGTTGTATTACTATTATATAATGAAATGGGATCCATGACCATATCCACTCTATAATGGACATCCTTATACAGGTGTTTTATAATGAGGGACATATTCTATTATTTACTTTCATAAATTCAATAGCAAAACAACACAAGTTTGAACTTCTATTTATTATATATTTCATAATGAGATACTGAAATATATCTGCAGGAGAAAAATGTTCTCACCACAGTGGCAATACCACTTTTATTGCCACAATGGTGATATCACTTTGGAACTACTTTCTTTTCCCATTTAGAAAATATATCTGCCCTTATGTATGTTATTCAAATCTATTTTCCATGTTTAGGACTATTTCATTTTTCTTCTTCTTCTGCTCCTGTTCTCTCTCTCTTTCTCTCCATCAGGATGAACAGATCTTAAAATATTGTTACGACTCTATGGTCTAAGAAAAATGTAACAGAAAGAAAGTGAAACCAACAAATCAAGTAAAAAATCAACAAGCAATTTATTACTAGATAATTAAAATGAAAAATCAAAAAGTCACTTACAGTAATGTGTTTTGAAATCCTAATAATCCAATAAGAATGATTGTTCTAATCACAAGTCCTAAATATAGAATGTTCCGAATTCACGGCTGTGTCCTTGAATGTTATGATGTGCTAATGGTCTCCAAAGTCCTGATGTACTAGAAATCTTGATGTGCTGATGTCAAAATGAAGTATTCCAAAATCTCTGAATAAGTTCACATAAATTCCAAAATCATCAATTAAAAATCCAAAATCCAAAAGTTTATGAGCACTGTTATAATCCAATGAATATTTAAAATAATTCCTCTCTTAGAATTTGTAATGAATTTTCACAACTGTAATAGCTCTTTACAAGACTGATGGTAATGTCAAAACTGAATAAATGTCCACCAAACATGGCATATATAAAGATTGGTCACATGACAGAATGTTCTAGAATGTGTGTCATCTTAATGGAATTTTACTTGTAAACAAAATTCAACCTTGACCTTCAAATTGAGAAAACATATTGATCAAAACAACCTAATTCAAGGACACTAGTTAAACATGTTTTTCCTGATAAACATAAAGATTTAAGCAAATATTAAAATGAAGAAACATTTATAATTTCCTAAAATATTTATAATATTATATAAACATCATACATAACAATATGTCAAGACTGTAGACCCTCTAGTATACATTTATGTAATCAATTATTAAAATGAAGAAACATTTATAATTTCCTAAAATATTTATAATATTATATAAACATCATACATAACAATATGTCAAGACTGTAGACCCTCTAGTATACATTTATGTAATCAATAAGGAGGCGCCATCAAAAATTGCTTAAAAATGAACTCCAAACAATAAACAATAGTAGGCTTCAAGTATTTACTTTTTTTAATTAGTTTTCCACATGAATTCTGGAAATTATTTGTGACTGAACTTACATGAACTGTTGCTATTCAATACTCTGTGTCATCCGTACAGTATCGATTGCCTTTTACACTCTACAACAAACAGACTCATTTTTAGGAAAAACTCTTGAATAAATATAGTAAAAAATTGTTTAAGTAGCGATTCTAATTCTCAACTCAATCATAATGATGTTAAAAAATGATGGAGAAATCATTTGCCCACCATATATGATTTTTGCTAAACTGTGCTAACAAAGTTTTTTTTAAAAGTAAAAAAAGTTCAAAAATGTGTAAAAAAATGATGAGTGTTGACTGCAAACTGAAATTAAGCAACAATCGAAATTTGGGTGCAGCATCTGTTACTGAACTAGACTGCAAGCTTGCCAAGGCCAAAATTTCACATTTGAATGCAGAAATAAACAAAATAAAGAAACAAAATCCATACAAGTGAACTCGCAATCATTAAAATCTTTTGTTTAAAGATGTTGAGTTCTGAAATCTGTCGGATGCGACCGCTCTGTTATGTTTCTGCAGTAGCCACACCACATATATTTTCACTGTATCCATCCGTGCAAGAAATGTGTTAACAAAAATCTTTTATTTTTGTTTGAAAACAGTCATTAATTTAAAAAAATACACAATTTAATGCATTATATGTACAAGCTAAATTTGTAAAAGGTCACTCTCCTAAAATTATTGGAAAGTTTTGTAACTTCTTTTTTATCGCCGTAGTAATGCAGCCGTTAATCACAATGACACGAATGCAAATTGACGGTTTTTGCTGTAAAAAATACATAATAAAAAGAAAATCTTAGTTTTTTGGAGTAGATATCAGGAAATATTTCACTCATGAAGTGGAAATATTTTGCATTGTCATTCATGGCTTCACCACTTGTGACAATACAATGTTTCCCACTTAACTCGTGGAATATTTCCTTATATCTACTACAAAAATATAGATAGTCTCTATTTAACACATAACCAAAAAACCATGGCAACTTACTAAATGATTTTGTTTGTGATAGAGCATTAAATTTTCTCAGAGCAATATGACTGCTAACTTACCATATGCTCTTCCAAAGTAAGTGGCTCCCATCAATACAGAGATTATCAGATAAATCGAGGCCAACCACCAGCCGACCAGTATTGTGTACAAAATATTTGTGGGCCGAACAGTGGAGACTGAAATGCAAATCATCTAAATAGTCACAAATCTAACTGATGAGAATTTAAATTTATACTTATTTTATATTAATATATTGTCTATTATTTTTCATATACATCATTACAATTTATTTTTATCTCTTAATTTTTCATACAGAGAAAAATTTTCTTCCTAAACTGTCCTAGGAACCTGAGAAACTTAAAAAATTAGTAGAATGGCATTAAAATCTAAATCAAGTCATCAAAATGCTTGAAAAATTTCATTTGCTTACCTCAAGAGCTTTGTTTTCTAAATTGTGCTAACAAGATTTTTGTCAAAGAGTCCATGTTCAAAAACATTCAAAAATGTTTAAACAAGAGTACCATGAATGGTACATTATATGCCCACCCGGTGTTTGATAGTTCTCTGTGTAGGCACTAATTCGGACATCATTGGTCTCAATGACCTTGATCACATGTCAAGGTATGCAGTCTTAAACTTACTGTGCAGAAACCATTATTTTTTTCCTTTTAGGCTTACCATGACTGTGACCTTTGACCTTTAGACAAATTATATGGGTTTCATTATTTCCCCAAGTGCAAGCCTACTACAAACATTGGTCAAGTTACATGACCTAGAACTAAAGTTATTATGCTAAAACCATATTTCTTCTTGCAATCAGTGACTTTGACCTTTGACCTTTTGACCACAAAATCAATAGGCTTCTTTCATACCCAACATGTATGCCATCCACAAACTTTGGTGAAGGTACATGGCCAAGAACTGAAATTTATGTGTAGAAACCATTCTTCATTTTTCAGCTACAGTGACCTTGTCTTTTGACCTTTAGAGCCCAATAGGCTTGTACCTTACTGTTCATGCAAGCACAAAGTTTGGTCCAGGTCTGTTATGTAGAACTAAAGTTATTGTGCGAAAAACATTTTCTGCTTTCAGTCACATTGACCTTGACATTTGACCTTTTAGACCCTAAAATTAAAAGGCTTCTTCCTTACCACAAGTGCAAACCATTCATAACATTTGGTCCAATAGGCTTTTACCTTACTCCACGTGCAAGTGGTCCACAAAGTTTGGTCCATGTCTGTGATGTAGAACTAACACTATTGCGCAGAAACCATTTGTCCTCTTTCAGTCATTGTGATCTTGACCTTTGACCTTCCTTTTTATCCCAAAATTGATAGGCCTTACACCCTAATGCAAACTATTTACAAAGCTTGGTAATGGAAGTTGGTGGAAAACTTGAGTTATTGTGCAGAAACAAACTAGGGAACAGATGGCGTATAAAAATGGACATATTGCTGTAATGATCTGAAAATCTGATCAAGTTATATTCATATAAATACAATTATGTTTACCAAATTTCATTTGTCTACTTCAAGTGGTTTTCATTTAATGACAATAACAAGGTTTGTGTCATAAAAAAAAGGTCCAAAAAGTTCAAAATTCAGTTTATTAAAAATAAGGACAATTTTTACAAATGAAAATTTATTCAGGTCATTTACATATAAAAACAAATATGCCTGTCTCCCTCAAGAAGTGATTTTTGCTTTATCACGCTTACATGGTGTTTGTCAAAAATGTCAGACCAAAAAGGTCTACACATTAATAAAAATATGCCTACTAATTTCATTTGTCTAACTTAAGTGAATTTTGCTTAAACACGCTTTCAAAGATCTTGTGGTTAAAAGTTCAAGTCCAAAAGTTCTAAAATGTGTAAACAAATGAAGAAAAAAAAGTCACAGTCACCAGAACCTAATCATTTCTTGGGACTCACTCAATGTACCTAAAAATCAAATTTAGACTGGTTTGATTCATTAGTTTCTGACTATTCCTGCTTACAAGAAAGTGAGGCAGACAGCACAAAACTTATATGTCCAATATGTCTCCCTTCCTTGGGAAAATAGGGGAGGGGGCAAGGAGTCATTATTTGACTCTGAAAAAGGCATGCTTTATCTAAATGTAAATGTATTTTTACACACTTGAATTACAATGAACAGGTTTATTTCATCAAAATCTAAACTCAGCTTTCTCATTATCTTTTGAAATAACCAGCTCAAAATTGCAAGTACAATTATAAGTCAATGTAAATGATATAAAAAACATGTTTTGTAAAAGTAGAGGGTTACAATATTAACATTTGTAAAAGTAGAAGGATTCTGAGTCGCTGTCAGCAGCTAAAGAGAAGGCTGTAAACTAAGCAATTCCTCAAATTAGTCTGAATGTATCTTTTGCAAGCCTTTAGTAAGGGAGAAATTTGACCCACTTTTATGTTTAACATATGTCATTATATGGTGAAACCTGCATAAAAGCAGTGGTGTAACGATATATCAATATACTTGAATGCATCGGAACACGACCATATTGCAATCTGCATTGGTACAAGTTCTTCCATATCAGTATATTTACCTTTCCTATTAGTCTGACTGGTTGCAGAATTATTGTTTACTATAAATATTAATTTGTATTATGAAAGAACACTGTAACCAGTCAAACACATGGTTTACTAATGGCTAATGGTCAATCACTGTCAAATAAACTTGAACAAGATCTTATACCCAATAAAGAGGCAAAGAGTAATGTTTGGACTCACTTTGGCTTTAAAACAAAAGAAAGCTAGCAAAATTGATAAATTGTAAGCAGAATGCCATAGATGCTTCAATAGCATGAGCTGCTGTGAAGGGACTACTATAGTTGTTCAGCTCAGCATCACGAATAATATCCGTGTCTGTTGTTCAGTGAATCTTCATATGAGCATCTTGAAATGTAGATAAATTTACCTAATTCCCTGATTTCATCACCATTTGTATCAAAATCCAGAGCAACACCATTTATTTGATACATGCTGAAAAAAGTGGTCTGTGTACATGTAATCTGCTATGTTAGTCCTGGAGTTGTGGAAGAGTCCATTTTTGATACAGGACTGAGCAGTTATGGGAGCCATCACGTGTCACGGGTAAACAAACATCATCTGCATCATCTAGTTTTCATTAAACTATTGTAAATATCTGCTTAAAGTCTGTGCTTGATATAATATATATATATATATATATATATATATATATATATATATATATATATATATATATATATATATATATATATAATTCACTAATCAGGAGACAATGTTTATTTACCTATGGCACACAATGGCTCCTACAACCACTGTTCTGTATAAAAAATGGACTCTTCCATAACTACAGGACCTATATGGTGATTTACATGTACACAGACCACTCTTTTTCAGCATGAATAGAATAAGTGGCATTGCTCTGTATGTTCATACAAATGGTGGTGTTAAATTCAATTGTGTGCAAAAATAATTAGGTAATTTTAGCTACAATTCGAGATGCCCATGTGAAACTTCACTGAGCTAAAGATGCGGATATCATTTGTGATGCTGTGCTGAATGAACCATAATAATCTCTCCGTGCATTGACATTGTTGAAAATTGATAATTACTTATCTTTATGCTGCAAGCTCACCTGGCCATACAATCCTCTTCACCTGGCCATACAATCCTCTTCACCTGGCCATACAATCCTTCTCAGTTTTCCCCAAAATACAACTGGTAGAAAATGCTATTTCATGAAATCAAACTTACAGACTCAGCAAATCATGCTGACAGTTGGTGTTACACGGGTTTTCAAAGTGCTCAGCTTAGTAACAATACTTATCAATATATACTGCAGTACAATTATTCATATCACAATATACTGTAATATGATTTCAGCTAGCTATACTCACCCCTACAAAACAGGCCATTCAAGGGAACATACAAGTTTTTCCTTTGTGGACAGATGAAAATGAAATTAAGACAAGAATTACATGGAATGACATGTCTCACCTGATCTGCCATGGCATAATCCACAAACCTTGCAAAGTCACTAGGAAAAAAAAAAGTAGGTCACAGTGATCTACTTTTGCCTGTAGTGAGAAGTATCCCTCAAGATAACTGCACCAACCAAGTTTCATGACTGTACATCCAACAGTGTCAGAGAAACTGAGTTAAATACAAAAACTTAACATAATCACTGGAGCATAAAATATTAAAATATTGATCACAGTGACCTCCTTTTGCCTCTGATTGGCAGTACCCTCCTTGATAAACACACCCATCAAGTTTCATGACCATATATATAACAGTGTTAGAGAAACCGAGTTTCATGCAAAAAATTAATGTTGACTCTTATGCAAACAACAACAACACGAATGCTGTCAAAAAAGTGATACAGGTGAGACAAAACGGGAATCATAAATACTGTCCTTTTGAGCAGATGCCCTCCTTATTGAGGTGTCCACAAAGACAGGTTTTAATATATTCTAAGTGTACCTTTGATGGGTTTGATCTTGCTGAGATCAGCATATAAATCCTGTACAATCTCTGACCTATTTTCCAAGGGGCGTGCTGTGACATGGCTCTTCCATTTCTTAAAACCAAACTGCAAATAGCAAAAATTGGTTTGTCTCACAAAGCCCTGTACACTTCACAGAAACAGCAGTACTGAAACAGGATTTAAATAAAAAGACAAATAATGAATGTTTTGGTTAAAAGTTCTTTTTAGAATCAAGAGTAACAAGATTTGTGTTTGTAAAACACGTACAGTATGTCCCTACTGTTGACACTGCAGACCAAAAAAGTCAAAGTCCCTAAAAATTCAAAACTATAAAAATTTTAACAATTGCCATAATGGCATGAAAATCTAATTTGGTCATCTATTTAGGTATACATACATGCATATCAATTTTCATTTGCCCACCATATATGATTTTTGCTAAACTGTGCTAACAAAGTTTTTTTTAAAAGTAAAAAAAGTTCAAAAATGTGTAAAAAAAATTAATCAATAAATAAAAATTGATGTAATAGCCTGACAATCTAATCAGTCCATCTGCATATGAATGCAAATATGTCTATCAAATTTCATTTGTCTATGTCAAGTGGGTTTTACTTAATTGTGATAACAAGGTTTTTGTCTAAAAAGTTCAAAAATGTGTACAAAAAAATATAAAAATTGACATACAGACCTGAAAATTTAATAATGTCATCTACATGTGAATACAGTGGTCCCCCTCTTATAAGGCCACCCCTTCTGCAGCAAGAAAGTGGCCTTATAAGACGGGTGGCCTTTCTAGAGGGGGATCACACAGTTGTGAGAAATAACTACATATAAAGTATAAAAGATGTAACTAATTTTTATATATTTTATATTTTCATTTAAAAATCACAGGAATATTATCTGGTTAAGGACTCAATATGATAAAACTAATATCAATGAAATTTTTAAAAAATATGAATAATCATGAATCGTGGTGCAAAACTACATTGTCGGTAAATTCTGGGCACAAACATTTGGTTGTAACTATCCCCGTACGTCCGTCGATTCCGTCTTCCCACTCAATGCAGCTGAATGTATATTGACGATGTTTATTTGAATCTTTCCGACATAAAATTTCTCCGTAGTTATCAAAAGACTCTCCCTCTTTTCGTTTAATTTAATTGCTTTCACTTTTTGTTCTAAACTGAGAATGTCGGACGATATTTTGCGACAACTTAATCCTTCGCGGGCATTCACGCGTGAGGCACAGTGTTTACAACGGAAGTGAGTCTGTCACGTGATCGACTTTTTTTTCTTCTTCCCCAGTCTGGTACCTGGTTATGTACATTTCATAATCTATTAGAGAGAAGCCCAACAGGCTAACATACCATTTTACTATCTGGCGACCGGATGTCACGCTGACTTGAGCTGAACAATGCTGTGCTTCTCAGCGGTTAGCTTTTGTCCTCTTGATAATTATCGGTGGTATTAATAGCCAGTAATTATCAAAGTGACAAAAGCTAACATCTAAGGAACACATGGCAGTAATTGGATTACTTAACTCTTTGTAAGGATTAAAGTTACTTTATTGGCATGTTGGAACAAAATGTCAATGTGTTGAATTGAGAAATTAAAAAATATTATCGAGATTTTACTCTGTAAACAACCATTATGTGGCCGCTCGCGGGGGTAAATTTGACCGTTTTTCCACTAAAATGCTGGCCGCTGGTTGCGTTAGAGGGGTGGCCGTCCTTGAGGGGTACTTTTGAACACAAACTCGTCGGTGCCAAGGGATTGTGGCCGTATAAAGCGGGTGGCCGCTGGTCAGGGGGGCCGTTCAAGAGGGGGACCACTGTACAAACATTTATACCAAATTTCATTCATCTGGCTCAAGTGGGCTTTGCTTCATTGTGCTAACAATGATTTTGACCAAAAATTCCAAAATATGTAACAAAAATTAAAAATTTCTAATCAGGTCATCTACATCATAAATATAATTTCATGGCTCTATGTCCAATAAAGTTCCAATAAAATGCTTTCAGGATGGACATAGAGACTTAGAAATAGACAGCAGCAAAGCAATATGCTCCCTTCTGCTATAACAATGGTGGCATAATGAAAAAGCAGAAATGCAACTTACAAATCACATCACATATATTCATTTAACCAAACTATTTTGGTCACGCTTTCACTCGTCTTTCAAAAATAATTATGCTTTTCGTAGGAGGAAATGAGACCACAATAAATACTGCAAGTGCCACTTCATTACATGCCACTTATTTGCCTATCCCAGATATATACATACAATTTCCATGTACAAGTCCCCTTCTTCTTTTTGATCAATAAATTTGATCACTTACATGCATCCCTGCTATTCGCATATCCTGTATATTTCCAAGGCCAAATTCCTAAAACAAATTTGTTTCCCAGATGTAAATAGTACACTTTAGAATCTGAAAGATGTAATCTAGAGAGATACACTTGCACCAACTGTAAGGATTTGTATTCAGCTAAAGACATTGTCATGCACAATATCATGTGCTAGATACACTTGCACCAACTGTAAGGATTTGTATTCAGCTAAAGACATTGTCATGCACAATATCATGTGCTAGATACACTTGCACCAACTGTAAGGATTTGTATTCAGCTAAAGACATTGTCATGCACAATATCATGTGCTAGATACACTTGCACCAACTGTAAGGATTTGTATTCAGCTAAAGACATTGTCATGCACTATACAAGACATATACAAGACTATACAAGACATTGTCATGCACTATACAAGACATATACAAGACTATACAAGACATTGTCATGCACAATATCATGTGCTATACAAAATTGTCATGCACAATATCATGTGCTATACAAAATTGTCATGCACAATATCATGTGCTATACAAAATTGTCATGCACAATATCATGTGCTATACAAAATTGTCATGCACAATATCATGTGCTATACAAAATTGTCATGCACAATATCATGTGCTATACAAAATTGTCATGCACAATATCATGTGCTATACAAAACTTTGCAAGATAAAGGGCTTGGTTGAAAATAGTGTTACGAGAGTCATTTGTAAGTGATTCCTTTTTAGAATTGTAGATTAATCCAGGGCATCCAGATTATAGTATTCAGTGGATTTTAAGTCTCATAAAGATTTAGATCGACTTGTCCATGCTGATGATGGATGATCTGCATGCTATGTGCATACTAAGTTTACATATGTCAGGTTGGGCTACGCCTGCTGCCGTAAGCAACAGAAGATGGTACACCTGTGACTGTTGACCCAGAGTGGACAGCTACACCTGGCTCCCTCTGGAAAGTCCTCTTTGGTGGATCAGGTGGTCAAGCAGATATGCTTATCCCCCCAGCTGTGAAGGCAGATGGCAAGAGCTGTGTGGATAGCACAGGGCATCGGCTCAGGTGGAGTAAGACCTGATGGTCATGCATCCAGACTCATCTCCAGACATCTCGACATTGTTGTGCCACTATATTCAGACAAGGCTGGATGAAAGAGTGAGGGTGACTCTGCACAACTTTCCCTCACTTAAATCGAACTAGCATGCAAGTCATGACATTATTCCCCTCCCCCACATACCTTCAAGTCCTGTGGTGATGAGTGAGTGGCAGAGCAGAAAGTGTGGATACACTGAGAGCTGTAGCTACAGACCTGGACACAGGCGGGTCAGGGCACAGGGTAACTTTTCACTGGACCAAAGCGGTAGTGGAACTCAGCAGCCCCCTGGGCAACTGAGCAGCCCTTTTTAGGACACTGCTCACCTCCATTGCATGAGGAAGGGGCTAGAAAAGGTGCCACATTGCCTGCTTCACTTAATCCTGGTCAGCATATCACGCCTGACAGGGATCCCACCTTAGCAGTTGAAAATCTAACAAGAAGACAAAGGTGATGCAACTTACCATTCGTGCCTGGAATGTGCACACACTAATGGACAGTATATCAGCAAATAGACTAGAGTGAAGAACAGCTCTAGTTGGTAGAGAACTGGCCAGATTCAACATCCAGATTGCAGTCCTGAGTAAAACTTGCCTAGTTGAGGAAGGATAACTCACCAAATGAGGAGCGAGCTACAGCATATTCTGGAGTGGCCAAAGTAAAAAACAGCGACATGAAACTGGTGTTGGGTTTGCCATCAAATCACAGCTAGTCAGCAAGCTCACAAATCTCATAAAGGGCAAACATGACAGACTAAAGCAAATGAGACTGCCACTGTCTGGAAAAAGACATGCAACTATCATCAGCACCTATGCACCCACCATGACCAACCCAGATCAGATTAAGGGTAAAATTTATGAAGACCTGGAGTCTCTTATTGCAGAAGTACCAAAGGCAGACAAGCTCATCATATTTGGTGACTTCAATGCTAGAGTTGGCACAGATCACCAGATATTGCCAGGTGTCATTGGCAAAAATGGATTTGGCAAATGCAACAACGGACTCCTCCTACTGAGGAAATGCGCTGAACACAACCTCCTAATCACAAATGCAGTCTTTCTCCTTCCAAACCACGTCTTGGATGTGTCCACGCTCAAAGCACTGGCATCTCAATGACTACGTCATCATCAGGATAAGAGACAGGCAGGATGTCTGAGTGATGAAGGCCATGGGAAGTTCTCATAGTCTCCAAGTTCAATAATCCAGATTCAGCCTAGCAGACAGTGCCCAAAAAGCTCAATGTCTCCAATTTGAAACAGGAGAATGTGAAACAGGCATTTGTCGAAGAACTGTGCAGCCAACTAGAAACAAATGATGCAAACTCCGAGAATATCGAGGAAAAATGGGCATCCTTCAGAGACACTGTGTACTCAGCTGCATCCAAAACCCTTGGTCCCACTACACGTAAACATCAAGATTGGTTTGAGGAGAACGATGCTGCCATACACAGACATGTATGAGAAACATCAGCTACAAAAGACCTTTTTAGAAGACAGCACTTCATCAACTTCTATGATGCTTTGAAGACAATCTATGGGTCACACTCATCAGGAACATCTCCAATAGTGAGTGCTGACAGCACCACACTGCTCACTGACAAAGAAAAGATACTACAAAGATGGAGAGAACACTTCAACAACATCCTCAATCAACAATCATCTATCAGTGAGGAGGCAACTGATCGACTGCCCCAAGTGGAAATCAACATATCAATTGCTGATCCTCCAACACTGACTGAAACTTAAAAAGAAATTGACCTGCTGTCAAATGGCAAAGCACCTGGAGCAGATGCTCGCACATGGCACAGAAACTGACTGAACTCTTCCAATCAATGTGGACTGAAGGAACTATACCCAAGAAGTACAAGGATACATCCATTATCCAAGCTGAAAGGCAACAGACAATCCTGCGACAACCATCAGGGCATCTCCTTGCTGTCAATAGCAAGCAAATTCCTTGCCAGAATTCTGCTGAATCACCTTGTGCATCACATTGATCAAGGGCTCCTGACTGAGAGTCAGTGTGGTTTCAGGAAAGGATGAGGGACCACAGACATGGTGTTTGCAGTTTGTCAACTCTGGGAGAAATGCCAGGAACAGAACTCCAACCTGTACACAACATTCATGGACCTGACAAAAGCTGTTTGACACAGTCAGTCATGGTGGCCTCTGGAAGATCATTCAAAAATTTCCTTGCCCTGAGAAACTCATCATAATCATTCGTCAATTCCATGATGGCATGCTCACTCAACGGTGAGTCATCTGAACCATTCCCAGTCACCAATAGATTAAAGAAGGCTGTGTGTTGGCCCCAACACTCATCAATATGATGTTCTCTGCCATGCTTACTGATGCCTTCTATGACTATGACACTGGGATTGACATCATATACAGGACTGATGGAAAGCTCTTCAATATGAGGAGACTATGGGCAAAGACAAAGTTACATGAAGTGACTGTTCATGATCTCCTTTTTGCTGAGAGACTGTTCTCTGAATGCCAAATCTGAGTCTCTCATGCAACAGAGTATGGACCATTTCTCTTCAACTTGTGACAATTTCAGTCTCACAATCAGTATCAAGAAGACTGAGGTGATGCACCAATCTGCACCAGGAAGGTCTTATGTAGAGCCTACCATCACAGTAAATGGCCAAACTCTCCTGGCAGTGGATAAGTTCACCTAGCTCGGCAGTACACTGTCAATGATGAAACAAATGCCAGAATTGCTAAGGCAAGTGTGGCCTTTGACAGACTACACACAAACGTGTGGGAGTGCAGAGGCATCAGTCTACAAACAAAACTGAAGGTCTACAAAGCCATTGTGTTGCCAACCGTGCTGTATGCATGTGAAACCTGGACAGTATACAGATGCCATGCCAAGAAGCTGAACCATTTTCACAAGGGCTGCATGAGGTAACTGATGAGGATAAGATGGCAGGACAGGGTCCCAGACACTGAGGTTCTCACATGGGCAGACATTCCAAGCATCCACTCTCTGCTGATGAAATCACAGATGAGATAGGCAGGCCACGTCACCAGGATGTCTGAAAAGTGACTACGAAGGAAGATTTTCTATGGTGAGCTGAAGGAGGGAAAGTAATCACAGAGTGGTCAGAAGAAATGCTTCAAAGATTCCCTCAAGTCAAACTTGACACACTTTAACATTGACCCTGAGTTTTGGAAGATCTCACGCAGGATCGCTCCACCTGGCACAGTCTCATCCATACTGGAACTATAGACTTTGACTGAGGAGAATTGTAGAGGCAGTGCAGAAGCACAAGCAGTATAAATCTCAGAACTGCAGCACATCCTCTATTAATTAAGCAACCCCAAGTGGCATCTCTGTGCAGTGTGCCACAGACAGTTCAGAGCACAAATTGGCCTGATCAGCCACTCACTTACTCACAGAAACCAAAGCAGTTAGTGATATCATCGTCATCTTTGAATTTGAAGGACAAACAACAACTTTACATACTTTCAGTATATTTTGTGTTTCTTAAAAGGAAATGTAAGATATTTTTAAGTTCCTTCACAACTTTAATTGACCTTGTAGTTGTGCATTACATGTTGTGACTCATCATGTCCATAACCACAATGTATTAGCGTTATTAGGAACATTTCTATTGTTTCTAAACTGATCTAGTTTACATGCATGTAAACCTGGTTATTTGCACAATATTTTTCTGCCCAAGAAAGAAGCATTTATATTGACTTGTTTATCAAATTCTATGTTGTTGACAAGACACAATAGGCCTACCATCCTGGGCTTATGGATCATATCAGATCCATAAATCAGTGCTCCAGGGTTAAAATGTATAATATTCCAGAATCACGGTCCTTGTTTTCAGTCAGATGTGACTGTGCCATCTGTTGCTATGATGGGATCTTGTTCTATTACAGCTTACATTCAGCCTTTAC
The DNA here is from genome assembly GCA_029931535.1 of Margaritifera margaritifera. Lineage (NCBI taxonomy): Eukaryota > Metazoa > Mollusca > Bivalvia > Unionida > Margaritiferidae > Margaritifera > Margaritifera margaritifera. The sequence goes on along the minus strand of JAQPZY010000975.1, from coordinate 345,670 downwards.
TGTGCTAAATTGTAAATTCCAGGATGTTAAACATTTTACCACTATGTCACTTAACAATATGTGATCAAATTAAATCTGTCTGGAGCAATGAGGAAATTTAGAGCTGGAAAGATGCAATTAAGAATGTTAACATGTGTAATATTAACGATATGCACAACAAATTATTCCCATGGGTGAAGACATGAAATTGCAGGATTCTAGTATCACACTCAACAAATTCAGAAATTAAGAAATATTGGCAGTGGCAAAGATGCAACTCAGAATGCCCTTCCACAGCTGTTCTATGGTTTCTTTGCACTCACCTTACATTTCTATTGCTCCACAAGCCATGGTATCTGTAGACAATATGACAGGAAGTAAACATACATGCAAGGTAATATGGTGACCTACTTCCTGCCAAGAATCCATAGTCTATTTCCAAGATTGTCAGGTGTTTATACAATGTTTTAGAACCACGCCGTAACCTATTTTCTGGTATTTGTATATGTTCTGTCACAATGACATAGTCCAAGGTGCTGAAATATATCTGGCCAATAGAAAGAATGTACACAGAATTATGGCAGTAATTCCCCTCCATACAAACATAACAATGAAAAAAGAAAAAAATACATAAAAATAACAGTTCTTACCAGATAGTTATTGGAAATTCTATGAGCTTCTATGTCATTGTCTCCTTTCAATACCACTACTGCTGTGTTTTTAAATGACTGTGAACTTGAAAGTTGACCTTCACTATGTGTCCTTGACCTATGATGAAGGGTCTCTTTGCTATGTAATTCCTCTGACCTGGAGAGACGACATTCCAAGTTTTGATCTAGAATTGAGATGATAACTTGATCTTCCCTAGATGAAGAATCAGCTGTCGTCACAATAACATGATCTGGCTTCCCAGAAGCCATCATGAAAATGGAGCTATTTCATGTGAATACCACAAAACCTGCAAGTAAAAATAATGATGTCATAATATTAAATTATTAGTCTTCACTCTTCGTTACACAGTTTTCCAGATCATTGGATATCTCAAATTCACAATGGGTAATGCCCAAATTGTATATCTGACATATGTCTATACAGTGGCAGAAGGATTTTCAAATTCAAAGTGGCATTTAGTGGTCCCCTGGGTGGTCATTGTTTCAAACTCAAAAGTGGGATTTAGTGGTCCCCTGGGTGATCATTGTTTCAAACTCAAAAGTGAGATTTAGTGGTCCCCTGGGTGGTCATTGTTTCAAACTCAAAAGTGGGGATTTAGTGGTCCCCTGGGTGGTCATTGTTTCAAACTCAAAATTGGGATTTAGTGGTCCCCTGGGTGGTCATTACCCATGACTCAAGTAGTTGACTTTTTAAAATGAATTAAAAGTTAATGCATAGTTAATATAGTTATGCCAGTTTATTGTGCAGGGATTTTACCAATGAAAAATTAGAATAACTGATTAATTAACTAAAAGATAAAATGTTGTGACCTATACTTAGTGACATGATATGCACTAAAAACAAGCTGTTGTGACCTATACTTAGTGACATGATATGCAGCTATTCAGTCTTAATTATATAAATAAATCATACAAGAAGTCTTCATTTTTGATTTTTTTATGAACAAAACTTAACAACAAAAAATAAGAGAAATAAACCCATAAACAAAAAAGGAGATTAATTTTGCAAACCTTTTGTTTTATGATTATCACAATATGAACTCAAAATGAAATATTAGGAGTAACTGAAAAAGGAACACATGACTAAACTCTGGAATTAAATGTATCTGTTACATGAAAATAACAAGAATCACTCTATCCTGAATTAAATGTTACATGAAAATGACAAGAATGACTCTATCCTGAATTAAATGTTACATGAAAATGACAAAAATTACTCTATCCTAAATTAAATGATACATGAAAATGACAAGAATGACTCTATCCTGAATAAAATGTTACATGAAAATGACAATTACTCTATCCTGAATTAAATGTTACATGAAAATGACAAGAATTACTCTATCCTGAATTAAATGATACATGAAAATGACAAGAATTACTCTATCCACAATAAAATGTAACATGAAAATGACAAGAATTACTCTATCCTGAATTAAATGATACATGAAAATGACAAGAATTACTCATCCAGAATAAAATGTAACATGAAAATGACAAGAATTACTCTATCCTGAATTAAATGTTACATGAAAATGACAAAAATTACTCTATCCTGAATTAAATGATACATGAAAATGACAAGAATTACTCTATCCAGAATAAAATGTAACATGAAAACGACAAGAATTACTCTATCCTGAATAAAAGGTGTTACGACTCTAGGGGTAATGTAACAATAAAAGACACAAACAAGCTTTCAAGATTAAAATGCAAAACTTTAATTTCCTAAAATATTAAAAGAATTAAAATAGTTCAACTAACAATCAAAGTGAAAGAATTAAAATAACTTACAGTATAGAATATCCTAAAAGTCCTAAATTGTTTTAAAGTTCACTTCCTGATGTTAATCCGAGTAATCCGGATGAAGTATTCCGAATGAAAATAATCTGCAATGTGATGAAGTAGATAAGTTCTGATTAAATCCAAAATAATCCTTGCAAGTCTGGAATCTCACAAGTTTTTAGAATAATGTCCGATAATTCCACGGAGCTGTATAGTAATTCAGATGAATTACTAATTAAATAAATTCCACACTGAACTGAATAATTTCAATAACCTCTCTTCATTCAAGCAATTGTAAAGAATGATAATTCCCAAGATTATTCCCTATATATCTTTACTAAGTCCGCAGAATTAAAAGGGAATACCCTTTCTCCGTCTTTAATAATATGGTATTTCAAAATAACACAACCCTCTAAGAACCAATCAGGAACTAGGTTACGCGTCATTTACCCAAAGGTCTAGTGTACTAAAATCTTAAAGAGTAAACATAATATTGATTCAGAATGGAATGTGACCTTTCAATGTTGATTTCCAAAAATACAGAGCTAGGTCGACTTCATTTTCCCGCGCAATTGATCATGTGACCACTTATTGATCGAGCAGTAGTCGTATCTATACATATATGCTAACTGCTATTTAGACAAAAAAAAACAGAGATCATAAATTAGTAAATTAAATCATTATAAAAAGGTAAAAAGGTATGATTCCGTAACACCCTCAACCATCAACAAAAAAAAGTGATTTATACAATAAAACACTTTTTAATATGTACTTCCAACATATAAGTAATTAAATCAAAAAAAAAAAAAATGAATACATGATGCAGTCATGTATACAAAACAGTGTAACTGTGGTATTATACACATGAAAATACATCATCGATTAAATTTTACTAAGAAATAGCCGTAACCTTAGCTTCTATTGATTTTATTTGTCCATGTCTCACAATCATGCCCTGAAAAGGTAACACAGGCACGATAAAAGTCACTTTAATATTGATGATCAGGTTCGCTTCGCTGAATCTCTTGAAGAATGGTTCTATTAGATCTTGCCACATGTCGTTGCAGATGATGACATCTTCGATGTATGCATCGCAATTTCTATTCGAATGTTATTATATTCATCAGACATTGGAAACTTGGGGAACCTTCATCCCAAATGATACGACTTTGTATTGGTAAAGTTCTGGAGTCGTGAATGCAAATTTTTCGTTCTCTCCGTAAGTGAAATTTTGTAGAATCTTCTCAATAGGTCAATATCTTGCGACGTATTAGTCATTTCCAATCCTGTCTAGAAACTGGAAATGAATATGTCCCGGTGACTCTATTTACTTTCTATACTCTATACATGTACGGAAAGTGTTATTTTGTTTCTGCACTGAAACATGGTAAACTCCAGTCACTTTTATTTGGTTCGTGTAGACTGTCTGTAAATATATATTCATTTTCTTCTATCAACTATTTCAGTTCGTAAATCTCAGGCGCAGTATGTGCGAAGAGTAATGACTTCAAATCATCCTATCGGATTTCTCATCTTCATTCAAATCTTCAATGTGTGAGACAAGTACTACTAAAGTAATCGATAATTTATATGGCTATCTCTATCTACATATTGTTCTAACATTCTAACATTTTGACAAAGTTGTTTCTGCTTTCTCCTCCCAGAAGTATTAATAATAATTTAAATTCCCTAACCTTTTGTCAGTAATATAAGGACCAAAATACTTAACCTAAAGAGGATTTTTGGGGCATAGGTAGCAAAACTAATACTCTATTATCTGACTATATAAAAAAAAAACCTACACTGACCCCTCGCAGCAAACAACAATAATTGGAGACCTTCAACCTACTCCCTTCCTGTTCCACAACAATTCCCAATTATATACCATCTCATAACAATATGTTACAATAATTCGTTCTAAAGCCTGATATAGTATCAGCTTCAGAAGACCAAACTGTGTAAAACCCGACCAAAACTCTCACTATGGTCTCAGTTTTAATATTCCACAAAGGAATAGCTTTTATAAAACTTGTAGATGCACACTTCGCCGACAAGTATTGGTTGCCTAACATCGTCTCATTTATTCCTAAACGACCAGACAACGACGTTTCATGGACTACACTAAGTAATTCCTGACGATAGTATCTAGGAACTACTATTTTACCAACTGACCACTCGTCACCAGCAATAACTCTAAGCAATCTCTGTTTCCGTTCAAGGACTTCACTCATCAAGAAGTAACAAGTACCTTCTTGCGTGGCTTCAGTTTCAGTCATAGCCCCCTGAAACAAACAGGAGATATCCGAATCTCCCTGTTGTAAGACATCTAGTGCTTGTCTTTTTACACCCTGACTATTTTTATGAGACATAGTAGTTGAAAGAGTATCACTATCAATACTAGATTGAGGAGCAGAAGTGACCTCATGAAAAGCCTGACCCACAAAGGTATCCGCTAAAGGAAATACATCCTGTTCAACAACAATATTCTCAAGAGCACGCTTTGCCATAGCTCTGGTAACTTCACAAGCTGGATTTAAACCAGGGATTTCTACTTCAATATGATCAACTCTTTGATCCATACTAAGCTTGTTAGTTACAAGTGGATTAACCACGACGTTATCTTTCGCTAGGTCATTACCTAGTAATAAATGGATGCCCTTAATAGGCAAAGAAGCCACTGCTCCTATGGTCACAGGTCCCGGAACTAAGTCTGATGACAAATTAACACAATGAAGAGGGACATTAACATATCCATAATCTACCCCCTGTATTAATACACTTTCACTAGTAGAAGACTTCTCAGAAAATGGCAAAGTACTATCTAACAATAGACTCTGAGAAGCTCCTGTATCTCTTAATATCTTAATAGGAGTAGCCTTATCCAAGTCACCAACAAGTGACACAGAACCCTTCGACATGAATGGTTCGTAATTCTTCATTATAAAATCAGACTGAGGTAAGCTAGCCTCCAAACAAATATCCTCATTGATAAATGACCCTGACCTTGACTTCTTGATAACTAGAGCATTTGGAATTGCTCTATTATAATTCTGAGGCCTAAATTGCAACTTTAAGCAATCAGAAATAACGTGTCCCTTCATCTTACAATATGAACACGTGGGCAGAGATAAGGTTTTCTGATATTCCCTATCAGAATTTTGATTCCTTACAATCACATCACCCTGAGGTCTGAAATTACCCGAACGAGTTTGAAATAATTTCTTAACATAAGATTGTTGAGGAAAAGTTTTAGTTATCAATGGAACCTTGTGTATTGAAGAATATTCATCAGCTGTGATGGCTGCCTTTTCTAAAGTCTCAACTCCTTTCTCATTAAGATACACCTTAATATTATCACTGACACAATTCTTGAAATCTTCAATCAATACCAGTTGTTCAAGATTATCATAATTGCCTTCAACCTTCTTAGATGTACATCATCTTGTAAACAAACGTTTCTTTTCCCAAGCAAATTCTACATGAGTTTGATTTGTTTCCTTTTTACATTCTCTAAAGTTTTGACGATGAGTTTCAGGTACCAACTCATAAGCTCTTAAAATGTATTCTTTGACCACTTCATAATCAGCAGATTGTTCAGATGAGAGTGCAGTATAAACATCACTAGCTTTGCCAGTTAACACACTCTGCAATAATGAGGTCCACTTCTCTTTTGGCCATTCTAGATTCTCTGCAATTTTCTCAAAACTGAGAAAATATTTGTCTATCTCCTTTTCTCTAAAAGGGGGAACCTGTCTCAAATGTTTGGCCAAATCAAAGTATGAACCCTGATTGTCATGAGAATGCCCTTTGCTGGTCAATTCTAATTCCCTTAGTCTAAATTCTCTATCAGAATTTTGATTCTGAAATTCTCTAACTTTGTCTCTCTCTCTTTCCTCATTTTCTCTTACTTCCTTCTCTATTCCCCGTTGTATCTCATTATCTCTTACTTTATCCTTCTCTATCTCTTAATTCTTTCTGAATTTCTCCCTCTCTTAATTTATCTTCCCTTTCTCTTAATTCCTTCTGAATTTCTCTTTCATTATCTCTTAATTTATCTTCCCTTCTTTCTTGTCTTTCCCTTTCCTCCCTTTCCCTAATCTTTTCCCTTTCCTCCCTTTTTTCTTGCATCTGCATTATTTCCCATTGAAGTTTGATCTTTTCAATCTCTATGTCCTTAGCTATCTGCAATTTCTTTCCCAAACCAGACAGAGATTTTTTCTTAACACTTGAAACCCCCTCTTCAAAAATACCTGATTGTACCAAATATTGAATCAAGATACTTCTAATATCCTGCTTCAACATGGAAGCCTTCGCTTCAGTAAGACTATAATGTTCAGCAATTTCAAGTAATTCGTCCTTCTTTAAGGACTCAAATTTCTCCTGGGTAGGATCAGCTAAGAAACTTTCTACTCTGGATGTCATTATGAAAGCCTGTTAGTTTCTCTTTATTTCTTAATCTGGAAATCAAAAAACCACTAAAATTTCAAACAATGAAATTCAAATCCCAAAAAGAAAACTTTCCGAAGTATCAAAATCTCTGAAATATTAAAACTTCGAAAATATTTAATTAAATCTAAATTTCAAAAAAAAATTAAATTCGGATCCCGAAATTATTCTAATTTCTAATCCCGTAATACGAGCCCCCAATTTATCCTGTTACGACTCTAGGGGTAATGTAACAGAATAAAAGACACAAACAAGATTTCAAGATTAAAATGCAAAACTTTAATTTCCTAAAATATTAAAAGAATTAAAATAGTTCAACTAACAATCAAAGTGAAAGAATTAAAATAACTTACAGTATAGAATATCCTAAAAGTCCTAAATTGTTTTAAAGTTCACTTCCTGATGTTAATCCGAGTAATCCGGATGAAGTATTCCGAATGAAAATAATCTGCAATGTGATGAAGTAGATAAGTTCTGATTAAATCCAAAATAATCCTTGCAAGTCTGGAATCTCACAAGTTTTTAGAATAATGTCCAATAATTCCACGGAGCTGTATAGTAATTCAGATGAATTACTAATTAAATAAATTCCACACTGAACTGAATAATTTCAATAACCTCTCTTCATTCAAGCAATTGTAAAGAATGATAATTCCCAAGATTATTCCCTATATATCTTTACTAAGTCCGCAGAATTAAAAGGGAATACCCTTTCTCCGTCTTTAATAATATGGTATTTCAAAATAACACAACCCTCTAAGAACCAATCAGGAACTAGGTTACGCGTCATTTACCCAAAGGTCTAGTGTACTAAAATCTTAAAGAGTAAACATAATATTGATTCAGAATGGAATGTGACCTTTCAATGTTGATTTCCAAAAATACAGAGCTAGGTCGACTTCATTTTCCCGCGCAATTGATCATGTGACCACTTATTGATCGAGCAGTAGTCGTATCTATACATATATGCTAACCGCTATTTAGACAAAAAAAAACAGAGATCATAAATTAGTAAATTAAATCATTATAAAAAGGTAAAAAGGTATGATTCCGTAACAATTTACTCTATCCTGAATAAAATGTAACATGAAAATGACAAGAATTACTCTATCATGAATTAAATGTTACATGAAAAGGACAAGAATTACTCTATCATGAATTAAATGTTACATGAAAAGGACAAGAATTACTCTATCATGAATTAAATGTTACATGAAAATGACAATTACTCTATCCTGAATTAAATGTTACATGAAAATTACAAGAATTACTCTATCCTGAATTAAATGTTACATGAAAATGACAATTACTCTATCCTGAATTAAATGTTACATGAAAATGACAATTACTCTATCATGAATAAAATGTAACATGAAAATGACAAGAATTACTCTATCATGAATTAAATGTACATGAAAATGACAAGAATTACTCTATCCTGAATAAAATGTAACATAAAGGATAACCAAAATCAATCGTTTTCAACTTTGTAACATCAAAAGATGACTATAATTTATTTACAAATCTTTAATTGGTGATCATAAACCAAGACAAAAGGGTAATAAAGGTAATAAAACATCAGTAGTCACTGAAAACATAACATTACGAAAATACATTGTAATAAATTACATGTCAATTATTAAATGGAGTCATCAACATGACAAGAATCACCATGAACTTTGAACTGAATGCAATTGTAACACGAAAGGATAACTTATTTAATCTGTTTTCCATTATAAATAATTGTAATGTGAAAACATGACTAGAATCAGCCTATCTTGAATTAGATGTATAATTTTATAAAATGAAAAGATGACTAAGAGTTGAACCTACATTTTGAATCGATCAATTAAATGGTTTTTATGAGCCAAGAGCTATACATTTTTTAATTACAGTGAATGTGCACTGTGATCTCCTAATCATCAAGAGAACCTCTTAACATTTGAAAGCATTTGGCAGCTCTTAGCTTACAATACCCAGGTGGCAGATTGGTTGAAAATGTCAGTTAAACTCAAAGTCTGTTGGAGTTATGAAGAGAACTGTTGTTCTCCTATGTGTCTTAATTGTTAAGATTTCTCTTCTGTGTGTCTTAATTGTTAAGATTTCTCTCCTGTGTGTCTTAATAGTTAAGATTTCTCTCCTGTGTGTCTTAATTGTTAAGATTTCTCTCATGTGTGTCTTAATTGTTAAGATTTCTCTCCTGTGTGTCTTAATTGTTAAGATTTCTCTCAATAACTCAAACTATTACTAAGATTACTTTATCTTCAATAACAATAAGTTTTTAAACCAACCAATATTCTCTAACAGGTCTTGGTTGAGCAAGTTTATTTATAGATTTAAATTTGCATATTTTTGAGAAAATAAGCATATCCACATGCTCTGGTTTTAAACATGCCCACTGAGAATTTACAATATCTCCAGCTGTACTGAACACCCTTTCCGATGGCTCAGATGTGGAAGGAATACAAAGCACTCTTTGCACAGGCATACAAAGAATGGGGCACATGACAATGTTCCTTCCACTAAATCAGCGGATCCTCTTCCAAGCCAATGATTTTTTCTTTCTTGTATGCTTCGATCTCATCAGTAGCTCTCTGCACAGTAGTGTTGGTTGTGTTACGTGTGCGATTTCACTTCTCTGTTGAGCAAGGGGGTGTCATCTACGTTCAGATTCAAACTTAAATTCTGCATTACAGTTCATGATGTTCATTTGATCTTGCCAGGATAATGTCTGATCACATGTGGTAAAGTTTGTTGTTCCGTTGCAATGCTTTATCTCCATATTACACAGTGTGCACACTGCCACTGATTTATCAATGTCAGTAGAATCTTAGTTTTTCTTAAGTTTAAAAAAGTTCCATGTCAGACTTTGCTTTTTTATTTGCGACAAGTTCATAATCTTGCTCACTGAGCATCGCCATTATGGTAAGGGAAACAACTCATATCGTAAAGTGTCAAAACAAAAATTAACTTGAAATATGTGAATACAAATAGTATTTGACTACTCTTGACATGAATTTAGCTGAAGAGCAAACTATTTAAAATATTTAATAACTGTTCAGGAGTTTTTATTGCTTAAACTCAAGATTAAAGTAGTCAAATCCATGTCAGTGAGATCTGAGTATAGCAGTAACTGTTTTAATACATTCTCTAGCAAAGCCAGATTTGAAGAAAAGTGAATAATTAAAGAGTTCTCAGCTTCAAGCTGCTAAAATAAGAAAAACAGCGTATACATCTATCACCAGTAATTAACTTTTGCTTAATAAATATATTGCTGAAAAATAGCGATACAGCATTGCCATATTGCAATGCATTGTACTGTGCTAAAAATATCACAATATACTGGTGCATCGGTACATCATTACAACCCTAGTGGGTACTGAACTACAACCCTTGGATTAGGACTCTAGTGGTCCACCAAATTAGCTACCATGGCTCCCTGGTAATTATCTGAGAGAGGGGTATAATTTTTGGGCCCCTCCCCTGGGATCCCTGGGAGGGGATCAAATGGCAACATACACAAAAATTGAAATTGCAGTAACATTGTTAAATATTTGTTTAAGCAAAGTTTGAAAATGCATTTGTGGGAGGAGAGCATATAATATATTTAACAAAGTTTGAGTTACTCCCCCTGGGACAAAGTCAGGAAGGGATTATTATTAATAAAAATCATGGGGATTTGCCATGCTAAGCCATGGAAGTAGCTCCAATTTTCAGTTCTTTTATTAGAAATAAAATCAAAATCTACTTGTCAAAAAGTAGATCAGACAGACACCAATATATGAGGTCATATTCTGTTGACCTTTTGATTTACCAATCAAAGTACAGCTTTCATACTGCTGAAAGTGAAAATTTGGAGGTCCAAGTGTGCCTGATATTGCCCACTTGGCTTATATAACTTAACAGTTGACTATTTCACTAAGTGGGCTTTTGTAGTAATGTAAGAATACAACCTAGGTAAACTATTTCCCAAATTTTATATTATGTTGATTTTACCTATTTTACTATATCCAGATAAAAATACTATTCTAAAGATAATGACATAATTAATATCCACAGTCTCATGCTCATAATCAAATTAATCCAAAATCTTGATGATATAAATGCATTTACCAAGTTTTATAAAAACTGGATGAGAAATATAGTCTCTGGATCCAGAGAGGTAACAAGCTAGGTCATTGATAGAAGGTCATTAATATAGCCTCAGGGATTTACACATTTTATAAAAGTTAGCTTGCCCAGGGTATGGTGACTGGAAAATTGAACTTGCCCTTGGAAAATTTGGGCTTGCCCCAAACATAATATCCCAACATGAGTGAAAAAATATGATAAAATCAAATATGGGATATTTTAAGAAAATATTTATTTTAACAAAAAAAAAAATATGGGATATTTTAAGGAAATATTTAATTCAACAACAACAAAAAAATAATGGAATATTTGAAGAAAATATTTATTTTAACAAAAAAAATTAAATGGGATATTTTAAGGAAATATTTATTTTAAGAAAAAAAATAAAATTACAGGACATTTTAAGGAAATATTTATTTCAACAACAAAAAATATGCAATATTTTAAGGAAATATTTATTTTAACTTTTGTTCTCTTTGTATCTTTGTTAGCACCTTAAAACCAAATGCCGATAATTAAAGTTATCAAAAAATATATATGTAAATAATACATGTAGATAGATATGTAGACGAGAAAGAATTAGAATGCAGATATAGTTAGAAGAGCAAAAACAGATATGCACATGTATATAGACAGATAAATGGTTAAGCAGAAAAGGATTTGGAAATAGCTAGATTTTTAAGCAAGAGAGAGATGTTTAGGTAAAAGACCTTGAACTGAAAAATTAAACAACCAATAACAGATATGTGTTAACTTAATTTTAACCTGTTTTAATATATAACATTTTTCTTTATCTACTTTCCATTCAAGTTCAAATGATCATGCAGATTTAAGTATCCATCCAGTAAAAAACATGGTAAAAATGAATCCATTACTAACATATTCCATAAGTATCAATGATTTCACTCCCTGCTTTTTTTCTGGGGTGCGTTGTGTCCACTCACGTCTACCTCTGCTTACCACATTAGTAATAATCATCTAGTCATCTTGAAATCGGTGACATGCATAAAAATATTTGACAAGCCGACTTTTGAGAATGATTTGAAAACACTTGTTTTTATCCATATAATTATCAGGTAAACATATCATAAACACTGCTCGTAGGTGTTTCATTTTCCTAACATCAATCACGCTTTGAATGAAATCCTCCCGGTGGTTAATTGTTAGAGATGAGTGCCCTTTATTCCAAACACACCTATCCAAGAAATCTCGCAAGTTATATTATTAACAATTAACACCTACTCACCTTAAAATCGGTGACATGCATCAAAACAATCTTTGACAAGCCGATTGTTTAGAGTCAGCAAGCTGACAAACTGCCAGAAGCTAACTTAGGACATAAAAGTCAACAAATCCTGGATACGTACAAATATTACGATTAAAATGTACTGATAAGTTAAATATAAATATTTATTCCTTATTTGCTTTAAATAGTAAATATTCACATTATCACATCTGCGCGAGAAAATACGAGACTGACCTTGACAATGACTACACTATGGAAATGACATACTATAGATCATGGATGAAAGAAACTGTGGACAATTATGTAAAAGAAGAATGCAGTACATGTAAACACTAAATAAAGGTGCTGATATACGCACTGTGGTGAGATGGCAGGGTATAAAACTTGCAGAACAGAAAGCATTTCAAATGTATTTTACCCAGACCACAAACATTAAATAAAGTTTCTTCCATCTCTCTCTCTTTTCAACTTGCCCATGGGCAAGTGTCTTGCAAACTTGAGCTTGCCCGAGCCAAATCTGAGCTTGTCCTGGGAGTCGAGCAAGTGGATTTGTAAATCCCTGACACTGTATCTTAAGTTTGATCTAAATCAGATCCGAAATATGGCTAAAGAGTGGCAATAGGCCCAGCCAATCATATTCAGTATCTCCAAATTAATGTGTGGATCCTGTTCGATTCCAATAGTTTCCATGCTCTTGATGATTTAGGCCCTTATTCCAAGTTTGATCAAAAACTGATCAGAAATGTGGCTTCCAGAAGGGTAACAAGCTCAGCCAATCAGATGCAAGATTACCTAATTAGATCATGCGGACCTCACTCCTTATCAAACTTGCCTGAGATTTTAATGATAAAAGCAGATATATTCCAAGTTTGATCAAAACTGGATCAGAAACACGACCTCCAGAAGAGTAACAAGCTCAGCCAATCAGATACAAGATTGCCTAATTTGTATGCATGGATCTTGCTCATTACTGAACTCGTCCAAGACCTTGATGATATAAGCCATTCTGTTGGAGATCTAGATTTTAATCGGATTGAAAATTATCCAATCAAACCAAATTCCTACACTTTTTGGGATTTGTTCAATGTGCTTTGTAATCCTCTATGAGATTGAAAGGTCATTAAAACATTACCTGAAATTTGACAGTTTCAGATTCTTACAGGGTAGACTAACATAGCATTAGGATCTGATTTTAATCAGTTTCATACTCATTAGGTTTTGCAATGATACTTACAATAAAACAGATAATATCCTATTATGTCAATAGTTTCATTTCCTTTTATATTAAAACAATTATCTTTCAACTTCAAATAATGCCATGATTTTATTTCCTTATTAATTTATTGACTGCAAAGCACAATATTTTAGTCTCATTAAATTTTACCCAATCTTTAATGTCAGCATATTAATAATGTAACAAATTAGCAAATAATTGGCTTGTAAAATTATAATTTTTTTGTGATAATGGTTGTATGTAAGGCTGCCACGTTTACAAGTGTAAACGAGATCATTTCATGTTAGCCCTGTAAACATGTACAAAACCTGCCTTCGTTTAAATGACAAATGAAGCACGTAACAAAATGACACAACTTTGTATCCTGGTCTTATTTAAAATGGCTGAAAGCAACCATAGCACACGATCCCCAATTTGGAAGTATTTCACATTTGTTGATGCCAGCAGCAAACAGAAAGCTAAACATAACCTGTGCTCTACAAAGGTTTCCTACCCTGAGGGTAGAATCGGTGCGATGACCAACTACTTGAAACATATACACAGTTCTCTTAAAAGCAAGCACATGGTCTCTGGCGAAGGAGTACTCACCCAACAGCCAATTACCACATTTAAGTCACCAGTGTTATGTCTAAAGTTAAGAGACAGTGATGTATTGAAAAACTAGCCATCATAAATGTGCATGATCTCTGACCACTCAGTATAGTTCATGGGGAAGGATTCAAAAGTATTTTGCCAAATTAAACCATTTGTACAAACTGCCAGGATAAACAACAAATTTTCAAAATGTGTTCATGTCTGCTATGCAGCTATACTATTTGTAACTTTTGAGATGACCCCACTGCTAGGCACAAGAGCCAAGCAGCTGACTATACCGGTGGGGAAAAAAGTTATCACATGTATTTTTGCAAAGGTGTTAATGCTAGGACTGAAATTCATATATCCAAACTGTTCATGAATATTGAAAGAGAAAATGATGAAAATATATTATGTTTGCTTGTAAATTCTAAGTAAATGAATTTTCATTGTTTCTGCATTCTCTCTATGAGACAATACTGTTGTGGGCTTAACTTTTTTTATAGTGTAGTCATCGAATACATATTTTGTAACTTTTGGTCTACATGTACAACTGATTTTTAAGGCAATTTACGTACCAGGACAAATTTGACTCAGCTGGATATGAAAGTTTAAGTTTGATTATTACTTTAATCTTGATAACATTATTGTCATTTTATGGAATCATTGGAGGTTTAGAGCAATAAGTCAATCTGCATTGCGGAATATGCCTCATCTTGCTGAACCTTCTTGATACATATAGCAGTCGTTATTCTGTCAAAATTCGAGTGGAAGCTTAAGTAAACAGGTAAATAGTGTTATCAAGTAATCTGAATTATTGTGGAAAATTCTTATTTTCAGACTTAATTAGGAAGACTTTACTTTTCCTACCAATATCCTTAATGAAAACAACTCACATTTGGCACAAAGTAACAGTTCTGGCAAGCAACTGGAATAATCACGTTTAAATGGAATTGTTTCATGTTCCAATGGTCATGTAAACATTGACAATTGTTTGTAAATGTGACATCCTTAGTTGTATGCTGTCTAAACAACTCTTGCTTATATGATACACCATGTAAAAAACAAACAATATTGCTATACTCCTTCACCTCTGGTAGAAATATAAATATTGAGTGAAACTCATGGGTGAAAAACTCTAGTATTGTCACCCAATCTATGAACTTTTTCTTTTATTCACTCAGAACAAATAAATTTTCTTATTATTTTATGCTCAAACGAGTTGGCTAGGTAAAGTGCATTAAGAGTTTGAAAGTAGCTGATTTCTTGGGTAGTGACAGCTGTTTACCATTCATGTTCTGCAGTGTTTTGTGCATATTCGCACAGTAAATCCGAGTAACATAATTCTTTCTTAATTCAAGATAACAAAGCATACTCTAGAAGAAAAAAGAAAAAAAATAAAGCATTGATTCGGATTCTATCCTGGATCTTTGGCATGAGAGATCGACATATTTCCACTCGACTACAGTGACTGACATCCTGGAAAATGATATTCTTTGCTTATGTTATCAATGCTTATTGAGAAACAATCTGAACTGTTAAAGTCAAATTAAATTATCAGTTTGTTCTCATGGGAAAACTACCAATTCACGGACTAGCCTCTAATTGTTTGTTCACCATAATTATTATAATCCAAACTGTGAGGCACACCGGTCGCCATGCGAATAGTCTTAGCGACAGTGGGTACCGGTCGCCGTGCGAATAGTCTCTGTAAAATTAAGTACACGGCCGCCCTACGAATGGACACTTCCAAAAATATATGCTCACTAATATTTTGTGATTTTATAGTATTTATTATTTTTATTTACTTATCAAGCAGTTCTGCCTTCTTGAATTTAATAATTAGATGATTTCTAAATTAAACAACCACAAGCAATTTTGATAACTCTCAAGACGTCATGAAATAAATTGGACGAAAACTCTAAACAATCTGATATTAATTTAAATCACAGTAAAAAAAAAAAAAATCTGTGATGTGTCTATGTATACTATTTCATCCGTTCCAAAATGGTCCGATTCATATTTCCATGGTCCGATTCATATTTCCATGGTCGTATTATGTAGATAGTTCATTCAGTTCAAACAAGATAATTTCCTTGCTAACTTCATGTGATATGTTCCTATTATCGTGCAGTATGCATGTAGCTCATGTGAAATATTCCGCTAAAACGAAAATAACGATGGTTGACAACAGAAGTATTCCCATTGTACAAACGGTACGTACAACTTTTAATTTACTAAATTTTAGAATCTCAATATCAGGCAAGAAGCTTTCTGATCAGGAAGGGATAAATTACCTATTTAGATTTATGTCTCAGTTAGGAAATAAATATGTGATAATTTGAGATCTATGATTAATCGTCATTTTTAATAGACTCTGTAATTAAGTGTACTCATTATATTATGCATTCATGAAATATTAATTTTGGATCATCAGTCACGAAACGATCCATTTAATCATCCATATACATCATTACTCAACAACTGAGAATATATATGTGAGACTCATGTTGTGTCTCTATCTTTAGCTGCTTTAATCTTGCAAGAAAAATAATAGTCAAAATAAATAAAGAAATAAAATGCAAACAAAATCAATTACAGTAATTCAGAATAATTGGAACTCGTGGTATTGGGAACGGGAAAATGGTCGACTCTGTATGAGAACAATATACAGATTTTGGAGTTTAAATATATATTATTAGGCACTGACTTTCAGATAGTCCACGTGCTGCACGAATTTGTGCGAGTGAGTATGCGATGCTCGGTTGGCCTGAATTCATTCTGATTGTGACAATCAGGCTGAATATTATCTCTAATTAGATCTTTTTTGAGTCATCATATAAGTAGCGTCTCTTTGCAAATCTCGGGGGTTTATTGTTTGCTGATAATGGTTTAATGGACGCAAATTCACCTATGGTATATAATGCACCAAATTATGGAAATATATAGGCTATTATTTGTAAATATATATAACCCGTTATCGTTCATCTGCATTAGCAAGTTTTAACAACTACAACTACTAAATTCTACATTTACTACTAACAACTCACTGCTTCTTTTTTTTTTTTTTTTTTTAAATTAAATTAAGCTAATTACAGTTAAAAAAAAGAAACAACCCTTTCTTAAGAGGTAAACAAAAATGAAATTTGTGATGCGAATTTTTGTGTGGAAAGAATGATCTTTATTTGGGTAGTAAGGAGAGCCCCCCCCCCCCCCCCCGTTTGTTTTCAAATGAGAGAAATTCCAATGCATGGGCTATACATGTATGTAAAGAGAAAATGATATTTTATAATGCTTTACTTTAACCTCTCATGGAAATTTTGAGCAACTCGTACGTCAGGACTTTAATAAAAATTTATAAGAGGAAATCTGAGATAATTAATAAATGAATTAAATTCTTTAATTCAAACAAATGGTCCATATACTAGGCTGCAGAGAATATAGACTGAACTACGTAAGCATTGACATGCTATTAGATTTGAGTTTCTATGTACAATTAACTTTATCTACTAACAAGAAACAGCTGACTATTCCAATACTTAATTAATAGCGACTCCTGGTATGCTTCTAATACATCAAATTGCAAAATTTTAAAATTATAAGAAGATGACAGTCGAGTTCTAAAGGCATATATCCGTTTACGCATACTTAAAAAAAAGAGGAGATGCAATCTTTTACAAATTGAAATTACAAACTCTCTCTCTCTCTCTCTCTCTCTGCGTGGATGATTACAAAATCTATTAACATTGTTATAACAGGCAGCTATTTTATGTATACTCTGCCTCGAAAAGTTACAAAAAAGCGTGGAGCAATACAAGTTTGTACAGTAAGTTTTGAAAACTAAAACCTGTACTGAGTAGCTACAGGTGCCAACCTTCAGTATTAACATGTTAGTAGGTAAACAGAAAAGCTCTGCTCTGATTTAAAATATCCTCTTCATCAGACAAGTTTGCAGTAATTACATGGCCACTACACGTGAAGGTCGTAGCAAAGTATAAAATGTCTCCATTCAATACAAACTGGGGTTTTACATAACAATTTCTGCAATGCTCTTACAGCAGGGGCAATTACAGACATATCATCAGCATAGCTAAATTGATTCAGACATACACCATTGATGTAACAACCAACATTACATTTACATAATCTCTGATTCAGATCATCAATATAAATGTTAAAGATAACAGGGGCCAAGACTCCTCCCTGTCTAAACGCATTCGTTACTCGAAATACATCTGACTGGGCCTTACCCCTTCTTACAGAGAATAAATGACAGCTGGACCAGTGACACAAAAGGTTAACAATATATGCAGGGTTACCCTTATCTAAAAGTTTAAGAAATAGTTTTTTTTGTTGTTGACCCTCTCAAATCCCTTTCGAGCATCTGTAAAACAAAACATATACAGGACTACCACGAGTTACATAATTGTGCACAGTTTCCTTGAACGCAAATAAACACATCAGTAGAATGATGCATTCTAAATCCAAACTGATTATATGATAATAATTCATCAACCTGGAATCGTTTCAAAAGAACGTATTTGAAAATCTTTTAAATTAAGGAAGAAAGAGCAATAGGTCTGTAATTATCTTTGTTCGTGATACCACTAGATTTGCTTTTCACAACAGGAATGAGTATAATGTCAGAAAAAGCACTCGGTATATATCCATGAATGATCATCATATTGAAAAGGAAACTCAATAAGACAAATATTTGATCATCAGCATATCTGAAGTTTTCAGCCGCAAGAGAATCTGGACCACATGATTTGCCCAAAGTCAGACCAGTGACGGCACGAGGGATCGAGCCGCCCGGGGGGGGGGGGGCAAGATTCTTTAGTGGTGCCCCAACTTTGCCACAGAGAACACTTTTTATGTCAGTTGCCAACCTCCACCCCCCCCCCCCCCCCCAATTTACCCATGGTTACAGCTGCAAACAAACACACACAAAAAAGCTCCAACGGCGCCCCGACCCCTCGCCCTGCGCCTGAGGCAATGGGGCAATTGCTGACCTCCCACACTCGCGCCGCCATTGAGTCAGACACTTGATAATTTGTTCAATTTCGTTGGGACTTGTTAAGTAAACAGTCGCAAGTTTAATATTCTTCAGATTCATGTGGTCATTGTCTAAGCTTAAGAGAATGAGAATGTAAAAGAGTTGAAATGCTAATATTTGTTAGATTAAGACAATAGGTTATGACAAGATGTACCTGACCATTTTATTAGTATTGATTTATTAAATTCTTGATATACCCAAGTAAAACTTCTTTCTTTCATATCTGACAAAAATAAAGGGAATGGTCATACTAGCTTATAAATTATGAAAATGCGCCTAGTCTGTTATACCATTTGCAAATTGTCTCCATTTGCCATATTGTCTGTAGTTTGTACGTGATGTTAACAACGCAGCGGACAAATGGCGGGAAACAACTTAAACATTGTAATTTGAAGAAGAAAAATAAATGGTACAAGAATGCTTCCATGCAGCAGCAGTGAAATTTAAATTTTGAACAAATTGATTGGGAGGCCTGTCTATGTGTAGATCAAGAAGTCCTTTGTTTGTTGTGCTGAAAGAAACTTGGGGCTCGAATTTAACGCTTTTAATACTTAATTTTTTTTTTCTTCACATGTAGCGTGGTCCGCCCAATTTCGGTGACTTTAAACGTCACTGTAAAATTACAGGATATCGGGACTTGAATAAAGATACAAGCATATACCTACACAAATCCACCTGATCACTCAAAGACATCGAGAAAATCGTCATGGGAGAATCCATGTCCTCGTATAAATATGTACACTATATCGACCTGTTTCTGTGGCCGTTTTGGAAGCCAGTCCGTTTACAGTGCATTAAAAAAATTAGGGCCTCAACTTCAAGTAAATTGAAAATAACGATAACTTGAAATACGAAATGTTCGAAATAAACATATTTGCACAAGAATGTATGTCTTATGTGGTTCTTACTCCTCCTACTTATCACCTTTTGCTTACAACAGTATATTAAATGGGCCAAGTGTTTGCAGTTATGAAAATCACATTGTACCCACTTTGTGAAAAAAAACCAAAGAAATGCAATTTTTCAGTTCCTTTGGTTGATGTTCCTTGCAGACACAGCACTTTTCACTATCATCAACCCCAGCTTCTGCTTCATTTTCCTGCAACCCTGAAGGGCCTGGTTGAATAAAGGATGATTACTCTTTATCATGGCTTTATTTTAACTTTTTGGCTGGTTTTCTTATCTTCCTTCAAGATTTCCTTTTCAAGTTTTCATTTGTAACCTTTTTACAATTTATGTTGTGTTGATTGTACGTACTTTCCAGTTGCTTGTTCACATATAATTCTGTGAGGGATACTCCACTAATGCTGAAGATAGCTTATAATCTTTAAGATTTTGCCTCTAAACTCTTCTTACTTGCAATAAACTGATTTGGTGCATGAAAGAACTCCTCTGGTCTGTATCAGGAATACTATAAATGAAACTTTTTGTTTTTTGGTGTATGTGAAAATATATTTGTGTATGTAAATGGAGACACACAAGCAGAGAGAAGAAATAGTAAATCCTTCTGGTGGGTTCTTTGTTGTGAACGATAACATAAAGATCACTTATTATTGTCAAACACTATTTTGTACGGATGACGCCTTATATACCTGATAGTCACGTGATCATAGAAAGCAGACGAGAATAAGTCATTTCTGACAGAATTGGTGGATTATTTGTTTTCTTTGTTTACGGTATTAAATTATGATGACAGAAAAAGGTATTAGTAAAAAATGCTTATATGTCGGGTATTATGGAAAATATTTGTTGAACTCGGCAGTTTTATGTGCATTTTCCAGTTATGTTCTGACAAATGACAGTGGAGTTAATTTTCAAAACACATAAGCCAATGGTGTCCAGTAATTTGCAGGTAGGTACTACGCTTGCATGAAGCAAAGGTCACCGAAACGGGTCGGTCACCGAAACTGGGCAGTCGATGATCGATACAACTTGCAAAATCAAGTTTCTGCTGGCAATGTTTTTTTTAAAAAAATTTCCATCAGTTTCAATCACAGCTGGCTGACGCAAGCTTAATGTTGCAAAAAAGCAATAGCCTCAGTGGCATAGCAACCGTCCAAGCAACATGTGTTGGGGGCAGGGGAAACAAACTTCGCATCAAACAACTTTTTTTATTGGGAGGGGTCTCCAAATTATGTTCTACATGGAGGAGGCGGCCTATAATTTCTTGCTACACCGCTGAATATCCTGAAGAAAAATTATCATATAGGGTGACAAAAGTTCCATGGATTACAGCTATGACCCATTATGACACTGGACTCTGTCTATCACACTTTAAAAGAGACAAGGTTAGTAATTTCGAGACATTACATTCCACACTTGACCCTCAATCTCTGGCTGCACTTCCTGTCCATGAAGGCTTTCTGCCATAATCTATAGCTCATTTTACTCGTATATTTTTCTATTCATCAAGCCATCATTTACTTTTCTGCGTTAAATCGAGGGTCAAGTGTGGAATGAAGTGTTTTGAAGTTACTTTGTCTCTTTTATAGTAGGATAGACATAGTCTAGTGTCAGAATGGGTCATGGCAGTAACCTGAGGAACTTTTGTCACCCTTTATGATTTATTTTCTTCAGGCTATTGCTTTTTTCAAACATTAAGCTTGTGTCAGCCACCTGTGATTTCAGTGACAAATTACATCACGGAAGTCCGTCAGATGTCACGCGTATACTATTCCTATCCCGGTTAACTTCCTTGTCGCAAGTGTCTACAACATGTCTGCAAGCCACTACTCAACATTGCCCATTGGAAATTAAAGCTTGCTTTAGCCCAAAGTGGTGCGGTTACAACCAGAAGAAAAGAAGCATTAGTAAAAAGGTAAGTTTGTAATAACCACTAAATAGCAAACAAGGGTAATTAAAGTTTAAATTCCCTTCAGTTTTTGGTGGTTTTAGAGATGTCTTATTGTTTGCGTGGAGTTGGAATGCTGATGCTGGTATCCATCATAATAGTGACAGTGATTGAAAGGTTTGCATTCCTACTAGTATTTGTGTAATATGATCTGTTCCTTCACATAACAATGTAAAAATACAATAAATTTCTTCTCCATCAGAATGTTTTTAATTATGTACATAGATCTAGACAAAAGATAAGCATCTAAAATAATGCAGATTTTCTTCTGTTACAATGCTAATGACAATAGGCCACTCTCCCTCCCTCCCCATTTCACCCTTAAAGTTCTAGTCTCGACTTAAGTCGTGCTGCCACTAGAAGTATCATACTGCTTGTCGCGTCTTAAGTCGTTTTTCAGGTAAGCAACTGTTTACATGTCATGGTACTTCGGCTTGACATGAATGGTTGTTAAACTAAATTTGATTGGTACATTGGTCCCTGGAACAAGCATTTTTTCATAGTTTTAACCTTGTATTCATCAAAGAAGTTTTACGAATGCATTTTTATGATAGGCATTACCTAGAAAACTCAAAATGCCTGATTCAGAACATTGTTCATCTCGAGATGATGATTTTGATATTGGCAAATACTGGCTGATGATAGCGATGATGACAGTGATTTTGAAAGTTTTGAATTATATGAGATTATTAGAGCTGGGAAAGGAAATGCCAGTGAGTGATTTTGAGCCAGAAAATGAGGTTGAATATGAGTCCGATGTACATGCTGGATGGACAAAAACTGATGGCATGCCGGTCAACCCACTGTTCAGCGGTATTTCAAATTAAATGTATAAATGGAGAAGATCAAGTCTATAGACCATTTAAGGCTTATTTTTTATTAGAATTTCTTGCATTTGATCACAGAAATGAATTTTTATACACAGCAGAGAGTAAATGGGGCAGACTTGATTGACAACAGCCGTATGATAAAACGGAAGCCTGTCACACCTGATGAATTGAAACTTTTTTTTGGATTGGTTATGGCTGTGGGTTTGGTGCATAAATCTGATTTTGATTTTTTACTGGACAGCAGAGTATGTGATATCATCCCCATTCTTCAGCCTAAAAAAATGAGTTGGGAAATATTTCTTAATATTTTGAGCGAGTAACACCTGAAAAGGTAATGAACTTGACAGGTGACTGTCTTTGTAAGCTCATAAGTGGACATTAGATGACAGACATATACTAGAATAAATAACAAGAATACAGCAAAGCTTTGTGAATATTTATTACAGACTTTACGGTGTAAACTTAATTGTGGTGTTCCTTGACTGAATGCTCATTAACTGTTACCTATTCTACATCTGTGATTTTCATAACTTGGATATAAAGTTGTAACAGACATATGTAGGGTTGAGCAGCGAAAGAATGGAGTATTTTTTTTAGACATATTTGAACTTTTTCATTAAAAAAGTGCAAATATGATAAAGTTACATATATGACTTGATGCTTAAAATAAAGTTCAGACATCAATAATCAGTTTTCATAAAGGGTTTGTGTATCTATTATGTACAGTAATTAAAATGAAGACAATTTAAAAGCAGAGAGCAATTTTCATTTCTTTTCTAAAACAATTACGTGTGCTACAAAACTTTACAACACTTTAAATGTTAAGACTGAACACAACAACACGAACCATATTATTATTATTATTAAAATGTTACAATATAACGACAACAATAACATGATGGTGGCATACCTGTGATTCTACCGGCGGTAGGCCAAAAATACCGTTTTAAAGACCGTCTACCGGACATACCGTTTAGTTGTCGAAATCTACCGGTTTTGAAAATTTCAAGGAAATTTTTTTTTTTAAAACCCGGTTTTTTACGCGTTCTATCAACACATTAGATAAACCAGCCAGAATCAGTCTACTGGGAACCGGAAATGTTCGACGATGCGTGGTTGAATAGTCGGATTACAATTGTTAGCATGTGTAGAAAGAAGCGGCTAATTGATTACCTTATTGTTGTAATTTGGAGAGTTTAAGGCCAAATGCGGGATGTTGTTTGAGGTGTTATAAGTAATAAAATGATCAAAGGTAATCCGTGAGTCTTTGATTAAAACTCGGCCGATCTGACGTGGAAGGAAGATAAAACGGAGAGAACGACCAAAAATGATCTTGGCAGAAACACTTGAGTAAGTATTTTGATTTGATGTCTTTTAATTGTTCTTGTATTGTTCACGAAGGTTTGAGATGAATATTTAAGGGCAGCTTGTATATTTTTTGTTCAATTCATGTCAAAGTGCCGAAACGTACGATTTCTCCCAACGCTAAAAAGCCACCAGCTAAGAAATACTACAACAAGTTTAACTACGCTTGGATACCAGAATTTAAGTGGGTGCAGGCGAGTAGCAAAGGTCCTGACTTTACATTGTGTCTTTTTAGACTGGTGAATCAATGATTGGACATCTACATGTAGAGATTACCAGGCTGCTAAGAAAGCTTCTGGGAAAGTTTGTTTCAACCAAGGTCATCACCAGTGAACCAGATATTAATAATGTGAAGTTCAGACTTCTAGAAAATAAGCATAAAAGCACAAAAATTATGTTCAAGTCCTAGATAAAATATATCTGCGAGTTAAAAATGTATTACTTAATATTTAATGTTAAAGTTGGGATAAATTATTAAAATCATGTGTTTTTCACTGTTTATTTCAAGTCTAAATCTAATTTGTTTAAAATTAATTACAGTGATGAAACTTGCCAACAGATTTTTGGACATAAGCCTAGAAGAGAAACAAGCCCTTGAAAATGAGCCTCAGGAATACATATCAAGTCCAAGCCAGGAACTTCCTCCTCGGGGTGAAATGAGCTTGGAGCAGTATTGGAGATCAGTCAGCAGCCTCAGAAACCCAGCAACAGGAAAACTTAAGTTAGAACTTCTTTCCAGACTGAGTGTAGTTGTCCTATCATTGCCACATTCCAATGCTGACACAGAGAGGATATTCTCCGTTCTTCGGAAAATCCAGAGTGATTCAAGGGGAAGTCTGGATCAGAAAACTATTGAGAGCATGCTAAGTGTGAAGGTTGACAATCACAGTGAATGTCACCAGTGGTCACCAGACAGTGATCTTGTGAAGGAAACTAAAAATCCCTGTGGATTTTATACAAAATCTTTGCAGTGAACTGTGAGATGTACAACTCTTCCTTTTTCATTTAATTAACAATATACTGGTTCATATTAACTAACTATTATTGTAACATTTTCCATCAGATTCTGAATCTGAATCATGTTCGTGTTTTATTATATATGAAGAGAATACATATTATGTGATAAAATGAACTTGTTTTGTTTTCAATCCCCTTAAAACACGTAAAATCTATGCCGATAAAAAATCTACCTTTTTAGAAGCCAATCTACTGATCAAAATTTGTAAATCTACTGGTTTGAAATCCTGGTTCTGTCACAGGTATGTGGTGGTGATGATAATGATTTTTAGCTCTACTGGTCTTAGACCAGAAGAGCTTATGGGATGATCTTTTGTCTGTCGTCAGTTGTCCGACATCCCTCTGTTCCTTAGCACAAGTTTGTTATCGCTGCTTCTCCTAAACTACATGGAGGATTGCCATGAAGCTTTACACACACATTTATTCCAAGGTCTAGTTGGTCCTAAATGGAGATGGTGCTTCTTGGAAATCCAATATGGCCACCACAGCAGCCATCTTGAAAATATTATGACTGCTCCTCCTGAATGGATGGTCATATCCACACGGGGTTTTCACTATGATATCTAGTTCGTCCCAAATGAAAATGGTAGTGAATATGGTTGTCATGGCAGCAATCTTGAAAGTCTTGTTATTGATACTTCTCCTGAACTGAAAGTTTTAATGTTGTGGGGATTGCACCAGAAGACTTCTATGTCTAATTGGTCCTAAATGAAAATGGTTCTGCTCGGACATCCAATATGGCCACCACAGTGGCCATCTTGAAAACTTATTATTACTACTCCTGAATGGATGATCTTATCAGACTAGGGTTTTCACCAGAAGACTTCTTATTATGTCTAGTTGGTCTAAAATAAAATTGTGCTGATCTGATATCTAATATGGCTGCCACAGCAGCCATCTTGAAAATCTTATCGCTATTCTTTCTTGAGGAGAAGTCATATAAACGTTGGTTTTTCACCAGAAGATTCTTAATGATGTCTAGTTAGTACTAAATGAAAATGGTCCTGATCTGACATCCAGTTTGGCCACCATGGCAGCTAACTTGAAAATCTTGTTATTGATACTCCTCCTAAATGGAAAGTCATATTAACATGGGGTTTTCACCAGAAGACTAATTATAATATCTACTTGGTCCAGAATGAAAATAGTGCTGATCTGACCCCAAATATGGCTGCCACAATGAACATATTGAAAATCTTGTAACTAATTCTCCTGAATGGATGGTCATATCAACATGGGGTTTTCACCAAAAGAAGAAATGGTCTTCTCTTGAATTCCTGGAAATTCTTTGGGACAGTAGGGCATCATCCCCTTCAAGGAATTCTTGTTCTTCTTCTTATTATTATTATTTATACGTTGTCAGATTGGTATGAAATTAATATTTTACCTATGTAATAAAAGTTAACATTAAAAAATGTGTTTAGAATTAAGATTAATAATAGCATTAATAATAATAATCAGCACCATCATCATCATCATTTTTTTATCAGTGTGCTCAATAGGACTATTTACCTTGGCAGCCCCAATACACTATCATTTCAATCCATGATGCTTTGGAACCTGCTGATATGCTGTGCATCAGTGCTGAGATGCTTTCATGTTTCCTGCACACCTTGAAAAATTATTCTGTTAAATAAACATTGTCACCCAGAGATTTTTCAATGTCACATATGGAGCTGGATATTCGCCCATTCCCAATTAAAAAATGATGTTTATTTTCCCAATTTTGATATGAAAATTCTCAATTCAGACAGAAAGAATATTTGAATGACATCTTCATTAAATACTTGTAACTTTATTTTAAAGACCAAAAACAGACAAAAATCAAGTTACAAACAAAAATAAATCCTAGGGGACACCAGTAATCTTTCTTTTCTTATACTGGAAAATTTCCTAATACAGTCTGATTGCATGCAATTTTCCCAGTTCATGGTCCCCAGTCCCCATGTCAAAAGACTGCGGAAAGTTCCTGTCGCCAAATTCCAAGCCCTGTCACTCAAATAACACCTTTTCTTAATGCTTCTCAGGTATGTAATTAAGATAAACTTGGATAATTACCCACATGCTTAGCCGTTACCATTTGCACCTGTCTTGGCCCAACTGCCATTGTGCGACCTTTGATGCTAGTTAAGTCTTTGCACTTAAATAGACACATGATCGGCCAGTGATGATGGAGGCAACTGATTGGTTATGTTTCAGTCGTTTCAACTACCAGGTCAGTCGCATATTACTTTTTAAGTTAGTAAACTCATTAGTGCTTATTAAGTAAAATTTACACACTACTATAATAACTTAAAACTAGCTCCATATTGACCAGCTATGAAGATCAGCTGCAGGGTTTGCTGATTCAGTTTCGGATAGTGGGATTTCATCCATGAAGGAAAAGAAAGATCAACACTGAGTGGAAGAATTCCTATCTTTGGATGGAAATTGTTGGCTGGGATGGTAAGTCTTCCATATTGCGAATTTTTGGTTTAGATCTAGTTAGCAATGGGTGTGGTGTGGTGCGGGGTGGGGATGGGATGGGATTACATAAAATTCATAAGTACTAGCAGTAGTAGTGGAAGTAGTAGTTCTTACTGTTGTTTTAGTTGTTGTGACTGTTGTCATTATTTTCCAGAACATCTGGCAAGTAACAATTTCATAAATGAAAATTGCACAAGTTGTTCATATATTTTACAAAGTATACTCTGAGCAAGAAAGCAATAGTTTGGTCAATAAAAGAAACAAAATCTTGATTTAATTGGTGGCTGCCATAAGAATTTCTCTTTATCTGAGTAAGAAAAGGAGCAGTTTTTTACTTAAAATTTGTTTACCTGTTTTGAAAACAAGTAAAGAAAAAATTTGGGTTATTCTTTCATTTATATATGAAATATTTCTCCAGTAATAATAAACTTGTGCTTACTGTGTCTACAGCCCATAAATAAAATACTTTAAACAATATTTTAGTTTTCTGACATTGAAGGAATTAAACCATAACAAACATATCAATATTGTTCTTAATGGAAAGGAATATGTGTTAAATTAGTTATTGTCTCATTATTATTTAAAAACGCATCACTGTCTTGACCCATTAAGAATTCTTGCTTCATTAGGAATCGGCTAGTTGTGCATCTTTTCTTGCATCCATTAATAAACATTTTGTTCCATTTTTATCAGACTGAAACGTCCTTTTAAACCATGGATTGGATCAACAGTGTGTTGAGGAACAGAGGGTGCTCAATTACCTTGTAACCATCAGCCCAGTGGAACTTTGCCTTATGGATTTTGACTTTAATGTGATAGAGATATGATGATATGTAGTAGTGAAGAAAAGGAAGATATCTATTATTTAACCCTTTTCCAGCAGGATATGACTCCAGTCGTACTTGACCTTTGCCAGTGGGATACGACTCCGGTTGTATGTTCAGTACATTCTGTCAACCACTTCGCAAAGAGTGTTTTTAACTGTATAATACGTCATCACTTTACATATACTCTTTTGAAAAGAAGGAAATAAAGGTGGAAGGTAGACAAAGCATTAGCAGAATGAGTTTAAAAAACCCCCAAAACTGGTAAAAATTCGATTTCAAAATCGAGTTTTAATGTGCGGTGATAAAAATATGGCGGTCATATACTGAAGAGGGAAGTGAAAACAGTTATGTGCTTGCTGAATTACCGTATTTACCGTATATATTGGGACAGGATAAAATAAATGATTTTTTTCCTGTCCCATAACTTATGGTTAAACTTTTTTTCAACTAGATCATATGTCCCAAAACTTAAGAACCGAAACAAATTGTGTTGAATTTGCCCCCCCCCCCCCAGCACTTCATGTTAAAATAAGGTAGGTAAATTAAACGTTTATTTGATAATAAACTGAAAGAAACTAACCTTGTACTGTTCTCATTTATTCCTCTTTTTTGTTCTTCATAAGCAATTTATGTATAAAAGACACAAACGTATCCACTAACACATGGTCCGGTAATGTAGAGTACCGGTCGTGTGTATCGCTTATGTCAGGTAACAACATTGACACATTATTTTATTGACGTGAATATAGACACACGAATCATGTTTGGTTGTCCTCAGAAGTTTGAATACCGGTATATTATCAAACTTAAAACTGGATCCAGTAAAATCACAAACAATAGAAAGAGAGAGACAGAAATAACAACCGATTGCTTGAAGGCACCAGCAATTCACGCATGATCTGGTGTATGGTGCAAAATAACCAAGAGTGTATTATATCCAGGTTAACAATATAACAACATTTCGCAAATAAAAATCATTATTAGGAAATACATTCACTGTGAGAGCAAATGACAATATTTTCGCTAGCATGGGATACAGAACGTATTCTTAAAGACAATTAATGCCGTGTATATTATTTACCCTGCAGACATCAATGCCTGTTTGTATCAGTTACAGATGGCAAATAACAGAAGACCGGGTGATGAATAAACACAGCTGGTAGTGAGCAATAAACTCATTGTTTCAACTTACCAGTAGGATTTCAAATACAAAGTTTATTTTATTACAAAGCAAGCAGACCCTGGAAGCCAACTTTGGATTATATTAAGTGTGCAGATTTTTTATGTACAAAGTCGGCAGACCAAGGGAAGCCGGCTTTGGTTTCTTTTAGCAGTATTCACAGGATTTTTCAAAATAAATTGAAACAGTGGAACAGTCGAGGTCTGTAAGTGACACTTTGAGCATACATTGTGAAATGTACTGGTATTAAAGGATTTGCCACAACTGAACAGGCGTCAATTGTGCGGCATGATCACAGGAAGTTCAAATAAATTCTGTCAGCTGAATATAGGACTCTACTTGGCACTGAACAAGGATCAACTCGGCGGCTCGATCAAAGGGTTGGGAAAACAAAGTGAGGCTGCCTTTACAAGCTAAGGGATTTGCACTGACAGATAACTGAGGAAATATTACTTGGGAATTAGATCTGGCTTATGAAAAAGGCAAATATAAATCGACTCAAAACTTTTATTGCATCAAACAGTGTTTATACAGCAAAACAAAATATAATACAAGTACAGGTTGCTCCGACTTGGACGTATTTTGTACGTAGTGCAAACACCTAGTCTCCTATATTGCCCATAGATTTATCAAATTTTGTTCTTCAAAAGTTTGCAGATAAGAAGACAAGTGTAAACATACAACACTGACCGGTTTTTATTTTATTTATTTAATAAAATATAAGTTCAAGTGCATTTTTTTTACCAGCTAAGCATTGATATTATGATTTAAAAGGTGTCCCAAAACTTACGACTCGAAAAAAACGATCTGTCCCAGAACTTACAGTGCACAAAAAAATTGCTTTAAAAATTAATTTATGGTGTCCCAACATATACGGTAGTTGAAAATAAAGACCATTAAGTGCAGAAAATTTACATTTTAGGCAGTCGGGATCACTATCTTTACTTCTTCAAAATGAATGGAGCTGATGATAACTGGTTATTTTAAAATTTGATTTCAAATGCGAGTTTTAACGTGTGGAGATCAACATGGCAGACAGCACTGAAGCAGCAGTGTTGTGGATGCCGATTTTGATGAAAATATAGACAATTTTGTGGGAAAAATTAATGTTTTAGGCAGCGCAGATAGTGAGCTTGACTTCAATGAAATGAACAGAGATGATAACTGGTTAGTTGAAAATTTTATTTCAAAACAATTTTAACGCGTGTAATTCAAAATGACTACTGAAGCGGCAGTGATGTTGATGCCGATTTTGATGAAAATATAGACAATTTTGTGGGGGAATTAGATATTTTGGGCAGTGGATATCATGAT
The DNA here is from genome assembly GCA_029931535.1 of Margaritifera margaritifera. NCBI lineage: Eukaryota > Metazoa > Mollusca > Bivalvia > Unionida > Margaritiferidae > Margaritifera > Margaritifera margaritifera. The sequence goes on along the minus strand of JAQPZY010000975.1, from coordinate 314,699 downwards.
CTTGTTTACATTGAATGATCTGAGGAGATGATAACTAGTTAATTAGGATTTTTTACTCAGATATTGATGATGATAAAGACATGGATGCTTTTCAGGCTAACTGGACATTTTGAGAACTTCTCATAAAGTTCGCACATATAACGATGTTGGGTGTGTGCATAATAATATGAAATTTTACTGCATTCCTGGAAATGGACCCAAAAAAACCCAACAGAACTCTGATATTATTACATTAGAATTTATTGTGGAATAAAAACACTGAACCAAAATGAGAAGCTTTGCTGACTTACCAGTAGGGATTATTCTGTTTGCTCTCCAATTCTCATGTGAGTAAATTAAATAAAATTCTAATAACTTTTGGAATTCTCGATGGATTTGTATTATTTTGTCACCTTCTTAAATGGCATAACATTCCCCACATTTCATACACTTACATATAGGAGGTAAAATGAATATTGAATATAGGAAAATTGCATTGAAAGTAAGTTATAACAAAAATGTGAAGCGTGATTTTTTGTTTACATAACTTTACTTCCAACTGAAGTTTTTACATCGGAAAATTTTCAGTGAAAAAATATATTATGACCTTCAAGAAAATTGTACGCTTTTTGGAATGGTATACAACATTGAAAAATTATTTGAAAAAATTGACCTGTAAAGTCAGATTGACCAACATCACTGCATTCTCTCATGGTGCTACACCACTGACTGAAAAAATTGCCAGTTCTGCACAACTTCCTGTCTGATTGGGCTTCAATATGAAAAGGGTTAAATTCAAAGACTAATGAGTTTTGACATGAATACATGATACAACTTAGGAAAATGAAGAATACTATGTAACTTGATGTTCTTTCGTTTTGTTTTTCATTGATTTTTTATAAAAAAATATATATATATATATGATAATAATGTGTGTTTTTTAAAGCATACTGCTGAACTACTGCACACTTACCCCAATGCTATAAAAAAAAATCCATGGGGAGAATCACTGTTGGTATATATATATATATATTGAAAGATTGTGGGGATTTCGGACTAAATGAAAAAATCTATCCTTCCCATTGCAGTCTTATCAAAATTACAGCCAGCAATCAGTTTTTCACCTGTACACAATTTTTTGCAATAATATTTATCAAATAACATTTTTTAATTATTTTATTGTTGTTATTATTATTATTATTATTGTCTATTATCCCGCTACACAGTTCTCTTGACATATTTCCTTTAGAACCTCCATGCATAACTCAACTGGGATATAATTTCTTTCGGAAATCCTGTAGATGGCGTTTATTGTTCGTCATGCTGTGTTTCCATCCTTTGTTCACAAAATGGAATTGGGTCAAAACATGTTGGTTACTCTATGTGATAGACACAATAACCTGCTCGTTAATTTTTATTACTGTAGCACAACTTTTTATTATATCACTTGTTGTAAATTCCCCCTAGTGATATGAACATGTAGGAGTCCAGAATTTATCTTAGATTTTGTGTTTAGTTTCTCTTGTATATGTAAGCTGTTTATTCCCCAGATGAAGAGCTTGTTTGGCTCGAAACATTGGAAACTGTTTTGAATTTGCACCGTTCTCAATTTTGTTTTTAAAAAATGTTTACATTTTTGCTTGCAATGAAGAAAAATATAAGCGTGAAACTTGTTTTAGCAACCACAAGTACAGCAAGACTAACTGTGTGTAGAAATCAATTGGATTAGGTCAGATCTTCAAATAAAACAAAATACTTTTACTTGTATATAATAATCATTTCCAGCTGGTCCTTTGAGTGGTCTTTATACACAGGTTTGACTATTGTTTAAACATTGTATCATACTATTTTCATAGTCATATTGTCTGCTGTTATTTCCTTATGTACCAATATTTATTACAGTGAACAAAAAATTCCAATACATATATTTACTATTTACGGTCAGTTTAGTGAAGTTCAGCTTTGTTTGAATCTAGCTAAACTATTTGTACAATAATCTTATCATTTTTCAGCATATAAAATGTTCTTCTTTCCTGTAGGTAACATATGATTGCAAATTGAAAATAGATGCAATGAGAGGAGGGTTCTATAATTTAGACTATGTGTGACCAGCATGCAAAGTCCCTTTATGGGACTTGTAAAGACATGGCTTCTGTCCTATTGATGATCCAGCATTTCATTGACACTGGAGATGTACAAGTTGCAAGAAAGTTGTATGGAAAATTTAACAGTTTCACACCTCAAAGCAAATGTATGAAGGTAAATGCACTAAAATGAACGTCAAAATATATATATACCAGTGTGTGTGTGTGTGTGTTTATGTGTGAGTTATTAAGCCATCTATAGACCGTAATTTCTGAGTTAGAAAACAAACCTAACTTCAAATGTCCTAGATCTAGATTTCATGGGCAAGATATACAAAAGCTTTTCATTTGTCTTGTTGATAAAAAAAAAAATAATCTCCATTTACCTATTTCTTTCAGTTAATGTACATTCTGTTATACAGTTCTCCCTTGTTAGTTGGGGACATGGACTGCATTACATATGGAACTGTAGTATAGTGAGAACTGCATTATGTACCGAAATGCGGTATAGCAGGCATGATCAAAATTTGTCAGATAATAATGTTTAAAAAGGAAACAAACATATAATATTAAGCTTCATGTTATTTTCTTTCGACCCATATTGTCGTACAGTTGATAAATCAATTAAAATACAATGGTTTAATTTTGGTCATTGGGTCCATAGCGGTACCATGCTATATTCAGAAGTGTGTTAGAATGAAGCACGTTACAGCGATGGAGAACTGTATTTAGGTTCCGCATTAGGGCTAAAAACATGTCAAAATGCGAGAAAGAAATGTACAACAGAAGGCCTACAGCATTCAGAAGTATGGCAGAATATGAGGACCATGCCCGTAATGCAGTATTTAATTTCTGCTCAATATCTTCAAAAGACAGTCCCATGCATTGTCTGTTTCAAGCACATCAGATATTGATAATGTACTGACTTCTTACACTGCTGTTGTGGCACATATAATCAAATTACTTCAGTATACTAAGATTGTATTACATATAATCAAATTACTTCAGTATACTAAGATTGTATTACATATAATCAAATTACTTCATTATACTAAGATTGTATTACATATAATCAAATTACTTCAGTATACTAAGATTGTATTACATATAATCAAATTACTTCAGTATACTAAGATTGTATTACATATAATCAAATTACTTCATTATACTAAGATTGTATTACATATAATCAAATTACTTCAGTATACTAAGATTGTATTGTATATAATCAAATTACTTCAGTATACAGTCCTACCCGTTTATGTCGACATCCTCATGCCTGAGGAAATATTGTCGAGATAAGGGGGGGGGGGGGCCTGTCGTCAGTGAGCAGGATTTACACTTTGAGAAAACAAACAATGAAAATTTTGAGTACATCAAGACAAAACCAGTGTGAAATACACTTCTATATTGACAAATTACATTTTGGTTACCTTTGTGTAATAAAATCCACAATGCGTTAAGTGCATGTATATGAAAAATCCATGAATTCGTTTACGGGTCTCATGTTAGAAAATGTATGCATCGGTCACATCCTGATAGGAAACACATGTATACAAAATGGTTGTCCTCATTTGATCTAATACGTCTACACAATTCACTACGATATTCATTCCAGTAGCACATGGTTGCATAGTTGTTATTTACATGCTACAAAGTACATGTACATGTACTTAAATTGGCCTAGATTTTGGTCAGCCTGAAACAATACAAGTTCCCATCTTACTGAGGCTACCAAGGGAATGGGGCTATTCACAGGGAAATTAAAACATGTATTTATTTACGGAAGTCATCGTGAAAAGTATATAAAATTGAACAAGAGATATGCGGCTGATACGATTAATTTACCTTCAGCGTAGCCTTTCTTTATAGACTCAGCAGCTTTCATCCATCTAGCATCTAAACCAACAAGTTGTTCTCTTTTTTTTTTTTTTTTTTTTTTTACTGGTCTGCCACCAGTAAAAAAAAAAATTAAAAAAAATAAGGTGGAGAACAACTTGTTGGTTTATCATCCATCCTGACAGGGTGTTATGTTTAAGTGAAAAGTTTTCACAGACATCTTTGCGAGATGCCCCACCTTCAACTTCCTTAACAGCCATATATTTAGTTTCCACAGACTGTAAATTTAATCTGTGTTTTACGCTGCCGTTGGTAGCCATCGTAAACATAAATAAAGTTAAAAAGGAAACTTTCACAGCACAATAAACTTGTTTTAATCACCGATCACTTTGGAAAATGCAACAATCGATCAGATTTCATTGCTTTTATTCAAGTTTGGTGATGATTTTTTTTAATGAAGGGTGGATTGTTTTTATCGAACATTGTAACCGGCTTGCTTTGATGAAGGGTACATGTGTTATTTAAGTCGCCGCGAGAGGCCAACTTCATAGGACCAAACAAAAGCCAGTTTTTTAATCCACCGAGACATTAAAGCCTGGCGGCAAGATCAACTAATTGTTGAACAAAGTACAGGTTGGAACTGGCCGCTTGTCGACATTAATGATTCTGCTGCAAAATTAAAGCTTGGCGGCAAGATCAACTAATTGTTGAACAAAGTATAGGTCAGAACTGGCAGCTTGTCGACATAAATGATTAGAAAACAAAGGATTTGTTCAAACTGGGACCAAGGGCTTCTGTCGACATGTACGTTTAGTTTTTATCTCGACGTCGACATAAGCATGACAAATTTGGTAGTAATAGTAGACCAAGGGACCGGGACTTTGGTTTTTTGTCGACATAGGCGGCTTGTCGACATAAGTGATGTTGATATAAGTGGGTAGGACTGTACTAAGATTGTATTACATATAATCAAATTACTTCAGTATACTAAGATTGTATTACATCACATCAAATTACTTCATTATACTAAGATTGTATTGTATATAATCAAATTACTTCAGTATACTAAGATTGTATTACATATAATCAAATTACTTCACTATACTAAGATTGTATTATATATAATCAAATTACTTCAGTATACTAAGATTGTATTGAACAGTTTAATTATTTGTACCATATCATTATATAATATCGCTATAAAAATCTGCTAATCAGTAAAGAGTTAGTTTACTGTTAAGTTATTACAAAGTGAATTTTAAATTTCCCATATCATGACTGCTTAATGTTAGTCGTCAGTGTGACATAATCTACAGAAGAGAGCGCACAAGGTCATACATTAATATCTAAAATAACTATGTTAATCACACATGTATGATTAAAGGATGTGGATATTGATAGTTTTAATCACACATGTATGATTAAAAAAGGGTGGGGATATTGATAGTCTTAATCACACATGTATGATTAAAGGGTGGGGATATTGATAGTTTCTCAATTTATGACCCAAGAGCAACTTGCCCTACCCTTTGGGGCATAAGTTGAATGTTGTAGCTCTAGTAAATTATGATAAACTGAGCTTTAACAAGAAATTCACATGCCACACAAGTCAACAACAAAAAATTCACATGCCACACAAGTCAACAACAAAAAAGTCACATGCCACACAAGTCAACAACAAAAAATTCACATGCCACACAAGTCAACAACAGAAAAGTAATACCTCTGTACTGCTTTCTTCTGTGTAAGTCCAAAGGCAAGACACCAATTTTGAAAAATATGCCATATTTTCCAGGTTATAAGATGAACCAACCAGCGAACATCAATGACCCAGATTTGCCATTGCATAATGCACTGGCAGATCTGGGTCTACAGATGTATTCTGACAAACAGTGTAAACCCTGATCTCTAGGTGCATTATGTGATGGCAAATCTGGGTCTTTCTAATTTGCAGTTGGGCTTGTTGTGTAATCCCATCAAGAGTTGGTATGTTTCATGAAGATGACTGCCATTAGTTTTACTCTTATTCAATTACAACACAATAATTTGTTATAAATATTATTTTTTCAGGTTGATGCACATCAGGCAGATGCAGTAAAAAAAAATGACATGAGGACAACAAATATCCGAACTATGGTATGAAGAGTGCAGGTGAAGAATAGCACCATCAAGGTTTATGGATGTCTGTAAAATGAACAATAACACCATCAAGGTTTATGGATGTCTGTAAAATGAACAATAACACCATCAAGGTTTATGGATGTCTGTAAAATGAACAATAACACCATCAAGGTTTATGGATGTCTGTAAAATGAACAATAACACCATCAAGGTTTATGGATGTCTGTAAAATGAACAATAACACCATCAAGGTTTATGAATGTCTGTAAAATGAACAATAACACCATCAAGATTTATGGATGTCTGTAAAATGAACAATAACACCATCAAGATTTATGGATGTCTGTAAAATAAACAATAACACCATCAAGGTTAATGGATGTCTGTAAAATGAACAATAACACCATCAAGGTTTATGGATGTCTGTAAAATGAAAGCAGCAAGAAACAGACATAAGCTTTGCAAATCAATTCTTGGATATTGTAACTTAAATACACCACCTGTATTAGATGGAAGACAATATGAAGGCCAAGCTGTACAAAAATTTGAAACTAGGACAGGATTAAAAGTCACCAAGGTTGGTCTTTTGTTAGGCCAGATGTGCCATACTTGGGAGCCACTCCAGTTGGTTTGATAGTTCCAAATGGTGTTGTTGAAGTCAAATCCCCATACAGTGGACATGACAGTGAAATTTAGCCATGTTGACCATTTCAATATTTGGAATATGATGAAAACAACATAAAACTGAAAACAAGTGTCTATATTTCAACAAGTACAAGGACAGTTATAAGAGACAGTTGTCTAAGAGAAAATACTGTTATTTGTTATGTAAACTTTCATAGACTTCTTTGTTGAAAAGATTCCATTTGCTGTAAAGTACTGTGAAGAAAATATGTTGCCTAAACTTTAATTGTTTTACAAGAAGTATTTCAGGAAGCATGTTGTAGATCAGTTGTAATTATATATTCATATGCAGAGGTCCAGATTATTTTTCGCTCTAATTAGTGTTTACTCATCATAATGCAATTACTGAATAATGAGCTTGTAATGCTAATTGACTGGTACTAAACCAACATACAGTGTATCTGCAAGTGTATCACTGTAAGACTCGGTATTTTTTACAAAATTGCAAAGAACTCGATATCTTATTAATTCCAAGACTTGACTATTGAAGAAAATGTAATAAAACTTGCTAAAAGGTTTTGTGTCAGTTTCTGTTAATTTTATTTACAAATAACTCATTACAAATAATAAATATGTCAAAAATTGTATTAACTGTACTCATAAAGTTTGATAAGAATACAAGTCAAATTCTAGAGTATAATTAGTCACAACTCTAAAAATATTTGACTACAGGACAGTTATTTGACTAAAATTTATGAGTAATTACTCCAAAATACCACATATATGGAGCTATACGTATGTACTGAAAAGAAAAACTGTTGAAAGCTGCTTCTTCACTGATTAGTGAATATTTACAATAAATATAAAATCGATACTTAAATGTCCTATATATCTTTTCAAAATCTTTATCAATGTGGATTAACTTAAGGCAGGGTTGTACAACATGCAAGCCACATGGGACCTGTCAACACATTTTATGCGGCCTACGATCCATGTCCTTACTTTACGCATGTGTAATTATGCTTTTATTATGGACACAAAACTTTTGCAGTGTGGCCTGCCTAGTTCCAATAAGGGTAGATTCTGGCCCTAGTAAATGTTTGATTTTTGCATCCCTGACTTGAGGTATTATAATTTTATAATTTATTAGTATCCCTGACTTGAGGTATTATAATTGTATAGTTTTATTAGTATCCCTGACTTGAGGTATTATAATTTTATAATTTATTAGTATCCCTGACTTGAGGTATTATAATTTTATAATTTATTAGTATAAAGCTCATACAGGAATCAATAAATCAATGGATCACTTCTGTACATTGTACATTATTTCAGAATTTTTTCTGCTTTTTAATATAATGCAGTTATTAGAACAATAGAATCATGATTTTATTTCAAGCTAAAAGTACTACAGAGTACAGTATTGCTTATAATTCAGTTAGGAATGCTGAATATTTTACATACATGCATTAAAACCTATTTTAAGATGAAATATACAATAACATATATACTCACAACTGCAAATTGCATTGCAGATCTGCCATCACATATTGCCCCAGCAGATCTGGGTCAATGCAGTTTGTTAAGCCTAATCAGTAGAACAAACATCATACTCCCACATGTGCCGATGCATTAGGCAATGGCAGATCTGGGTCTATGTTGCTTGCAGTTAGACCCAAATTGTACATGAGTATATACAATATGCATGAATGTATTCCGTGTAATATGTAAACTATTTTCTTGTACTTCTATACAAGTAGCATCCCGAGTTCTACTGTAGAAAGTTATCCAGGTCGTCCTACAATGCTTGGTCTGAAATATGATATCATAAAACAATTCTAAAACCCAGTGGAAGTTTACCTGGAATTTCCACTTCTAAATTTTAAATATCTTGATCAAACCTATTATACTTTTTACTCTTCAATCTCTTTCAACCTCTTCTGGTTCAATTTGTGACTTTCTTTTCAAAGCATAAGAAGTATTATCATGTACAACTTTTGAGCAAAAAAGGTCCTAAATTTAAATGCCCTTGCCATGAAACAGTCAGACTTTACTAAATCACTCTTTTCTATAATTTGTCAGATACTGAGCCTCCATATGAATTGCTTACACATAACACAACTTCCATTGGTGTTATACCAGTTATTTTTAAAGTGTTCCAATGTTTATAGGAGGAAAATATATCCCTTTGAGCAATTACATCAGAAGGTTTTGAATTAGTGTGTCTGTAGCATCCAGAAAAATACATGTAGCATGGAACTTTCTGCCAAAATCTAATGGTATATAATTTCTTAAACTCCTTTGAAGTACCTATTTTTTGGATGTACTTGTACAGTTTGCGACCCCCACTCCCAACTATTACAGGATGATCATGAAAAAAGTTCAAAAGTGAGACACCACATTTGTTACAACCAATGATGACTACACACCAGGAAGTATGACTTCAATATTGAATAAGTTGACTTTGAAGCCCTTAAACCAACATAGATTGGGAAACAGATTAATAATTTTTTACAAAGGTTTTTGAAATACTGCAAAAATCCCCCGCTACAATTTGAACAAACATTAAAGACTAGTAGAAATCGACAAGAAAATACATACAAGAAACCCATTGGTTGAACGGATAGTTACAAATTTAGTTCAGTTTTCTCCCAAGAACTATCAAAGATTGGAATTTTTTGCCACAGCTGTTAATCATAACTGCGGAATCTTCAGAAAACCCAATTTATGCATTTTCAAAATTAGTAGAAATTTTTCTGAAACTTTTTTGGGGATGTGATGTGCATTAATGTCATTATAGTGTAGCACCAAACTAATCAAGATCACACACATCCAAGTTTTGCATTTTTTGAACCATGAGATCATAAACAATTTGCCTCACCATATTGAACAAGAACATACTAGGGACAACCCTTTTGTTTTTAGGGGATAGTCAGGATAATATGTGACAAATATCTGTGATTGGTCATCCAACAAAAAATTACTAGCCAGAGCATGTCATTGGAGGAAACCTACTAACAGATTTTACATAAATGAAGATAATACCGGAGAAATATTTCCATATGTGTGAATAAAATGGTTGGGTGTGAAAGAGATGCCCTACATTCCATATGTGTGAATAAAATGGTTGGGTGTGAAAGAGATACCCTACATTCCATATGTGTGAATAAAATGGTTGTATGTGAAAGAGGTACCCTACATTCCATATGTGTGAATAAAATGGTTGGGTGTGAAAGAGATACCCTACATTCCATATGTGTGATTAAAATGGTTGGGTGTGAAAGAGATACCCTACAATCCATATGTGTGAATAAAATGATTGGATGTGAAAGAGATACCCTACATTCCATATGTGTGAATAAAATGGTTGGATGTGAAAGAGATGCCCTACATTCCCATGAAAATATGGTTGGGTGCAAGTTCAATGTGTATTATCAGTAGGTTGATGTATGGCTACATGCTAAATGGTTGTCATGGAATTAATGCCAAAGCAAGCTTTGTTTTTATTTTCAGAATTATGCATGTGTATTGTGCTGAATGTACATACTTTAAGGAGTTTGCTAATGATTTGCTGTATATCATTACTGAGCACTCAAAAAAAAAAAAAAAAAAAAGCAAGAGCTTGAAATCTCACATTTCCACAATGACCTCACATTATGTGGGTATGTGAGCATTAAATTTCGAGCCCTGCATCTTAACATTAAAAGATTATACCATAATACCATAGCATCTTAATATTAAAAGATTATACCATAGCATCTTATCATCAAATGTTTATACCATAGCATCTTTAGAAGTCTTGGCAGAGATAGAATATACTTGGTGTTAGTCCTAAGTCATGGGTGGTTCAGAAATTTGTATATAACTTTTTTTTGTGTGTGTGGAGCAATAGATGCATTGATGTAGCAGTACTTGTAATAGACCGGAAGAGCTTATGCAATGGCCAGTTGTCCCTCCATTTGCAGAAGTTTATTAACGCTTCTCCACCTAAACTAAGGTTTGTCATGAAACTTCATCTCAAGGTATGATTGTTCCTAAATCTAACTTTGCATTTCTGCTAATTACCTTGTTGACCCAAAGCTCTGCCTTAATGGTTGTCTTATTCCTGTTGCAGTCTATAGAAAATTTGTAGGCTTATTTTCGACCGTAAACTAACTTTTCTTCCACATATTAGGAACCTAGGGGATGAATGTAAAAAATCCTGGGATTTAAAACACCGATTGGGGATCAGTTTGGACGGCCTTGCTTCGGTTATACACATCATTAGTAACATCAAAACTTGACTATGGCTCAACTGTGTACAGATCAGCTTGTAAATCTTACCTGCAGATGCTTGATCCAACACAATCAGGAACGTAGACTCTGTCTGCTTGTATTTAGAACTTCCCCATAAGAACGCTCTATGTTGAGGCCAATGAACCGTCACTTTATCTCAGATGATTTCAATTGGCTCTTTGGTATGCTACCAAACTATCATCTGATTTATCTAACCCCGCATATGAAGTAGTGTTTATGCCCAAATACCAAACCTTTTACGTTCAGAAACGAAACTTCATTCCACCTTTTGGCATATGAATTCGTTCTCACTTAGAAACAGCAAAAATCAATGTTGCAAATATTGCAAAATTCTGCATTCCCATATCACCACTGTGGTTATCAAAACCTCCCAAAATAATATTTGACCTTTGCAAATTCAAAAAGTCTTTAACAAATCCACTCCTTTTTCAGAGTGAATTCAATGAAATCAGAACCTCCTATCATAGCCATACATCCCTATATACCAACAGTTCAAAAGATGGAGACAAAGTTGGAGCTGCCATTGCAACACCCCATGGCACCATCTCGAGCCAGTTACCAGATAAAGCCTGTTTTTACTGCAGAAATTACAGCCATACTCAAAGCTTTGAAATACATTGAAACCTCTCAAAAAACAAATTACATGACCTTTTCAGATTCCCTTTGTACATTGAAAACCTTCTGTTAATTCCCCATGATGTTCCCTTACTGTCTGGGAAAAGTATTCTGTACTGTTGGCTGCCTAGTCACATTGGCATAAAGGGTAATGAAAGGGCAGATAAATCAGCCATTGCTGCCCTGCAGTCGACCGTTTCCGAATCGGAAGACTCCATATACTGATTTCAAATAGTGTATAAATCAACATGTTAATCATACTGGCAAAATATGTGGAATGAAAACTCCACAAACTTAATAACATCAGACTATTGGTGAGTGGTATTCCTTGTATAGAACAAATCGATGATGTGGTATTGTTCTCGTGTACAGGGATGAGCACTTTTTTTTTTCAACTACTTGTCAAGGATAAGTGGTTTCAGAAAATTCACTTGTCCCACCTACCTTTTCACTTGTCCCAAACTGAAATCACTTGTCAAGATTTGATGAGATGTTTGCACTTTAATCCATAGAAAGAACAAAAAAAATAATGTGTAACATTTATTTCTTCAAAGAAGAATTTAATTTTTAGAAAACATAGATTGATATAATGCATTTTGTTACATCAGAAGTTCTTGGTTTTCCATTGTCCAGGTATCTTGTATGCACTATTCCTTGCTCCAATACAGTAGCATCAGTACATGTACTTCCATCAGCAAGAATGGAAAGGAATTTACTGGAATTCTGACTTTTCCTAACTGCACAGGCCTTGTGAGGTCCAGAACTGTCATGAGACTTTATTGGTTTAATCCTGAATTTGTCAGTTCCATTGACAAATACGCTGGTTGAATTTCCAGCCTGTGCCAGTTTGGGATATTGTTTGCAATATCTGCAAAACAATTTTTGCTTCTAAGTCAATGAATTTAAGTCAGGGATAACTATCAACCCAAATGCAGCTGAAAATTTCTTAGTCTCTTAGTAGTATTGGACATTTTTTGTTGCCACATAGTCTGGCTTGTCTCTTTGGAGAAATAGTTACCTCGCGCTCAGTGGCAGTCTTTCATTTTACCCCTCCATTTTCACATAATTTTCCTTCTCTGACTCTTCCTTATTAACTCCCTTGAAAAAATAATTTTGCAAACTCATTTTATTCACATAGTGAATATCACCTTGCTTGACAACAACTTCTAAAATGATCATAACATACATTTTGTCCTTTAAATATGAACAGAGACAGCTCCTTAATTAGCGTAGTTGTTTCACTTCAAACACAATATCGGATGTTGAAGTTAATCCTCTGTATAATCAATTAAAAATTAAAGAATCATCACTGCAATTTAATCAGTTCATAAAGAGAACCGACACTAATGTCGGTAAAGTGTCTTTCATTAATTTAATTGTATTGATTTGCTGGATTAAAATCATAGGGTGAGTCATTTGTGAGGATCTGGTTTAAGTAAACACAAGGAAGCCGTTTAAAACACTGCTAATTAATTATACCAGCTTTGTTTTGCCTCACGTGTTTGATTGGCCAATAATTTAGTCATTTAGGCCAATATCCAGTCCAGCGGTAATACAACATACGCACATGCAAGAGTTTAACAATGAACAACAGTAGGTGCTTTAAATAAATACATGCAGAAGGATAGAATCATGCATTCAGTATGCCTGGAGGGCATGAACGGCCAAATAAACTTAGATAAAGTGATTATGGCATGGAAATAGGGACTTGCCCAAACTTTTTTTAAAATAGGCAAAAAGCACTTTCCCGGACTAGTGACTTGGAAAATGTTACTTGCCCGACTCAGAAAATGAATAGTCTGGGACGTAGGGTTATGGGATTTGCTCAGCCCTGGTGTATCGGACACACATACCTGACTCGTACATACCTCTTGAAGGGTGAACCTTGACTGGAATATGTACCTGTCGGTGTCCACTGACAGTGGAGCACATTCCTGTCAAGTGTCTCAGTTTCCATCTTGTGAGACAGAAGTGTTTTGATATTAGCTATGAGGATGTACCACCTCAGAAAATATTGGGCTTTTTAAAGGAATGTGGTTCATAGAACAGATTTTAATGATGTTTTAAGGATTTTACATGTGTTGCCTTTATTTGTTATTATATATATATATATATATATATATTGTACAGAATTTAACATCGTTACATTTTATATTTTATCTTTTTGTAATGGATTTTACATTTTTGGGAAGGGTTTAACTTTCTAATTTTTTATGCAATTCATTGTTACATTTTTTGAACTTAACCTTTTGTTGGCACTACATAGCCATTTTTGTGCTAAGGTGCCATTAAATACTATTTATATTGCAGTACAGATCGTTGTTTCGCAATACATATTACAGTATATTGGAAAAATCGGTAGAAACTGCAAAATAATATTAATGAGTGAACAAGAAGTAAAAAATGCACGTAACTTTAATTTCTTTTAAATCTCTTTAAGTGAACAATGATTGGGAAACATCTGTACACATGGATGAGTCCAAGTTGCTTGAGATAGGCAACTGTGTAATTTGCATCTTTTCAACTCAGGCTGCATTGGAGACTAAAGTAGGTGTAGGATAACCTAATACCAGCATTTTTTCTATTTTTATTGAAAACTATAATTCCAGTTTGGAAAAAATTCTACGAACCTTAAATCTGAGTATTTTCTAATATAACGATCACTCTGAGAAATTCTATTCATAATTAGAATAAATCCACTCCAAAAAGGTTACTGATTAATTTTACATTTTACTTAAAGGATTTTTCTTTGAAAAATACTGCAAGAAAAGTGTTTTTGCCATTTTGGGACACCAGCCATTTTGGGACACCAGCACACATAATGCTTTAGGCTTCACTATATGCAGTTCACCCTTTTTCTTGACAGACACAGCTGTCAGAAATATTTTGGGGGACAACAGACTTTGATCTGCCATCAATATGGCAACTGTTCTAAAAATAGAAAAACCCTAAACTTCTTTTCCAAAACTGTTGAATAGAATTTGACCAAACTTGACAGAAGTCATCCTGGCATGAAGACCTTTCAGTTTTGAACAAAAGATATTAATCCACCATCAGATATGGCCACTGTTACTAAAACCACTGAATAGAATTTGACCAAACTTGATAGGAAGCATCCTGGCATGACAGCCTTTCAAATTTATGAAAATAAGGCCACTGTTACTAAAAATAGAGAAACTTGTAACGACTTCTCAAAAACTATGCAACAGAATTTGACCACTTTTGACAGCATACTGGCATAAAGGGCTTAGAAGGCATTCAAGTTTATACAATTCATACTGATCTGTCATCAAATATGGCCACCGTTACTAAAAGAAATAGAACAACCTTTAAATGACTTCACAAAAACCGCTCAACAGAATTTGACCAGATTTTACAAAAGCATTTTGGTAAATTATACAAATGATGCTGATTCACCATCAGATATAGCCACTGTTGCTAGAAATAGATAAGCATTAACCAATAAATGACTTCTTTTCAAAAAACTGCTAAGAAGAAATTGACCAATTTGAAAAAGAAAGCATTCTGGTAATAACGGTTTTCAAATTTATACAAATGACGTTTTTTATCCAATAAACTATGGCCACTGATACTAAAAATGAAAATCTTTTAAACGACTTCTCAATACAACTTGGCAGAATTTGATCTGATTGCACAGAAGGCATTCTGGCATGCTTACAGTAGCGGCGCAAGGGTTGGGGGGCAATTGCCCTTGGGCTCCAAGAGAAGGGAGGCACTGTTGGGAGATTTTTTTTTTTTTTTTTTTGCAGCTGAAATTTTTATAGTATTTCACCTCACCTTAGTGTAACAGGGGCAATTCTTCACCAAAGTTATATTTAGGAGGGAGGTTGGCAACTGACAAAAACTGTTCTCTGTGGCAAAGTAGGGGTGCCACTAAAGAACATTGCCCCTGGGCACCTCGAACCCTTGCACCACCACTGCATGCATATGGCTTTTAATTTATGTCAATCTGCCATAAAATAAGTATGTTGTTAATAAAATAGAAACACCTTAAATAGCTTTTTCTATAAAGCTGTTTATTAGTCATTGATCAAATTTGACACTGTTCTAGCTTGAATGCCTTACATATTTGACAGTATCCTAGCTTGAATGCCTTTCAAATTTGACAGTGTCCTAGCTTTAATGCCTATCAAATTTGACAGTGTCCTAGCTTGAATGTCTTTCAAATTTGACTGTCCTAGCTTGAATACCTATCAAATTTGACAGTGTCCTAGCTTGAATGCCTTTCATATTGACAGTGTCCGCGATTGAATGCCTTTCAGATTTGTACCAATGTTGCTGTTACTCCATCAAATGTTGCTGCCATTACTAGAAGTAGAAAAACATTTACACAACCTTTATCTAAAAGAAAAATGCTAACAGAATTTGACCAACTTTTACACCAAGGGTCCTGGCATAGGGATATTTCAATATTGGACAAGTGATGCTGATGTGCCATCAGATATGGATAAAGATACAAAAACTAGAGAAACCCAGAAACAATTGTTTTCATGCCATATGCAATCAACAGCATTGGAAGAAATTTTAACAGAGCCAAAATCTAAGTGTCAGTAGGACCCAGATTTCTTAGCCAATTACACTTACATTTTGGCTGTTATGCAGAGGTCGGCCAGGTGTGTGATCTCGGGCCAACTTCGGCCTCGTATTGTTATTGTTATTATTATTATTATTATTATTATACCATCATTCATGTAATTTTTCGTCTGCAAAATAATTAAATTTTTTGCACAGTATGAAAATTTATATGTAAAAAAAAACTAATTTTTGGGACACAGTGTTAAAAAAATAATGAGATTCGACCCCAAAAAGATCTACAAATACATGTGAACCTCCTGGCTGGGAGGGTTTTCTTCCCAAGTTGAGGTGTCTCCCACCATCACTGAAATCCATGTTTGTGGAATCTGCATCAAATGTGGATAAAGATATATGTGCCAAGACACTGTTTACCAACTTTATAGCCGAACATAATCTCCCATTTATGGTAGCAGATCATTTTTCAGATCTGGTTAGAATAATGTTCCCTGACTCGGAAATCGCACAAAAGTTCTCATACAAACAAACGCAAAACTACTCTCATTGTGACCCAAGCTTTGGGTCCTCATTGGATAAGAAAGTCCTGACCAAATTTTGCAAATCTCACAGTTTGTCCTAAGCTGACTTCTATGTCTACATGACCTGTGATACTTGTCAACTAACTGTACTAACATAAAAATAAACTGGTACAATTGTTGTCTCATTTGCTCATAAAGCTGCTATTCATTTTGATAATGCGTTTTTGAGTAACAAAAAATAAATCCTGTGTTATGTATATTGAATTTATAATATGTGTCCATAAGGTAAGTTGACCTTTATTCATTTTGTAAAACAACATATTTACTGCATTTGAGTTCAAGGTCAGACTTGTTTACCTAGCATTTAGTACTTAGATTGGAATTTTCCATGGCTTATGTGAGAAAAGTCACATACACAGGAAATTTTCCATTAGAATTACTCCTATTCTAGACCATTCTGTCCCGTGACTTATGTTTATATATAGAGATTTTAGTGGACAATATTTCATTCTTGTTCAGATGGTCAGTCTATGAAGAATCATTTTAATAATCGGATGTTTATAGTTGTGAAAATTCCGAGCAAATTCAGAGAGAGGAATTATTTATTTGAAATATTCATTGGAATTACCAAAAGTGCTGATTCTCATATTAGATTAATTCTTGACTTTGGAATTTATGTGAATTTATTCAAAGATATTCTGGATTACATCATACAGGCATCTCAGAACATTCAAGACTACTGACACATCAGGAAACTCAAGGCTACTGGAATTCAGTGGTTATGCAGAACTATCACATGCTAACTAAAAATGTCATGAGATTTTGCTGAAACCAAATTTACTGTCCAGATAATTCTAGTCAAGGTCGGAATGGGTGCAAGAGGTCCACAGATGAGATCAAGTTGGTTATGTTATCACTAGGAAAATGAGGCTTCCAGTAGAGAAATGAAAAAAATAACAGCTGTTATTTGAAAAATGGGATGTTTGACATTCATGATAAATATGAATGGCAAATGTGTTTAGCAGCCAATGCCTATATATAAGCAAAAAAACCAATGGAGACACATGTATGTAGAAATATTTATTTACATATTAAAAATGCAATTTTTGGGGGCCAGAGTATGGTATTAAACTTTGAACAAAAGTGTCTTCTTTTGTCAGGGGTTTGAAAAATGTTATTAATGTAGAGGTGTCCTTGATATGCACCGTCAGTAAATAAAATCCAATTTCATCCAAGATGAAACATATAGAAGAATCAAAATGCATCTCAAGAAAGAAAAAACAGTGCAAGCAATAAAATTGATAGTATCCAAGAATCAATTTCACTCACTCAGTGACTTTTGCATTTAATGATCTTTTATCTTTTTTTTTCTTGGGTCCTTTTTATGCATCCTACAGACACCAGAGGGAACTTTCATGTACCAAAGATGAAACAAATAAGGGTCAATGGTGCAGCCTAGAATGAACCCTGCCTTCAGCTATTTAAATTGCATAAGGTGTTATATTCCACTAAAACTGCTAAAATATTACTATGTATTAAAAGTTAATACCATAATGCTTCAGTTTCCTAATTTGCATGCATAAGGAGAAAGCTACATTATAATGCCACCATATTCCTTTGAACACATGTTTGTGCAGAATATGTAATGATATAAGATAAGAGATGTAATTGGTGGTCTATAACATACTGAATTCAAACCATTAGATTCTTAGAAATGTATTATTTTGCCGCACAGTGAACAGAATCTTCCTTAGTTTATAAAAATTGTTAAACATGCCCAATACTCCAAATGTTTTGCTTGCCAAACTTTACCAAAATTGGAAATTATCTAAATCGTTGCATAAATTTAATACAAAATGAGCATTCATGTAAGAATGCAATTTCTGACAAGACGACCATCAAAAATGCTATTACTAGTTAATCAGAACATCTTTTAATATTGACATGGTATCATCCAATATTGTTTTACAATTAAATTTTCCTATTTAATAATCTGAATTACTCTCAAACATCTATACTAGCCAATGGTGATCAATTAAATGCCTTCCATATGGACCCTTGGCACATTTATCTAGCCAGAACAGTTATCTGCTGCTCCACAATCTGATTGGATGCAGCAGAAAGAAACTGATCCAATCAGATTTACCTAGGAAGATATTTGAGAATGAGTGCAGTCCCCTGTAGATAATGAGACATGTTTTGAATTTAAATCTTTTACATAACAAGTTTTTCTTTTGAGTCCTGGTATTTGAACCTCGTGAAAGCAGCTATATTGAATGCATAACAGGTCATGAAATGAGCTATCTCGATTGATTTCACTTGCTGGGGGTAGGAACTCGTAGGCAAGAGGGTACTTGTTCAGAATACTTTCAGCTAGCTACATATGCCAAGGGTTGATGTGGAGTTAAGTGGATTGATGATCATTGGTTGGAAATTATATCTCTTGAATGATGATGTAGAAACTTTATCTTACTACTTACGGAGTTCTCTTTCAGATGTCACATTACAATTACAATAAAGGCTACAGAGGGGGTTCGTTTAACCTGAGGCGATCTAAGTGCTCTGCATACAGCCCTGGTAGGAGGCTTTTCGCATCCAATCTGGAAGAACTTCAGCTGTTGAGTATGCAGTATAACTGTGCAAAAGCAGAACAGAAGACAAGATTCAATACAAATCTTTCAAACAGAGAGATTAAGGATGATGACAATTCAGGTACTGTGAACAGAAGTTCTTTATTTAACATGAACAGTAACAGTCTTGAATTTAGCAGCAAGCCAAAACTTGAAACCATTTCTGCAATTACAACCTCCACTTGTCACAAAGTCCCCGGAATAGATCTGCGGAAAGAAAAAATAATCACAAAAGTGAAACCATTCCAGAAATCAAATGAAGGAAAACAGCATGTCCAAAAGGGCATCCAGTCACAAAAACTAGTTGATAGATTATTGTCTGACAATATTAGAGCCTATTTGTCTGGTGTTGCAGATAATTCTTCAGAGCATCATTCTCCAACATGTTTTGAATTAAAAGAGACAAAGAAAGTAGTATCGGAACAAGACCTAACCAAGTCTGTTTCAAAGACGCAAGATTCGAGTTCATCTACAGGAAGTCGGGTTCTATGGACTAACTTATCACTTGGAAATATTGTGTCCCGGTCATTGACAGGGACTGCTGCATCAGATTCAGCAACATCTAGCTGTTTTGTGACCCAAAGTCAGAGGCAGTCGAATTTATCCAGAGATGTGGCATATTGGGATAGATATGTGGGATTACCATCACAGTTCCACAGTGATGTAAAGAAGCTTGATGGCCGTGGAGTAATGTTAAAACCATTGACTAAAAGTGTTACACCAGGGTCAAGATCAACAAACAGTTTTCAGATCTCAGGCCCAAGTCAGATAATTTCATCAAGGGTTAAAAAAGATCCACCAAGAAATAATGAACCAGTATCACTTCTTTCTAGTGCAGGGAAGAAGCCTACTAATCAGGGAGCAGTGTGGAGGCAATTGACAGGTAATATTGTTCCAAGATCAGAGCCATCAGGCAGTTGTTTTGCATCTGTTCAGAGTCATTTAGAACCTGTACATTTCACCATTGGAAGGGAAACTTGTGAAAATAAAGTACTTAGTGCAGATCTAAATATTAGTTCTTTTATTACAAACAAAGGGGAGACCAGTCCAACAAAACCTAATAAATGTTTTCATCCAGATGACATGTTCAGTATCCAAAAATCCATGGTCAAGCCAGGGGGTCAGATGCAACAAGAGGGAGTTCAATCTGAGAAGAGTAGGGACAGTCTTGTCAATTCAAGAATTGTCAGACCTGTCAAAATTTCCTCCAGAGACCCAAGAAAATATGGAGGACTTTTTGCAAATGATTCTTTTCAGTGTTTTTCTGGATTAGGGTCTGTCTTTCAACAGTCAAATTTTAGTGTAGGTAGTCAAAGCCAGAATATTCAAGGTTGCAGTGGACAAATTGAAATTAGCAAAGAAAGGAAAGATCACTTAACTAAGGCAGGACAGTTTTCAGTGTTTAGTGACAGTAATTCCCTCGGTGTCAAGGGTGTCGGGGCAGTAGTTTCAAAAAAGGGGAGCAGTAAACTTGTTCAAGGCATTTATGGAGAAACATCAGAAGAAATTTTACCAAAAAGAAATGATGGAATTATCCTCAGACTTGCCAATCAACAATCTACAAGAGAAAAATCAAGCATTGGAGCAAAACACGTTAAGGCTGCAATTTCATTGACCAGAGATTGTTCATATCCCCATACACCAAGCAAAGTTGAGAGGATAGGTACTATGGAAGATTCCACTAGACAGCAGAATCGAGAAAGAACAGAGATCCAGTCTTTAAGGCCGATAGGGTGTGTAACTCAATCAAATATTCGTGACTTGCATACCATGGACAGACCACTGCAAAGCCATTTGTTGCCTATCAGCATGAATAATTCAACATCTGCCAAAGTAGACTGTGCATCAGTGTATGCCAGGAGTTCACTGGAGAAGGAATATAATTATATGGAAAAAGACCAAGTCCTCTCCATTTTGCAACAAAACAGTTACCCTGGAATAAAAGATGCAGAAGAAATGGATATTGCAAGGTTACCCAAGGAAGGACAGACAGAGGCTGAAAAGATAAGTAACAAAGATCAAGTTATCAACATTCAGAAAAGGCATAGTTACCCAGGATTGAAAGATGTAGAGCATAGTTACTCAGGATTGAAAGATGTAGAGCATAGTTACCCAGGATTGAAAGATGTAGAGCAGAGGTATATTTCAAGATTACCAGGGGAAGGTCAGAAAAGGGCTGATAAGACTAGTATGAAAGACAGAGTCTTCTCTATTTTGAAAGAGCGAAGTTACCCTGGAATGAAATACCTGGAGGATAGGCATATTGGAAGGTTACCAAAGGAAGGACAGATAATAGCAAAAAAGACTGGTAAAACAAATCAAGTCATATCTTTTTTGAACAAGCACAGTTTCTTGGGACAAAAAGATGCAGAGGAGTGGCATATTGCAAGATTACCAAAAGAAGGACATAGAGAGACTGAAAAGACTGCTGATTGTATTTTAGACACAAGAAAGCCTGCTACCCATCCAGAGGCTGCAAATGATCTAACTCAAAGTATCCCGGAAAAAAGACAGAACAAAGGCAGTGGAAAGTTGAATAAGGCACTATATACTCCAAGGGAAATGAAAATTTTTGTGAGACATTTGCAGGCAGGTTTTGCTGGAGTGAAACCAATCAGCAACTCAAGGGAGGGTGGTGATCAAGCAATGAAGCATGTTGACAAGTCAGCTGACAGAGATCTATCAGCAGTGAGGATTGTTGACAAGCTATCAGGGAAGAATTATCATGAATGGAATGAGCATGCAGTGGATAGTGTTCAGGCATTGCTGTTCAATGTAAAACCCATCAAGGACAAGAATCAAGCACTGCCACCAAAAGACAAGCTGAACGAAGTTGATACTCCAACAATGCTCCATAGTTACAAGTCTAAAGAGAGGGAGGTAGAAGCTTTGTCATCTGTTGAAAGTCCCATAGAGAAAGGTGGTCCAATAGTCCTGCCATGTCACCAGTCAGCAGAATATAAAGCACAGTATGTGCCACCTATAGATAACTTTCCTGAAATAAATATAGTTTCATTCCATCATATACCTACTTTGAATGATGTATTTGTGACATCAACTACATGCAATTCCACTAAGGAATATATTCCATCCAATGTCATCTACAATACCAGGAATACTCGAGTATTGTCACCTACTGACAGGACCATTGTAGGGAATACTGTTGAGGTAGCATCTGTTGAAAACTCCATCAAGAGTAATGCTCAATCAGTTCCATCTATTGACAATCCCATCAGAAGGAATGCACCAGCAGTGCTACCTAGCAACAGCTTCCATGTACCCATTATCAATCATTCTGAGATGTGTATGGAAATGGTACCACCTACCAATATCTCTACCAGGAGTGATTGGCAACCAGTACCAGCTGTTTCCCAACTTCCTGTTTACAGAACACCCACATGTAGTCTAATAGAAGATGAGGCCAAGATTAATGAAAGAGAAATTTTACAGAACCTAGAGGATCTCTTGAATGTTGACAGGTACAGTGTAGTAGATGTCTTTATAACTAATGAAAATCCAGAGAACTTTAAAGGCCTCATTGAAGTCCTCCAATCCAAGAACTTGAACTCCTCCCAAATGTCTGGATGTCAAGAAGGTGGTAATTTTGGTATTCCTCCTAAGAACACACTCATGAATGATCATAGGAGCTTCAACTCTGAGAAAATGGACCAAGCCATGTTCATTGTAAAGGAACATAACTACCCTGCAGTGAATGATATGGGACAAAGACATAGAACAAGATTATTACAGAAAGGTACGACAGATTCAGCAAGGATTTCTCATGTGATATGTACCAGGGGTCCAAGAGAGCATGCTCAGTTTTCAGATTTTTGTGATGAAAAGCAGAGTATTGACCAGAAAAAACAAGATGATAAGAGTCAAAAGTTGGAAAACAAATTGCCAAGCACAATAGATATTCCTCATATTCAGCCAGAAACGAAAGAGACAACAGTAAGAGACGGTCCGGCAGTAGCAACAATTGATAAGTCCTTAGAGAGTAATGTTCTGGCAACACCATTTATTAAAAGTGTTAAAGAGAAGAACATCCATGTACTGCCATCTGCTTGCATGTTGATAGACACAAATTCGAAAGCAGCTCCACTTACGGGCAACTTAAAGAGAGATACTCTAGGGGTTACAGCCGTGTACAACTCTTGCCATAGAAATGCATCAGCAGTGCCAAACACAACAGAGCAAAATGTGCAACATGTTGATAGTTCAGTTAATGATGATGTTAGAACAGTGATATGTGCTGACAAGTCGACAAAGATTGGCTGTAAAGCAATGACTCCAATGACCAACCCCTCAGATAAGAATGGTAAAGTTGTGCCATCCATCAAAATCTCCAGAGAGAAAGATGTGCCATCATGTGACAACTCAAATGAACAAAATGCTCAGCCACTGCCATCAGTTGACAACTCCAATGTTAGAGATGCTCATGCATTACCATCTACAGATAAATCCACTGATACCATTGAACAAGTTGCATCACTTCCTGAGAATTTTGAGACTAGTAGAGGGCATGAAAGAATGGGAACAGAAGACCAGGTGCTTCATTCTCTCAATAAAGATAAGGAATATAGTCCTTCAAAAAGCCTTCAGGCAAGGTGTATGAATGCAGTGTTAAATGTCCAACCAATTCAGCCATGCACTTCAGACTTTAGTTCTAGTGATATGCAGAATTCTTCCAAACCACACTATAAGCAGACTGTTGTAGATTATGGAGATTTGGGAGACATTTATGACCTTGATGTACCTGATAATCTGCAGCCAAACTCTCTTGAACAGAATTCTTCAGGAACTGAGAAAAGTGTTCCCCTTTTTCCAGCCCATGCTTTTTCTGCTGGTCTTGATGACAGTTTTGGTCTGGATGAAATTATGTACCATCCAACTGCAGTTCTGATTGGGGAATGGAATCCTGTGGATATTTTCCAGAGGGAAACAACTCCAAGTAAAACGAATCAGAAATACATTAGTGATAAAATGTCACCCTCTTCAGCAAAAGTCATTACAGAGATTAAAGAAGAAAAAAGTCAGAACTTGAGTATGACACAGCTATGTAGAGACAGTACTTTACATGATTCAGAGAGAAACATCAAAGTCCTATCTCAGGCCCCAAAGTTTGCAGGCCTGGTTGAAAAAGATGGAACTTTGGAAACAGAAAAGTTTCCTAATGAAAAATTGCTTGAAAAACAGAATGATGTTTCAAATAATTGCACCACAGGAGTCAACAAAGACAAGAAATATAGTGAAAGGAAAAGGGAGTCTGACACAGATTGTATAAGACTTTCCAACATGGATAAAAGACATGAAAAAGGCACTTATTCCTTAATTCCAAAGACTAAGATTGAAACAGAAGATGGTCTCACAACCCAAGCTTATGGTAACTGCTCCAATAGTCATGGGAAGATGCCCAGCACAATGACAAGGAATCTTTCTGCTGAAAAGGGTGGGAACAAAAACAAATCCTGTACTAGGCATAATGTCAGGATCACTGATGTTCTCTTGCTGGAAGCAAAAGAATTCCTTAGAAAAGACAATGTGACTGGAAATAGAAGTGGTTTAAATAGGACTAAGCTTGAAACACCCAAAAAAAGATCATCCATGTTACTTCTGAAGCAGCTGAAGACAACCCCTAGAAAGGCAGAAAAATTAATAGTTAGAAAGTTAAAAACACTGTGCATGGGTAAGAGAAAAGGAACCAGAAGGAAAAGTAAAGAAAAACAGCAAAACAAAGAAAATGGTTCTGATCTGATAAAAGACACTTGTGAGAAAGCAGTCATAGTTACAAATGAAAACAAGGGAAATAGAGAGTCTAGTATTATTGCAGATTGTTCAGTTCAGACTTTTCCTTGTAAAGACATTGAAAGTCAGACAGAGCAATTGCTGCTTCAGAAAAAGATACCTGGTAAGATGTACAAGTATCAAAAGACAGATATAAAGAAACAAGCTGGTGACAAAAGGAAATATGGTATACAGAGAAGGAACAAATTAGCTAAACTGGCAAGAGATGCCTGCAATGCAGAGAATGGTGAAAGATCCGATGGTTCACAGAGCCCAAACACTTTTAAACACTGTACCAAGACAGATAAAACAGATGCTAATAATAATGTGACAAAAGAGGCATGTCATGAAACCCAAACGGAAACATTTCCAAATGTAGAAGGCAGAAATGAAGCTTTTTCCCTGGTGGCTAAACTGAAAGAGAGAATAGAAAAGCCAAACCAGGTTTGTCCATTTGATGATGACATTAACTTACGGGATTATGTCAGTGAGGTAAGGACATCAAAACTGGACACTAATCAGGTCTCTGTTAAGTTAATCAGCAAGTCAAGAAAGAAAAAACATTTAGATGTGCAGGAAAGTACAGAGAGCAAAAAACATTTAGATGTGCAGGAAAGTACAGAGAGCAAAAGATCCAGATGCTATTTTAAAGCAGATGGTCCGGAGCAGCTTAAATATGGAAAAGAAAGAAAAAAGTATGTCAGGAAGAATCTAGGAAGGAAATTGAAGGGACGTCATCATGATGAGGATGCTGAAATGACTGTAACATTCTTGAAGACTGCTAGCGGTGAAACAAAAATCAAACCAAAAGTGAGTGAGCATAATGAAAAGAAGACAAGAGACACTCCACTCAAGCAAACCATGAAGATAATAAAGACTAAGCTGGTCTTCTCAAGGGAGGAGTTCGAAAAATCAAAAAAGGAAAGAAGGCAGAAGCAGTGTGTTTACTGTGGTGCAACGAACAAGGAGGTTCTGCATACAATTCACTTAAAGAAATTTCATCCACACGGTTGTGCACAATGCCGGAAAGATTTCCAATCAAAGGTTAGTTGGTTGGAGCAAAAACGGATTTTTCAAGGGTGAGGGTCTGAGCCCACCTTTTTGGGGAGAAAAATAGATTGCTAAAATTTTGAATTTTGCATGATTGGGATGTACAGTAAAACCTTGATCACTGAGACACCATTGACTTGAATACTCATCATCACTGGAAGGAAATGTTCAGTCCCAGTGTAAAACTTGCTTTTTTTTACCTTGAAAACTTAAACAACTGCAAACTTGACATAAAGACTGCTGCTTTAAGGAACTGCCTGTCATTTATGACCATATTCTTAATGCATGGACCAGTTTTGTTATATATGCATGTGATTACTGTTTTTACATGGGCCAGTTTTGTTATATATGCATATGATTACCGTTTTTACATGGGCCAGTTTTGTTATATATGAATGTGATTACTGTTTTTACATGGGCCAGTTTTGTTATATATGAATGTGATTACTGTTTTTACATGGGTCAGTTTTGTTATATATGCATATGATTACTGTTTTTACATGCACCAGTTTTGCTATATATGATTGTGATTACTGTTTTTTAAGAGACAACCTGTTTATGAGACCCATTTTTTTATGTCCTCAAAGACATGTCCTGTTTGGGGATGGGGTAATGTTTTATGGCACAGCAACACAAGTAGGTTATTTAAAAACCACTTTCTTGCTTGTTTCCAGTGATATTTGCAAACGCTTTTGCCATGCAACAGTGATATAGCAAATACTAGTTTACTAACAAGCCCTTCTTGTTTAAGGTCCTTTAGAAACTCTCTCTCTCTCATTTTGATTGTTCAGCGGTTTCTAACAATTTGTAGTAGGTATTTTCAGTGGTCTCAATGTAGGTATTCAATTGTCCCTAAGATGGGGAAAAGTGGACAACTTGGAGGAGACCCCAGATCTTGGATAGATTGGTCAGCCACTAACCCAGGCATTGCAGGCTTTCCTTGTTTTTATATTAAAAAATTTTTTTTTTTTTTATTGCACAATCTGCATCATTAAATAACAAGCCATCACGGTCATCTGCATAACATAGCCACCCCATGTAGCATGTTGAGGAGAAAGCAATACGATTGGATAATGATATACTCAACAATCAATGGACATTGATGTTACATTCACCACAGAATATCTTGGTCTAGAAGCTAGAGGCAAGCAGCTGTTGATCATGATCACAAATTTGCATGGGGGATGTTGATATTGTCCCAAAGATCAATTATTACTACATGTAAAAGACTTTGTTCTTGTCACAGACTGTTAAATGTGAAGTTTTTATCAGTGAAAATAATTATTGCATGACTTTTAATTTATTTGTATAAACATGTAAAGGGATTTATTTGATTGAGTACATACAATATTGTCTTTTTTCAGGTAAATATTAAAATAAATGCATATTTCTTGGTGTTTGAAACCAGATATATGTACTTTCCCAAGTTGACATATAGAGAACCTCTGAGGGATTCTTCTTTATAAATAACACCTGTCAATAAAGGACAGTCTTAATCTGAACTCTGACCTTTCTGGAAAGTCTGTAAAAAAAACAAATCATCCATAAACAGGCAAAGCTCATGTACAGAGTTTATAAACAAGCATGGTTATGAAATTGTGTATATAATGTGATGAAACCTTGTATACTCTTTCCAATTTACAGAAGTTCAAGTGGGAACACCATCTACAAACCCATGTGCAGCAGACTTTTCCCTGTGGTCCTTGTGATCGCAAGTTTATTTCAAAGTCTTTTTTTGCACGCCACCTGGTCTCAGCAGCCCACAGACATAGAATCAGTGATATTGTGTTTCAGCAGTTTGTAAAGAAGTCTTCTCACTCAGCAGGTACTTCCATGCCATAGGATTTTTAGAACAAATACAGTCCACACAAGTACATTTAAAGGAATTTGTGATACAAGTTTGACATTTTCATGAACATACAAATGACCTCTATTTAGATATCCATCTGTCCCTTTTCTCTGGATGATTATGTTTTCTGTTGGTCTGTCTGATAGTGGGGATATCCATCTGACCCTTTCTCTGGATGTTTATGTTTTCTGTTGGTCTGTCTGATAGTGGGGATATCCATCTTTCCCTTTCTCTGGATGTTTATGTTTTCTGTTGGTCTGTATGATAGTGGTGTTATCCATCTGTCCCTTTTCTCAGGATGTTTATGTTTTCTGTTTGTCTGTCTGATAGTGGGGATATCTATCTGTCCCTTTTCTCAGGATGTTTATGTTTTCTGTTGGTCTGTCTGATAGTGGGGATATCCATCTGTCCCTTTTCTCTGAATGTTTATGTTTTCTGTTGGTCTGTCTGATAGTGGGGATATCCATCTGTCCCTTTTCTCAGGATGTTTACGTTGTCTGTTGGTCTGTCTGATAGTGGGGATATCTATCTGTCCCTCTCTTTTCTCTGGATGTTTATGTTTTCTATTGGTCTGTCTGATAGTGGGGATATCTATCTGTCCCTCCCTTTTCTCTGGATGTTTATGTTTTCTGTTGGTCTGTCTGATAGTGGGGATATCCATCTGTCCCTTTTCTCAGGATGTTTATATTTTCTGTTGGTCTGTCTGATAGTGGGGATATCTCTCTCTGTCCCTTTTCTCAGGATGTTTATGTTGTCTGTTGGTCTGTCTGATAGTGGGGATATCTATCTGTCCCTCCCTTTTCTCTGGATGTTTATGTTTTCTATTGGTCTGTCTGATAGTGGGGATATCCATCTGTCCCTCCCTTTTTTCTGGATGTTTATGTTGGTCTGTCTGATAGTGGGGATATCACTCTGTCCCTTTCTCTGGATGTTTATGATGTCTGTTCCTTAGTCTGATAGTGGGGATATTTCTATCTGTCCCTTTTCTCTGGATGTTTATGTTTTCTGTTGGTCTGTCTGATAGTGGGGATATCCATCTGTCCCTTTTCTCTGGATGTTTATGTTTTCTGTTAGTCTGTCTGATAATAAGGAGCCACAGTAGCTCAGTTTGGTAAAGTGTTGGACTAGTAATCCATGAGTTGGGTTTGATACCTATCCAGTTCAGACCAGATGGGCAGCCTCGATGTGCCCCTGGTAATGGTAGATCCCATTTCTTCAGCATGATACATAGCCAGTAATGTGCTAAAAGTGTCATTAGAAACCAACCAACCAGTCAGCCAAATGTCTGATCATATATTGATCTGTTGGTCTCTCTCTCTCTCTCTCTCTCTCTCTCTCTCTCTCTCTCTCTCTCTCTCTCTCTCCCCCCCCCCCCCAGGATGTGTGTGTTTGTCTGCTTGCCCTCACAAGCCATTTAGACATTATGAATGCTATTGAATGACTATGCAGATATTTGTTGCATTAATTATGTTATTTGTATTTTCATCATGATTTCTTATCTGAAGTTAAAATGCCAAGTTGGACACAAGAGTATTGTTTGCATTTTGCTTGATGAGTTAAGCTTAATTCATCCTTCAGCCTATGAGGACAACATTCAGAAGGCTTAATAAGGTTCCATTTAAATTTTCCTCTCAATATTTAGCCCACCTGTTTGAAGGCCATGTGAGCATATGGTGTGCTTCTGCATCCATTTTGTGTTTGTCCATCCATTTGTGTGTCATTCATCCATCAAATTTAACTACTTCTAACTTCATCTAAAACAAATAGCAGAGCCAGTTTTGATAACACTGGATCAGAATGTTCATTTGGACATGCTCAGTCAAAATTGCATCCCATTTGACCTTCAAGCAAAGACATAGTCCCTATAGCATCTGCTTAGAAAAAATGACAGAAGAAGGCTGTTAATATATGTCACTTCAGATCTGCTTATTATATAATAAACAAAGCTCAGAAGAGAACAGATTCAAATTTTTTTAAATTTAAATCTGTTTCAATGCACTTATGCAAATTATATACAATTGATGATTACTCAAAACTCTTTCTTGATGGTTCCCTTAACCCTGTTTTGGCAGAGACCAGATTGGTACAGCTTATTTTTACCATAAACTAACTTTCCCTCCATGTTAGATACCTCGGGGACAAAAGTCTAAAAGTCCTGAATTTAATACAGGGTTCCCATGCTAAATGGAAATTGGGGAAAAATCAGAAGAAAGAATAGGTTTGCTCCCAGCCAAGAAAAGCCCTTTAATTTCGCAAATTTTGATCAAAGTCAGAGATAAATCAGGAATTTTCAGCCACAACCTGATGACGGATAAAATATGTAATTGAGTCTTAATTGAAATGATCCAGAGTTAAATTTATTGAGTTTTTACCTGAATTGTTGGAGGTTGCGGAACTCTTAAGGCAGTTGAGTTACTGTTGCTGTGTGGATCATTTGGGTGCTTGCCCTAAACATATTTGTATAGTCAGTCTAAGTGCTCAGGCAATCGGATTAGTCAGGTGGACTGGTTACCCCTTTGTCCGCTCCATATTGGTTTCTTTCCTTATGCTTAAGATAAAAAGATCAGTCTAGCATCACACTGTGCCAACACATCTGCATTGTGTGATCTTGGTAACTGTTTGAGAAAAATAAAGCTTATCTTCCCTAGTTCCCCTTTTGATGTATAAAGTTAACAAAAATGTATTGTGATAAATCTGTTCTTATTATTTGGTACTTTGCACTGGGAATATGGTGTTTAGCATTATCATCAATAGTAACCTTGAACACCCCCAATTTGCCTTTGCAGTGAATTTTACTATCAGACCATGCTAAATACGTAGAAATCTACAAACTGTTGGAGCAATTTTCAATGCAGAATCTCATGCTCTAGGTGTCCTTGACAATGGCTGCATTTAATATATAGTACATAGATTACATTAAAAGCAAACCAGACATGAGCAGGGCTCAGGAAAACCACTGAATGTTCTGATCGCGTAAATATTTACTGTGCCGAGGAAAACTTTACTACTTATTTATCTCTGGGCCAAGTAGATGCAGATTCACAGCTTGAGAATATATGTGTGCATTTTCTACTCTTAACAAGCACCAAAGCTCAGCATTGCTTAACATCTTGCGCACTTCAGTTATTGATTACTTTTGCCTATTTTGCCTACTACTTGCATGAAAATATTATGTTCAGAATGAAGACAGCAGATTTAAAACCCTTGTAGTGTCAAGCTTTCATTGGGTGCCAGTTGTTTTTTTAGTAAAAGCATAACTAGTGTAGTGATAAGTGTAATGTGTTGAGTAAAATGATGACACTGGCATTTTCCCTGAGACCTGCATAAGTGGATTTTTTTTGTGGCGTGTTAAAATTCAGAACTTTTTATGGAAAAAGGCTTGTCAAAATTTAAAACAACCCTTGTCTAAAAGACTTTATCCATACAAACATATGCAGTTAAGCAGAGTAAAGTTAACATTTTTATTCTTTAAATTAAAATGAGTTACATGCAAATTTATATGAATTTCAATAGTTGTAGTAACTTGTTTCTAGTGATACATCCTGTGGTTTAGTATGTGGTCATATGTCTAATTCAGATGTTCTGTGAGAATCTCAAAATAGAAAAAGCTTTTGATTTGAAAAATGCACATTTTCTAAGCCAAAATGCTTTTTAATTCCATTCAGTAAGGGTCATAAGTGAACCTTGAAAAGATCAATTTCATCCAGGAAAAAACCTGGAAATTTATGTTCAAAACAAGAGTGGGAACCTTGTTTATATGAGTCATGGCAAACACAGATTGGGGAGCAGACCAGAAGGTCTTACTCCAGATATACAGGTCTTTTGTAAGATCTAAATATCACTATAACTTGACTGTACATGGATCAGCTTGTTAGGATTGCCATGAAACTTTACACACACATTCATCCCAAGGTCTAGTTGATCCTAAATGAAAATAGTTGTGCTCAGACATATAATATGGCCACCACAGCAGCCATCTTGAAAATCTTGTTATTGCTACTCCAGAGGAATGGATGGTCATATCAGCATGGGATTTTCTCTAAAAGACCTCTTATGATGTCTAGTTGGTCCTAAATGAAAATGGTGCCGATCTGAATTCCAATATTCCTAAATCTCAAGGGCTCGGGCAGAGATGGAAACTGAACAAGGAAAAGTTTCAATCCCTCCGTGAGTCAGATCTGACAGCAGAGCATTTTGATAACATGTAGGATTCAATTCTTCTGTTTACGAGATATTCCAGAATGCTACTAGATATATGAGAACAAAAACTTAAGCAATTCTTAAACGTGTCAACAAACCCTGGCTTGATGGTGCATGCGAAGACGCCAGCAGGAAACAGAAAAAGGTCCTTCAACATTTCAATGCCAATCCAACCGCAGAAGATCTGAATAAATATGAATAATTACTGTATATACCAAGCTAAAGCTCATCATACCATTAGAGAGAGCAAGAGGAAAGCATGGAGATCCTATGTCTCTAGGTTGAACTCTCGCTTCTCTTATAAATCGGTACGGAACATGGTATGAAAAATCATTGGCAAAATAAAAGCAGCTGTATCAAGGATTTAATGAAGTCTGATGAAATGGTCACAACCAGAAATCTCAAATACATTGGCCGAAACAACATCAAAGAACTCCACACAAGACAGTTATTCTGAAAACTTGTTACATGTAAAAAAAAAACTTGAAAGAAAAGGTTCCTCTAAATTTCAAATTTGCTGAAGATTACAATAAACCTTTAACTCTCAGAGAGCTAGAAGACTCGTGATCACGTTAGCAGGACCAGATGATATCCACTAGCAGGACCAGATGATATCCACTAGCAGGACCAGATGATATCCACTAGCAGGACCAGATGATATCCACTAGCAGGACCAGATGATATCCACTATCAGGACCAGATGATATCCACTATCAGGACCAGATGATATCCACTATCAACTTTGAATACAATTTGGGAAACTGGCGACTTCCTGCAGTCTTGGCAAGAAGCAAAGGCAATACCAGTACCAAAACCTGGAAAGGACCAAACAAACCCTTCCCAACTATCATCCTATATCATTAACATGCTGTATTTGCAGAACCATGGAACAGATGATAAATGATAGACTACTCTGGCATCTCAAATTAAACAAACGACTATCAGACATTCAGTGTGAATTAAGACGCCAGAGAAGCACGATAGACAATCTTGTCAGACTTAAAGCATTTATTGGAGAACCTTTTATAAAGAAAGAACATATAGTTGCCATCTTTTTCAACTTAGAGAAAGTTTATAACACCACTTGAAAGTAAGGCATAATGAATTCATCCTAGATCTAAGGGGCTGCCTAACTTTATCTCCAAATTTTTTAAAGATATAAACTTCATAGTTACGGTAGGCAGCACACTTTCGAGAAGCAATCCTCGGGAGATGGGTGTACCTCGGGGCATATGTAGTCAGTCACACTATTCAACATCAAAATTAACAGCATAGTGAAATGCCCTAATCCAGGACCTGATTGCTCATTACATGTTGATGATTTTTTGATCTGCTATATATCAAAGAGTATGCATTTTATTGAACGTCAACTACAGATGAGCATAAACAAAGTTCAGAACTGGGCAGAAGAAAACGGGTTCAAATTTGAAAGTCTAAAACTAACTATGCACTTCTGCCAATTACAACATATTCATGATGACCCAAAGCTCTATTTTGATGGTTGTCTTGTTCCTGTTGTGGTCGAGACCAAATGTTTAGGTTTTTCTTTTTCTATCATAAACAAACTTTTCTTCCACATATTCCACAAAAAGCCCTGGATTTTAATACGAGTTGTGACAAACATATGGTGGGGAGCAGATCAGAAGGCCTTGCTCCGGTTATACAGGTCATTAGTAATATCAAAACTTGACTATGGCTCGATTGTGTATAGATCAGCTTGTAAATCTTACCTACAGATGTTTGATTTGATACACAGTCAGGGACTTGGACTCTGTTTGGGTGTATTTAGAACTTCCTCTTCTGAAAGCCTCTATGTTGAGGCAAATGCACCATTACTTTATCTCATATGAATGAAATTGATTCTTCAGTATGCTACCAACTATCATATAATCAGTTTAACCCTTCATATGATGTAGTGTTTAGACCCAAATACCAAACCTTGTATGTTCAGAAACTAAACTATATTCCATCTTTTGTCATACAAATTCATCCACACTTACAAATAGCAAAAGTTGATGTTGCAAATATTGCAAAAGTCTGTATTTCCAAATTGCCACCGTGATTATAAAAACCTCCCAAAATAATATTTGACCTTTGCAAATTCAAAAAATCTTCAACAAATCCTTTTTGCAGAGTAAATTCAATGAAATTGGAGCCTCCTATTGTAGCCCTATGTCCCTGTATACAGACAGTCTGAAAGATGGAGACAAAGTTGGAGCTACCATTGCAATACCACTTGGCAGCATCTCAAGTTGGTTACTGGATAGAGCCTCAATTTCTACTGTAGAAATTAAAGCCATACTCCAAGCTTTGAACTACATTGAAACCTTTTTAAAAAATTTCATCTTTTGGGATCCCTTTCCACATTGAAAGCCTTGCAGAATCTTAAATCTGACAACCCATGAATATCCCAGATATTAGAGAAATATGATGTTCTCATATAATCTGACAACCCATGAATATCCCAGATATTAGAGAAATATGATGTTCTCATATAATCTGACAACCCATGAATATTCCAGATATTAGAGAAGTATGATGTTCTCATATAATCTGACAACCCATGAATATCCCAGATATTAGAGAAATGTGATGTTCTCCTATAATCTGACAACCCATGAATATCCCAGATATTAGAGAAACATGATATTCTCATATAATCTGACAACCCATGAATATCCCAGATATTAGAGAAATATGATGTTCTCATATAATCTGGGAAAAAGTATTATGTACTGTTGGCTGCCTGGTCACATTGGTATAAAAGGTAATGAAATGGCAGATGAATCGGCTAAAGCTGCCCTGCAGTCACCCATTTCCGAATGGAAGATTCCATATACTGACTTCAAATATTGTATAAATCAGCATGTTCATCATACTTGGCAAAATATGTGGAATGAAAACTCCACAAACTTGAAAACATCAAACTCATTATTGGAGAGTGGCCTCTCTTGTATAGAACAAATCAGAGAGTTAAGGTGGTATTGTGCAAATCGTGTGTTGGACACACATACCTAACTCATGCATACCTCCTGAAGGGTGAACCTCGACCGGAATGTATACCATGCCAGTCTCCACTGACAGTGGAGCACATTCTTGTCGAGTGTGTCGATTTCCACTGTAACACAAGCATTTTGACATGAACTGCTTGAACAAACTGTATGAGGATGTACCACCCAAGAAAAATCTTGGACTTTTTAAGGGAATGCCATTTATGCAACAAATTTTAATAATGTTTTAGGGATTTTACGTCTGACCTTTATCTGTTATTTTATATACATTTTACATTATTACCCTTTATCTGTTTATTGACATTTTACAGAATTTTAACACCTTTATGTTTTGTCTTTTATCTTCTTGTACTTGATGTTTACATTTATTTTGAAGGGTTTACCTTCCTAAATTTTTGTGCAGTTCATTTTTACATTTTTCTAACTTTACCTTTAGTTGGCACTACATAGCCACTATTGTGCTGAGGTGCCATAAAACACTACTACATACATGCATACTGTGAAAGTTGGGATTTGGTGGAGACAGTTAAAATACTTTTTTTAGTGCAAGTTGGCAAAAATTTTCTTGTGAAAAATAATTACTTATAGAAATATCTGCTGGTTTCTTCACTCTGATGTGTCAGTGTATTAATAAAACTTAAGTTTTGAAAATACCAAGTACCTGGTGCAACTGTAACATAGTCTGACCAGATAAAAATTCACAAAATTTTGGCATTCTCACTGTCTCATAACTTAGATGTCTAACTGATAAAGATGTAAGATAGCTTGTTGAAACAGAAAATTTCTCCACATCAAAATGATGCCTCGATCACTGAAAAGTGAGTGAAGCATGCATCGGGATACCTGTGTAAAAAAAAAAAAAATGAAGTCATCTTCCTTTACAACATGTTGTAGACTGACAACAGGTAGGCAAAAATAATTGATAATTGACATGCTAGTTGTTGAGTGATGTTTAACATCGGCTCTTCTTAAGGATAGAAAATGCACAAAGTGACTATGGTGTGTGACTATTTTGAGGTTTCGTGAATTCCAACTTTTCAACAGGATGCACCTTAACGTAACTGTCCAAATATCTGATATGGAATGTGAAAGATCAAAGGAAACTCACACTGCCTTAGCTTTAGATAGCATTTGCAGGTTCATTGTATATGCACTGAATGTTGCTATATGCATGCTGTAGATTGTAGAATAATAGGGGGCCTCAAGAGAGATTAGTTAATGTAGTAATTGAATTACCCTCTTAAAATAAAGAATTTATTATTATTATTATTATTATTATTATTATTGTTATTATTAAATGCCATGATTTTCAATTTCTGACACAGTGGGTCTTGTGACTGAAGCTAAAACCTCCTCTGAAATGGATGTTTTGAGTGATCATGGTTCCTTCTGTGATGGGGCTAGTATAGCTGAATTTGTCAGACAGCACCAGGAGCAAAGTCTCATTCTCAACTTGATTCAAGATCAGACGATGCTAGGGAGCAGAATGGATGTTACTACCCCAGTCATGGAGCAAAATAATGTACAAAAGCAGCAGGCTTCCAATTTGTTGAACTCAAATCATGCAGGTGTTAGAGTCTTTGGTGATATGAATGTTGCAGAAGGATGGATGGATGTTTGTCAGCATCACAGTACAACTCGATTATCACAAGATTTAAATATTTCATCTCTCCATGTTACAACGAATTCTCACCCTGCCTTCATTCCTAGCAATGAATCATCAACATATGCACAGATAGGCGCTGTTCACGACAGTGCAGAACTGACCACTGCAATCTACATGTCAAACTACAAGTCTTGCTTGGGGAATGTGTCAGGAGAGCATAGCTCAACTGGACAGGAATTGACGCATTTTCAAAATGAAAACTTGCAACCTGGGCAAGGACCAATCAACACATCATCAGAGATAGAGACTTATCAGAGTCCTGCCATGGTCTCTTCAGGATGGTTATCCACAGCTATTAATGTAATTGCAGATGATTGTATTAGCCATGATACAGAGTATATTGTATGGCCAGATCAGTCTTTACCAAAAGTCAGTACAAATACCTACAGTAACTTAGAGGGTGGTGCAGTAGTACCCCATCAATCAGGAAGTGATTGTCTTAATTTCCACCAATTAGAAAAAGATCATCTAGATTCCATTCAGGCAACCCACCTGTCAGAAAAAGATCATCTGGATTCCATTCAAGAAACCCACCAATTAGAAAAAGATCATCTGGATTCCATTCAAGCACCCCACCAGTTAGAAAAAAATCATCTGGTTTCCATTCAAGCAGCCCAACAATCAAAAGATGGTATTCTGGATTGCTTGCAATCCTGTATCAGCAGGACTATCTGTGAGAGCACTGAGTCCATGAACACATTTGGCAATCATGCTTGCTCTACAGGCAGTGTGGCCAGACCATCACATCCAGAGAGTTTTGACAACACCCACTCAGGTTCAGGACTAGTTCAATGTTCTTATACATCATGCAATCAACAGATTATGGAGCAAGATGCAGCTGCATCGAATCTAAATGCAGTTAACAATGAATCTGTTAGTAGGTGCTGTGAACCCACTATTTTTTGTGTCAACAGAAATTCCTTAACACATTCAAACCAGTCACATAGTAATAACAACAGTGTGGTGCCTGACAACAAGCCAGATAAATCAACCATGTCCAGTTCAGGATGTTGCAGTCCTAATACGTTAATGTGGTCTAACCAATGCATGACCTGTAGTACACCAACAGCACCAATTTATGTGAACTCCTTATCAAATGGCTATCATAGCACATCTCTAATTTCCTCCCTTTCTGAAAATCCTCAGTCAACACAGAATCCAAGTCCAAATTATAGGGTGCCATCAGAGGAGAATAATGGAAACATTGAGAGCGAAGAAAGACTTAGAGAACAGTTGAACCAGATTATGTTTGACATTGAACTTTCAGAGAAACAAGCTCAACAATACTAACTTATTGGTATCAAAATCATTACAGAGGTTGAGAACTTTCTAAGTCGTGATGCATTTGATGTTTTGGTTTATTGTACAATGGAAGAGAATATATGTGTAGAATGTGTAATATTATTTAAAAGTATATAATATCAAGGAGTCTTATGCATCAAATATATCTGTGTGAATGGAGAGTACATTGACCATCTGAGTGAGTTGATACTGAGGTTAGATATAACTGTGACATTTATATTATCTCACTTCTGGAGAAAATAATTTGCTATTAATTGCATTGGTAGTAGGGGTAACAACAGTAGCTTTGTGGTTCACTGGCACATTCTTGCTTATTTTGGTTAACAAAATTAGATTAGAAATAGGTCACTGTGACCTAGAGTATAGGCAAATCTATCAGTGACCTATATTGTAGATCACATTAGAATCAGTTGTGAATCTGACCAAGTACTTTCAAGCATGAATTACATTGCATAATCACAGGTTGCCCAATTGTCAGAATAAGATTATAAGTAATGAGTCACTGTGAGCTAAACTGTAGATAATTGATACAAAATAAAAAACCTTGAAACTCTTTCTAGTGATGTGTTAAATAATGCTAGTCCTGTGACATTCACAGGTGGATTATAATTGTGTATTTGAATTTAATGATAATAAAATAGGTGACTGTGACCTAGATCTTGTACAAGGAGTGTCACAGTACAGAGACATTTTTCTACCTATTCTATTTAATTTGATTATGAGTAGCTGTGACCTAGATCTTGTACAAGGAGTGTCACAGTACAGAGACATTTTTCTACCTATTCCATTTAATTTGATTATGAGTAACTGTGACCTAGATCTTGTACAAAGAGTGTCACAGTACAGAGACATTTTTCTACCTATTCCATTTAATTTGATTATGAGTAGCTGTGACCTAGATCTTGTACAAGGAGTGTCACAGTACAGAGACATTTTTCTATCTATTCCATTTAATTTGATTATGAGTAGCTGTGACCTAGATCTTGTACAAAGAGAGTCACAGTACAAAGACATTTTTCTACCTATTCCATTTAATTTGATTATGAGTAGCTGTGACCTAGATCTTGTACAAGGAGTGTCACAGTACAGATACATTTTTCTACCTATTCTATTTAATTTGATTATGAGTAGCTGTGACCTAGATCTTGTACAAAGAGTGTCACAGTACAAAGACATTTTTCTACCTATTCCATGTAATTTGATTACAACATAACATTTAGAAGCCTTTTTAACAGTAATATTTTGTTTTGTCTTGTATTTTAATTCTGTTTGTTCAGTCTATATACTTTACTATATTTTTTTTTCTTTCGGTTGTGTAGATTCCTAATGGGTGTAAACTGTAGAGACATTTGTAGCATTAAACCCGTATTCTGGGATCCCTAAAGGATTTAATTCTTGCATAATATTACTGTTATTGTTGTTTTCTTGGTACATGTAGTTTATTTTTTCGACAGTTTTGAATCATGGATTTTGTACTGGAAGTAAGCATTGTTTCCTTGCACCATTTATTTACACATGGTAAAATGGGTCAGTTATTTTAAATGGTTTTCATAATTTCAGACTTTTTGGCATTTTACATCTTTACAGAATTATTGTGCTATATAAAAGCTTCTTTATTTTAAGAGGACTTTGTCTCAGCATTTTTTGACATGTTATTTTTATTTGAGTGTGATTATTTTATTATTTTCATTGTTAATTAAAACCTAAGATTACAGGTTGTACTTTTTGGTGTAATTAATGCAGATCAGCTTCTCATTTTTTGAGATCTTTATTATAGTATTATTATTGTTATATCAACCCAAGATTACTGGGAATTTATTTTTGTCTAGTCAGAGGTACCATGAAACCTCATTATTTTTGTCTAGTCAGAGGTACCAAGAAACCTCATTATTTTTACAAATTGGCAAGTAAGTTTTGCTGTCTTTTGTATTTATTTACTCAGATTATATGGCTAGTTGCCTTTATATTAAACTTTCTGGTTGTTGTTATCTACGTTTTGCTTTTTTCATGACTCTCTCTCTCTCTCTCTCTCTCTCTCTTGTTTTAGCGATATATCCAAGTACATCTTCACACAAGTATCCACAAAAGAGCATTGACAAATTAGATTGTATTTTTTTTTTCCTTTCCTCCTGTACAAGTTTCTGTACTTCATTCCTTTCATTTTTGTCATCAATATTATGATGATGATGATGTTCTGTTCATCATTTTGATTTAATGCCCCCTCCCCCCAGAGGAAGAGCAGTGTGGTTTTTTTAGCGTGGCTTCACCCCACTTGAGTAATTATGTTTCTTTTTGTCCCATGCCATTTTGAAGATAAGTGGGGGACATAGTATCCACGCCTCCATCCATTGTCTGTCCATCACTTTCCCTTTCGCTCTATAACTTTAAAGCTGGTTGAGATTAGGGGATGAAACTTGTACCATCATCGCTAGAAGGTGTGTTGCATATTACTGGGGGGGGGGGGGGGGTGGGGGGGGAGAGATTTCCTACCTTCAAGGTCAAGGTCTTGACTTGGTATTTTTTGTCTTCCATCACACTTTCCCTTCTGCTCTATAACTTTAATGCTGTTTGAAATTAAGGAATGAAACTTGGTATACTCATATATCATTACTTGAAGGTGTGTCACATACACCATTAGGTGTCCTGTCTTCAAATTCAAGGTTTCGGATTTTTATTTTATGTTTCCATGACACTTTCCATTCCGTTCTTTAACTTAAAGGCTGTTTGAGATTAAGGGATGAAACTTGGTTTACTTAAATGTCATGACTGGAAGGTATGTTGCATATCAAACTGAGGCTCCTATCTTCAAGAACAAGGTCATAGCTCAGTATATTACATTTTCCATAACACTTTCCCTTCTGTTCTATAACTTTGAAGCCTTTTGAGGGATGAAACTGGTATACTTATATGTTATCATTAGCACAAATTAGACATTTTCATAAGGAAATATTTCTTGTGTTTTTTTTTTTTTTTTTTTTTTTTATTTCAATTAACTGAATGGTTGAAAAGATTGATAAATTATAATGACTGATTCTACCTGATGCTAAAAATCTCGGGGTAAATTCAGTCACTCATTTGGAGGGGGTGGAGCAGAAATCATACATTTATTTTCTTAATACATGTCTTGTATTATAAAATTTTTATTTTTTGTAATTTGGTTTGCAATTAACATTGATATAGCCATCTAGTGTAATTTGGTAAATAAAAGGATGAATTTCAAAATGTCATATACGTTAAAAAAACACAATAACTCTCCAAAAACAAAAACATAAATGACTTTTACAGAACAAGCGCTTACTGCAAACCTTATCAAAAAGAGTACTGCAGAAAACTTACATGAGAAAATATATGAAACAAAGGTATCACAATTAATGCAAACTTCAGGATGATTGATATGGTGAGCTGAATTTTGCAAACATTGAAGCAAAACATTCAGTCGGATACAACGTTGAAAATACTTTGTGTACCATCTATTGACTTTTTCTGAGATCAATGAACAATACAAAATGAAGTAGAAAGTGAAAGCTAAATCTAATACACTATTATGACTGTCACCATGTTTTCTTGCGCTGAACGGAACTGATAGTACTCTAAATTATCAATTTAATAGCAGCAATACATAATGTGTCGCTATTACTCTTTTTCATGCCGAAAAACTTCATCTGTTTGATGTGAATACATCCTCCCACAGAGTGGAGGATTGTCAATAAGACGTGGTCCACTTGTGCACCTTGCATGCTCATGTGCTGAACAGTTATCTTTTTCAAGGATGCCATGTTATTATACATATGTTGAATCTTTAACCACAGAAAAATTGCTTGTTTTTAGTGCTTGACAGCATTGCAGTCTTCCTTCAACAAATATATCTTGGTGTTACATTTATCCTCTCCGTATTCTATTTAAATGCCGGTAACCCCTGCTCCCTTTCAGCGTTTGGTTCTATAAGGGACCTTTTAGGTTACCACACTGTATCCCACCATTGTGCATTTTAAATTATGGTCAACTGAAATCTGGAATCTAGCCAATTCCAGATGCACATGTAGAGGGTGGAGGAAACATCCCTACCCCTCCTCTTCAGAATTTCAGGTTTCTCTCTTGCAGAGCCCCAAGGGGCTCACTGCAAGATGATTAGCTCTCCAAGTCGGAAGAGCACTCCTGGATCATGGGAGATTATGGGACCAGTTTTTTCTTCGGAGACATGTGAGACCCCTCCATGGGAAGGGCTGCACCACACCCACCACTTCTGGGGTAGCATGTAATGTCCTCCTGAGTGGGAGGAGCAGTACTGCACCCTTTGTAGTGATGAATTGGACAAACAAGGTTCTGACATCTATGTCGCCTGACTGGTCACTGAACAGTCACCAGTCATTTTGTCCTGATGACCGGTTAGATCATATGGGCCTCCGGTCATCTCGTACTGATTGCTGACTATTCACCAGTCATCACTCACAGGCTTCGCGGTATGGGGATAGGGACCGAGTTACCCCCCTGTCCCCACTCAAACGTCATATGCTATACAGGAATGGAAGTCTGCCCACTGGGTTCAGACAAGGGTAGGGGATCGGATCGGTATGCACCCTTCCATATTATCGCTTTGAATCCTTACGGGATGTCGGGCCCTCCATTTCAAGGGAATTGCTCCTTTATGCCTCAATGGACTAATAGACCCAAAGTTGAAGTGATGCTGCAGCTCATGTACCATCATCACCTCGTCAGGTGGCATCAGCCAAGAAGGCTGGAGGCATAGCATCAGGAAGACAAGTAGTCTCGTCTTCCCAATGGAACTTCTAGTACTCACTACGATGAGCTACGTGCAGTGGCACAGAGTGCTCCTATGTCACCTCCACCCACCAGAGACATAGGTTATGCCCAGACACTTCTCTCCTGTTCAGAGCGTTGTAGACAGTGATGATGCCCTATCTATCCTCATTGACTCCAATGAGTTCGATGTGGAAGCAGCTCCATTGACGTCTCCTATCGGGCCCACTAGATCCTCTTAGTCAGATGTGGAGGAAGATATCTGGACTTATGCCCAAAACCGTCTGGTGCACAGTCAAAGAAGATTCTTTCCATTTTGGAAAAGATCTCACGGACTCAAACTCAACAAGACCTCCTGCTTCTTCCTCACTCCTCCACAATTGAGGAAATCTCCCAGAGGTTCTCTACAGGCCCAGACATTGCACAGCAATGTAGATGGTGGTCCATTCCTCTACGTTGAGACCTATGGTCTCTGCGACGAGTTACCAGGTACATTCCCAGAAGTGGCCTATTAAACCTCCGCAGTTGGACGCTGGATTGTCCCAAGTGAGTATCTCGACTGGAGCCTGGGCACGCCTTCAAATAAAGACAATTGAACCTGGTTGCTAGTCACCATAGCTTCTCATGGTGACCTCTTCTCAGCTACTTCATTCAGTATGCTGAAGGAGGCCTCAATAAATCTAGCCGCATTACAGTGTGTGCTGAAAGTTGTGGCCAAAACATCCCGGCATGCACTTTCTGTTTCAATGGCATTATTGGCGGAACTTTTGCACATCTGCCATGATACTGCATTCGAGCCTTCGAAGGTCTTACTTAACCATAGTAAGGACCTTCTTAGAGCTGCTCCTTTGGAAGCTGATACCCTGTTCAGAGGACTCGGTCCTACCATGGCTTCCCAAAATCTGAAGGATAATAAGCACAGATCCTTTACAACTGCTCGCAATCGGCCAAGAAGCGTGCTAATACAAATCGCAACCAAGGGTCATCTGCAAAGTTCTTTAAACAGACGCAGTCTCAGTCAAATTCGCAACCTCAATTTAAACCTCTCCTCGACAGCCAGGTTCAAGGCACGGTCGCCGAATGCTTCCTTTCCTAAGGA
Source organism: Margaritifera margaritifera (assembly GCA_029931535.1). NCBI lineage: Eukaryota > Metazoa > Mollusca > Bivalvia > Unionida > Margaritiferidae > Margaritifera > Margaritifera margaritifera. The sequence goes on along the minus strand of JAQPZY010000975.1, from coordinate 270,720 downwards.
AGGGGGGGGGGGACAGTCCTAAGAACTCAAACCCTCTCCTGCCGTGCATTCTTCCCCAAACATCCCCATAGGTGCTCGTCTAGGTCTCTTTTCAGAGCTTTGGTCAAGCATCACGGTCAATGGGTGGATCCTTTCCATTTTGAGCGAGGGTTATCGACTACAGTTTCGGGAATAACCCCCTATGTCAAGGATCTCCATGTCCTTTTACCAATTGAATATGGCGAAATTAAGGGAAGAGGTGCACGCTCTTTTACAAAAAGGGGCAGTCGAGAGGGTACCAAACAATCAGTCCGTCCCATTCAACTCCCAAATCTTCCTGGTCTCCAAGAAAAACGGAAAGTTTCTTTCGTCTCATAATTAATCACATCCTCAATCCTGAACGCAATGCATCCTTCAGATCCATCGACCTTCATGATGCCTACTTGCATATCCCGATATTTCCTCCACATCTCAAATACCTCCGGTTTTGCATGGACCAGGAAGTTTTCCAATTCTGGGTTCTGCCATTTGGAATTGCTTCCACTCCTAGAGTCTTCACCCTAGTTATGGGAATAGTAGCGTCTTACCTCCGATTACTGGGAACTCTGATTCTCCAATATTTAGACGACTGACTTATCCACAATGTTCAGGTACAGTCCCTCAATTAGGATATATTCCCTTGCTGGTCTACAGTAAATCGGTTGGGTCTTTTTACCCAGCCTCGAGAAGTCAGAGTTCATTCCATCTCGGGGCTTTGTTTCCGTGGGATGAACTTCCTCACGAACCAGAACTTAGTCCGGGTCCCAGGGGATCGGATAGACCGAATCCTGACACTTCTAGAGGCGCTATGAGCAAAGACAGCGTTGTCTGCTCGCCTTTACCTATGCATATTGGGAACCTTGAACGCCGCTGCGAATCTGATTGCCTTAGGACATCTCCATATGCGCCCTCTACAGATTCTCATTCTCGCAAGGTGGAAACCACACAGAGATTCTCTAACAGCTCTGATTCCACTAGGACCAGACTTCCATCACCACTTGCGTTGGTGGATGAATCGGGACAGATTCCTGACTTGAGCTCACATGTATACACCCAACCCCCACTCCCATTTGTTCGCCGACGCGTCAGATTCCGGTTTCGGAGATAATTTAGAACGAGAGGATTTATTTCTCCAGGGTCATTGCACTCTGGAAGGATCGTATCTCCACATCAATGATCTAGAAATGAAAGCCTTATTTCTAGCTTTGCAAGGGTGCATCGACAGAGTAAGGGGTCGATGTGTCATGGTCCCCTCCGACAACACGTCCGTCATAGCGTATCTCCGACGTCAAGGAGACACACATGCTCCTTCTCTTTGTGTGGAGGTCTGGAACTCCACCGCTGGGCAACCTCGGAGAACATCACCATCGGAGTTCGCCACATTTCGGAAAAGAAGAATGTACTAGCGGACAGTCTGTCGAGGACAGGCTAAACAATTCTCACGGAATGGTCTCTACACCGCTCCGTAACAGAGTCCCTTTTCACACTGGAAAAAGCCTTTGGTGGACTTGTTTGAGACCAGGCTCAACAATAGACTTCCCTTGTTCGTGTCTCCAGTCCCGGACCAGAGAGCATAGGCAGTGAACACGTTCAGCTCCAGGTGGGATATTCTGTTTGCGTACGCCTTCCAGCCGTTCTGACTGCTACCTCAAGTTCTACAAAAGGCCAGAACTTCCATTGCTCATATCATTCTCATAGCCCCACTGTGGCCCCAACAATCGTGGTTCAGCGATCTTCTAGACAGGTTGATAGAACAACCCAGGCCCCTACTTCACAAGAGGGATCTTTTGCCACAACACAGGAGCTCTTTGCTACACAACAGCCTTTACTTTATCTACCTTCACGCTTGGTCCATCTCAAGCTATTTATCCGCCATAACAAGTTTTCAGGCCGAGTTGCCAGTTGCATCATTCAGTCCAGGAGATATTCTACATCCAAGGTCTATGATGCCAGGTGGAGAATCTTCTGTGATTGGTGCAGTAGGAAATATGTTGATCCTAGCTGACCCTCTGTGAGATCCGTCTCTGATTTCTTTTTCTTTTTTCTTTTTCTTATTTTTTTTTTGAGAAATAAAGATGGTCAGTATCGACTATCAAGCACTATAGAGCTGCCATTTCCAAGACACTTAAATTCTCTCAGAGCACGGCGATCGGTTCGGATTCGCACCTTGCCGATCTCATTAGGTATTTTCAGCTGCAGAGACCTGTCTCCCGCTTTCTTACGCCCAGATGGAATCTATCTTGTGTTTTGTGATCTTTGACCGAAACCCTTATGAACCACTGAGTGAGGCTTCCTTTCATTACATCACACTCAAGACTGTTTTTACTCGCCTTGGCGTCTGCGAGAAGGTGGAGCGAGATTCATGCCTTGTCTATCGACACTGGATGTCTCCGGTTTAATGGGAATTACAAATCTGTTTCTCTCCTTTGTCAACCGGGATGTTTAGCAAAAATATCATTTACCTTCGGTAGCTTCACTACCTATATAGATCCCCAGTCTCAGTTGAATCTATGCTGGGGACCATCAAGATAGGCTTTCATGCCCTGTTAGGGCACTACGTTTTTATCTTAAGGCCTCCAAAGGGAAAATGAAGCGTATCAGTCCTTACCGATAGAGACCTTTCTTTTATGAAACTAAAAGCCAGTGAGGTTCGAACCGTCGCTGCCTTATGGGCCTTTTTAATCATTTTCCTCGTAGGACGTCATGAAGGCAGCATTTTGGCGATCACTTACTATCTTCTCCTCCTTCTACTTCCGCTTCTTTGGAACAACAGAGCGCAGGCATTTTTTCTCTGGAACCCATAGTTGCGGCAAAATTCAGTAAAGTGGATCTCTCCCTCAGTCGTGAGTACATTCCATTTTTCTATGTTTCTTGATCAGTTTTAACACATCAGCCTCATACCCCCCCCCAAAAAAAAAAAAAAAAAAAAAAACCCCGACGAATTCAGCTCCGCAATAGCGATGGGTTATGTATTGTTGCTATTAAAATGTAGGGAGTTGGGGGGGACTCATTTTAATTATGCAATATATACCCGTCGCTATAGGCGAATGTCCTCATCCCACCCTGTTCTGATCTCCTGGCGTAATCGTCGTCTATGAAAAAGATTACTTATACGGTTGAGCATGCGAGGTGCACGAGTGGACCGTGTTTCGTTGACTATTCTCCACTCTGTGGGAGGATGTATTCACATCAAACGGACGAGGTTTTTCGGCACGACAAAAAGAAAGCTACGCAATAGCGAAGAGTAAGTATTGGATAATTGAAATTAGTTTACCCCCCCCCCCCCCCCAAAAAAAAAAAAAAATAATAATAAATACATTTTATCACATTCTTTTGTAATTTTACTTTTAATATCAAAATTGACTTTTTCTGGGAGGACTTTGACAAAATATGCAACTGACCGAATGTACCCACCATATGACCGATTTGTATCCACCGCATGGCCGATTGTACTCGACGTCACGTTGCGTCGATTTTCACGCTGTCCCAATGGTCCTTTTAACATTGAAATATGAAAATAACCACCAACTGAAAACTGAGAATCACCTGTTTTTGATCGTATTATCTGTTGGAGGATATGAATTGAGGCCAACAGCACACTTACATTTGACGTGGATAGGTGACCGAAATTACCTGTGTTTACCCTACATCATAAAAACCTTTTGTTGCAAAGGGATGAACTATGGTTCATTTACGCTTCTTAGTTTGATGGCATCTCATGTATCGCAGTGAGGGTTTTATCTTCAAGGTTAAGGTCACTGATCCATTGTTTACTCCTTTTCTGCACATTTCCTCAAATGCCCAGATACAACAATGAAACTTGGTTACTTTCCATGTCTGCACACAATCTTTACAGCTCTGTCTTAAAGGTCATAGTTGGATCTCATTATTGTGTACCTTTCTGTCTTCACCATAGTAAGCAGAGACAACAATTTACTAAATTTCCTTTTTTATTTGGTTTTATTAGCTCTACTGATCATATACCAGAAGATCTTATGGAATGTTCTGTTGTGTGTCGTCCGTCCGTCCGTTAGCACAATTTTGTTGTTACTATTCCTCCTAACCAACCTGGAGGATTACCATGAAATTTTACACACACATCATACCATGGTCTTGTTGGTCCTAAATGAAAATGGTGCCGCTCAGACATCCAATATAGCTGCCACAGTGGCCATCTTCAAAATCTTGTTATTATTATTCCTCCTGAACGGAAAATCTTATTGACATGGGGTTTTCACTAAAATACTTCTTATGGTGTCTAGTTGGTCCTAAATTAAATCGGTGCCAATCTGATAGCCATTATAGCTGCCACAGTGGCCAGCTTGAAAAAAATCTTTTTATCGCTACTCCTTCTGAGCAAAAAGTAATACTGCCATGGGTTTTTCACCATAAGACTTCTGATGATGTCAAGTTGGTTTTAAATGAAAATGGTCATATCAACATGGGGTTTTAACTAAACGACTGCTTATGATGTCTAGTTGGTCCTAAATGAATATAGTGCGACCTGATATCCAATATGGGCGCCTCAGTAGATTGCCATGTAACTTTACACACACATTCATACCATGGTCTAGTTGGTCCTAAATGAAAGTCTTATTGACATGGGGTTTTCACTAAAAGACTTTTTATGGTGTCTAGTTGGTCCTAAATGAAAGTGGTGTCAATCTGATGGCCATTATAGCTGTCACAGTGGCCAGCTTGAAAATCTTGTTATCGCTTCTCCTCCTGAACGAAAAGTAATATTGCCACGGGGTTTTCACCATAAGACTTCTGACGATGTCTGGTTGGTTTTAAATGAAAATGGTGCAAATATGATGGCTAATAAGGCCATTACAGTGGCCATCTTGAAAATCTTGTTATCGCTACTCCTGCACGAAAAGTAGTATTGTCATGGGTTTTTCACCGGAAGACTTCTTATGATGTCTAGTTGGTCCTAAATAAAAATGGTGCCAATCTGATGGTCAATATGGCTGCCACAGTGGCTAGCTTGAAAATCTTGTTATTGCTACTCCTCCTGAACGAAAAGTAATATAGCCATTGGATTTTCACAATAAGACTTCTGCTGATGTTGGTTGTAAATGAAAATGGTGCCAATCTGATGGCCAATATGGCCAATACAGTGGCCATCTTGAAAATATTGCTATTGCTACTCCTTAATGAAGATAGTTTTGCCATGGGGTTTTCACCAGAAGGCTTTTTATGATGTCTTGTTGGACCAAAATGAAAATGGTGCCGATCTGATATCCAATATGGCCACTACAGCATCCATCTTGAATATATTGTTATCACTACCCCTCCTAAATGGATGGTCGTATCAACATGGGTTTTTTACTAAACAACTTCTTGTGATATCTGGTTGGTCCTAAATGAAAATTATGCCATTCAATATGCCTGCCACAATGGCCATCTTGAAATTCTTGTTATCACTAGATCGTCTAGATTACTGGTGCTGTCGACACTGTGCTTTCACCAAAAGACTTTTTATGATGTCTGGTTGGTACTAAATGGAAATGTTACCAATCTGATATTGAATATGGCCACCATGGCACCCATCTTGAAAATCTTATTATCGTTACTCCTCCAAAACGAAAAGTCATATCAACATGAGGTTTCCACCAGAAGACTTCTTATGATGTCTTGTTGATCCTAAATGAAAATGGGGCCAATCTGACATCCAATATGTCCACCACAGCAGCAAATTTGAAAATATTGTTATTGCTGAAGAATATCAGAGATGATTTCAACACTCAGCAGTTAAAATGAAGAAATGGTCTTATCTTGAATTCCTGGACATTCTTTTCAGCCAATAGAGTGGCAGTCCCTTAGAGTGCTCTTGCTTCTTCAAGTCGAGGCAAACATTAGGCAACAACATTCATGTATCACAGAACGTTAATATTATCGTACTTATCATTTTTAAAATCTTGTTATCACTAATCACCATGAACGGATGGTGTATCGAGATGGAGTTTTCACCAAAAACTTTATAGGATGCCTAGTAGTTCCTAAGTGAAAATGATGCCATCGGACATCGAATATTTGAAAATCTTATTATTACTACTTCTTCAGAATGAATTGTCGTATTGACATGAGGTTTTCACTAAAAGACTTTGCATGATGTCTAGTTGGTCCTAAATAAATATGGCGCCCTTCTTGGAAATCTTGCAATATTGGGTTTTCACTAAAACACTACAGCAATATATAGCTACTTATATTGAAAATTGTGCACATCTGACATCCAACATGGGCCCATGGCCATCTAAAAAATCTTGTTATCTATACTCCTCTTGCATGAATGCTTGCTATGGCATTGGCTTTTCATTAAAACACTTTTCGCAATATTTAATTTGTTCTGAATAAAAATGGTGCAGAACTGACCAACAACATATCCTCACTTTTTTGCAGGAGTTTTTAAAACTAGAGCTAATTAATATTGCGGTTAAGTTAAAGGTCATTGTTTTGTACATCACTGAGCTAATGAACAATGACATATACAAGTGAATTTTGACCTGAGGTTGTATTTAATGGTAATGCATTCCAATGAACAAGTTGTTAGCATTCTGACTGATTTTAAGATCAACAGTCTTGACGTTGGTTTTTAGCTGTAACAACTTGCAAGCATGATAACATAAACAAGTATGAATGGATTTTTGTCATTTAATCCAGTCTGTAGATATATCTGAAGAATACATTGAATGATGCCACTTCAATAAGTGTATGCTTATGATACAGACCTGCATTCATCCATCAACAGTTGCTTCTTACTACTCTAGGACCAATATTTCTCATTCGATTTCAAACTTGGAATATGTATAGGTTATTAACTGAGTATCCAAAAATATTGGACCCGAAGTCATGTGGCGGAAAATGCCCGAGCTTGTGAGGGCATTCTACGCCACATGAACGAGGCCCAATATTTTTCAATATTTAGTCATTAACCTTCTTATTATATACTTAAAAACAAACATATTAATCATTCTGTTATGCTAATAAAAAACACAATTGAAACATACAAAAAATATATCAAAGTTTTATTGAACATTTTACACGTCGTTAAATGAAACCTGAACACCGCGCAGTAATATACGCTACTTTACTGCTATGGAGGTGCAAGCGTACGTGGGATGATTCTCGTTCAACGCTGAACGAAACTAAGTTTGTTGAAGAGGATGGAATGTCATGTTGCTAAAGGAACACAACAAAATATTCATATTAGGAAAAAATGATGCAATACATCAGTGAAAACTGAAGATACCATTATGAAAAGATGAGCCACAAAATTCAGTAAAATGTTACAGTACCTGCTGTCATGGTGGCGGGCAAATTTGAAACTGCTGTGTGCGTCATGATTGTTGCCAGGGTATTGTGGTCCATCGGTCTTGGATAATACCTCAAAAAAGTATATAGATTCATTCTGGAGTCGCTTGTGTTTCTTTAAATTCCGAGTGAACGATAAAACAATGCCATTCAGAGTGGATACAAATGCACTGTTTACGTTAAAGGGAAGTTGTTGACTGAAGCATTGTAACATTGTATCAAAGTTCAGTGTCTCTCTCTCTCTCTCTCTCTCTCTCTCTCTCTCTCTCTCTCTCTCTCTCTCTCTCTCTCTCTCTCTCTCTCTCGTACTAACAACAGCAACTAGCGATCACTAGCCGTCTATTTTCAATATTTGTATAAATCATATTTATTTTCTATTTGTTTCCTTGCAATTTAAATCTTTGGATGTATTCAGATTTTCTTTATTTCATTTGTATGATAGATTGTTTTATTTGGATGAGTGCTAGATCTACTGATTTTCCTGCATTGGTGTTAGGTAGAAGCTTACAATCTTTGTCGGCATATGGTGGCCATCAAATTTATGACGTGGTCAGCGTTCCACGTTTCCGTTGCCATTTTTATTTAGCCGTAACCAGAAGTAGTTCATCGAATGCGGGCACGTGTTTACCATATAAGGAAGCAGTGAATAATGATACTTAACTACGGACAATACCGCTGGGTATTGACCCGTAGCAACAACGCTAAACTAATGAGACTGTGTATAAAGTATATAATAAGGGTTTATATTTGTCAGAATCTCGGATGATTTCAATAATGAATGAGATCTATGCATATTAATGATGTGTTCTTGCTTCTGATTGGCTAACTTGTTACCACTCTGGAGGATATATATTTTTTTAATCTGATTTTGATCAGACTTGGAATATATGCTTATAGCATATTGATCTAGGGCAATTTAGATAATGAGTGAGATCCGCACATATTAATGAGGTGATCTTGCATCAGATTATCGGAGGTTGTTACCATTCCCGAGGCCGTATTTTTTATTATGTTTTCATCGTACTATGAATATATGCTTATATCATTAAGATCTTGGACAAGTGTGATAATGAGTGAGATCCACACTCACACTAATGAGGTGATCTTGCATCAGACTGGTTGAGCTTTTTACCCCTCTGGAGGCCGTTTTTCTATTCCGAATTTGATCAAAGTTGGATTATATGCTTAAATCATCAGGATCTTAGATAAGTTCGATAATGAGGGAGTTGCACACATTATAATGAGGTAATCTTGCATCTGATTGGCTGAGCTTGTTACCACTCTAAAAGTCATATTTCTGACACGATTTTGATCAAAGCTGAAATATCGGCTTATATCAGCAAAATCTTGGATGGGTTCAATAAAGAGCAAGATCAATTCAAATTAATGTTGTAATCTTGCATCTGATTGACTTAGCTTGTTGCCACTCTGGCAACCATATTTGTGATGCAGTTTTTATTTAACTTTATATTTATTTTTATTTATAACTTTATATCATCAAGATCTTGGATAATTTCAATAATGAACGAGATCAATGCATATTAATTAGGTGATCTTGTATCTGATTGGCTGAGCTGAATGCCACTTTGGAAACCATAATTGTGATCCAGTTTTTATCAGAATTTAAATGGGCATATATCTTCAAGATCTTGGATGAGTTCATTAATGAGAAAGAGCCATCCATATTAGCGAGATAATCTTGCATCTGATTAGTTGGGTTCGTTACAATTCAGGAAACATTATTTCTGATCCGATTGTGAATAAAACATGGAATATATGCTTATACCATCAAGATCTTGGATAGTTTCATTAACGAGTGTAAACCTTGCATATTAAAGAGGTGATCTTGCATCTGATTGACTGAGCTTGTTATCACTCTTGCAGTCATTTGTTTTACCATTTTTTAAATTTTTTTTTATCAGACTTTGAATATAGGCTTATACGATCAAGATCTCGCATGAGTTCAATAGTGCGCGGGATCCATGCATATTAATGACTTTGATTATGAGCAAGAAACTATACTAAAAAGTTCTTTATCTTTAGAATTTGTTTTTACATGATATAGTAAAACTGGTAGAATCAACATGATATAAAGTTTGGAAGACAGTTTACATATATAGTGTTCTTGCAATACTATATACGCCTGCTTAGTGAAATGGTCAACTTGTAAGTTATGTAATCCAGGCGAGCGATACAAGGTCCACCTGGACCTCTTGTTTCCAAGAAATATTAGTAACCATGATAAAGAATTGTGTTCTCCACATACATATATCTTATGGATGACTTTGATTATGAGCAACTAATTAGCCCTTTGTTTTTAGAATTTTCTAAAAACTTAACCAAACTTAGTAACAATGATAACAAATTTTGTTCTGCACATACAAATATCTTGTGAACATGTTAACTCCAACATAAGAAAAAAGTTTTGTTACCAAATTTGGTACATTGGAGTGCCTCATAAATATCACAGATGGTTTCAATTCTCAGCAGTTAAAAAGAAGAAATGGTCCTATATTGGATTCCTGTAAATTCATTTTATACAGTGGAGAGTCAATCCCTTCAAGGAACTCTTGTGTTTCATTTTATTTATTTATTTTTTTTTTTTTTTTGGGGGGGGGGGTATTAGTGCAGTCTAAACTTTTGCCCACAGATTCATAGGGGTCAGAAACACCTGTAGATACTTAATGTCACAAAGATCACTGTCACATGGACAATTTTTTTAATTTTAGGGAGGCAATTAACAGTGTTTACGTCCTTGCAATTTATACACGTTTTGGTCTGGCTTTTATACTCTGCTTCTTTGGATGAATCTGTCATCAGACATTGAATAGAAGTTTACTATGAAACCTGGAATATCTTAAGGACTTAGGATAAAAGGTATACGTCACAGTGGTCAACTGTAAATGTTTTGGGCAGTGTCCCTGTTGTTTTTATGTATAGGTTGTTATTAGATTTTGCACAAATTCACAATGGTACATGAATAATTCGGGGAAATAACGGAGCAAGAAGGTCAAAGATTGAGGTTAAGGAGTGGATTTGTAAATTGTTTAAAGCGTTTGAGGTAAATTTTTAGAAGTTTTAAGAAGTGGCCTTATCTTTAGTTTCCATTAATAAGTAATTAGTTTTCATCGCCATCAACAAATGTTGAACAAAGCGCGACTTAGTGTCATTCCTGCCAGTTAACTTCTATGTATGAATCTTCAAACTTGTATACTGATCTGGATACATGAAACATATCTACCGATTTCCAGGTCACTCAGGGGTCACAATTAAAATTTTGTTTGAAGTTTCCCAATCTCATGGTTCTCGAACAGGTTTGGATATAAGTGAGAAATCCTTAGTGATGTCGAATTAAAAAAAGATAAAAGGCTAAGAATACATTTTGAATTATGAAAACACCTGTGTGAGATTTTAGGTGTAGATGTACTCATATCTTCTGTTTCCATGGGCAGAATGTCAACATATTTCACATGCATATTTACCAAAACATTGGTACATCCTTGAGAATTGTTAATTTAAAAAGAATTAAAAGGTCAAGATTATAGTAAAAACTTTGTTATATATTTGTATGCCCGCCACAAATGTGGAAGGAGCATATAATATCACCCTTGTATGTACGTCAGTAGCTTCTTCTGGTTCAATTTTGTGTCTTGGTCAGTTTTCAGGCACTGTTGTGGTACAATGGTCAGTTTTCAGGCACTGTTGTGGGACATTGGTCAGTTTTCAGGCACTGTTGTGGGACATTCACAACATATTTCTTGCTAGCTCTACTGATCATGAACCCGGCCCTGTATTCTTCAAATTGTATCAGCAAGAAACTCAAGCGAAAGTTGAGAATCTTAGACTTTGTGTAACTTTAATTAGAAGAGTCTTTTAGTGGACATTGTGTAACTTTAATTAGAAGAGTCTTTTAGTGGACATTGTGTAACTTTAATTAGAAGAGTCTTTTAGTGGACATTGTGTAACTTTAAATAGAAGAGTCCTTTAGTGGACATCTTGTAACTTTAAATAGAATAGTCTTTTAGTGGACATTGTGTACCTTTAATTAGAAGAGTCTTTAGTGGACATTGTGTAACTTTAAATAGAATAGTCTTTAGTGGACATTGTGTACCTTTAATTAGAAGAGTCTTTAGTGGACATTGTGTAACTTTAAATAGAATAGTCTTTAGTGGACATTGTGTACCTTTAAATAGAAGAGTCTTTAGTGGACATTGTGTAACTTTAAATAGAATAGAGTCCTTTAGTGGACATTGTGTAACTTTAAATAGAGAGTCCTTTAGTGGACATTGTGTAACTTTAAATAGAAGAGTCCTTTAGTGGACATTGTGTAACTTTAATTAGAACAGAGTCTTTTAGTGAAAAGCCCCTGTCGATACAACCATCCATATTAGGATGAGTAGCAAAAACAAGATTTTCAAGATAGCTGCCCTGGTGGCCATATTGGGTGTCCGACGGGCACCAGTTTCATTTAGGATCAACTAGACCTTGGGATGAATGTGCATAAAGTTTTATGGCAATCCTTCCATAGGTTAGGTGGCGTAGCAATAACAAACTTGTTCTAACCAACGGACAAAGAATGACACACCATCGCGTAAGCTGTTCTGACCATTGTGATGTATGATGTTTATATAATATTCTAAATATTTTAGGAAATTATAAATGTTTCTTGACTTTAATATTTGCTTAAACCTTAATATTGTTTTTTGGGAAAACATGTTTAACTAGTGTTGTTGAATTAGGTTGTTTACTTAAGATTTGAGTTCAAGGATAGTTTTGATAAACACGATGTTTACTAAATTTGAGGTCAAGGTTGATTTTGTTTACATATAAAACTGGAATTACCTTAAGAGTTATGTGTCAAAAACCACATAGGCAATTTATTATTCTAGAATGTTCTGTCATGTGACCTATCTTTATATATACCATGTTTAGTGGACCATTATTTAGTTTCGACATTATCATCAGTATTGTAAAGAGCGATTACAGTTGTGGAAAGTCATTCCAAATTCTAAGAGAGGAATTATTTAAAATATTCATTGGATTATAAAAGTGCTCATAGACTTTTGGATTTTGAATTGATAATTTTGGGATTTAAGTGAACTTATTCAAAGATATTTTGGAGTACTTTATTTTGGCATATCAGCGCATTAAAGACTACTGGTACATGAGGACATTAAGACCATTGGCACATCAACACATTCAAGGATACAGCCATTCATTCGGAACATTCTATATTTAGGACTTGTGATTAGGACACTAATTTTTATTTGATTATTCGAATTTTATTCACATTACTGTAAGTGTCTTTTTGATTTTCATTTTAATTATCTAGAAATAAATTGCTTGTTCATTTTTACTTGATTTGTTGGTTTCACTTTCTTTCTGTTACATATTTCTTAGACCATAGAGTCGTAACACCCTGTATTCAGAGACTTTTTAAGTAAGAAACTCAAGCTCAAAACCTCAAAATCAAATATGATACATCGGATTCCCCTGCATCATCAATATTTGGCTGACTGATTGAGAAACGCAAGTTAAGAAAAATCTGAACATTTTTATGATCTTAACTTTTTATGATGTCAAGTCGGTCCTAGATGAAAATGGTGCCCCTCAAGCAGCCAGTGTGGCCACCATGGAAGCCATCTTGAAAATCTTGTTATCGCTACTCCTCTTAAATGGATGGTTATATCAACATGGGGTTTTCACTGAAACACTTCTTATGATGTCTGGTTGGTCCTAAATGAAAATGGTGCCCTTCTGACATCCAATATGGTCACCACAGCGGCCATCTTGAAAATCTTACCATTCCTCAAGAATGGATGTTTGTATTGGCATCGGTTTTTCATTAAAAGACTTCTTATGTGTTGTTGGTCCTAAATACAAATGGGTAAAAAGTGATGTTACCTGCATCTGCTTGCTTATTCAACCCAAAGCCATCCGTTTAATCCTAGAAGGACACCTTATATCTCCTTTTTACTCTTAGGTTTCCAATGTGGTTTCAGACTTGGGTATGTAGGATATATGCGCTTCCAGTGATGACTGGTTTTGCAATGCCTTGCTTTCTCCATTACACATACAGTATAATAGTTATACATTTATTGATCTTGATTTATTGATGGTGGATCTGGAACACTGGCTTTTACACGCAGAAATTACAATTACTTTTCAATTTTACAATGGCATGGTCCTTGTTGACCCCGGTCCGGTTTTTACAGATATTTGTTGGTATATATAGTGGTTTATTACTGAACCAGTGTATTCAGTTTGCACTTTCCCAGTTTCTTCGGGTGCATTGTTTCTATGGCATTACACTCCATACTGTCCGAAAAGAGAAAACATGAAAGTAAGTGGTCAACAATTAAAATATAAAACAATGCAAATTATAACTCTGAGTATTGCATACATTTTCCCTCATATGGATAGAGTCTCGTTTATGTTACTGCCGGTGCTTTAATTTTCATTGGTGTTTTATCAGAAAAATATAATCATATAAACTAGCCAAAAAAGTTTGATTTGATTTTCTAGGCATTGTATCACTTTGTCCACCTTCGATCAATTTTGCATTCTGTTCTTGTGTTGTTTTCATTATGCTGCAACTCAAGATGAGCTTGCATACTGCACCTTTTCTCAAAATTAAAATTTCAGATGCCTAAGGCAAATCCCAGTTTAGCTCGGTCGGGGAAACCAGGGCCCGCCCTCAGCGTGGTAGACGGCCTCCAGCGGCACTGGCAGAATGTATCCTCCCTAGAGATACCTGTGTACGAGATCCTGCGGTAGGTTGCACATTTCCAGAGATGTTAGATTTCTCTCCCAGGCCAGGCCTGTTATAGGAGGAGAGTGGTGGACCCACATAGCAGGCTGTGGCTGAGGATCAGCTGGTGGCCCGCATCACTAAGGCGGTCGTGGCCTCCCTGGCCAAAAAGCGTCCATTGCCGGACTCGTTGTCTGAGGACTCTCATGTTGAAGCCAATAATTCTTCGTCTTCCTCAGACGATGAACCTGATGGCGAGTGGACTTTGGTTGAACAGGGACCGACCACCTTGCTGTCTGCACCCACTGTATCACAGATTCCTTCCAAATTGAAAACAAAAAACAAAACAAAAAATAATGATAAAAAAAAACATTGGCAGGACAAATATACAGACCTAGCAACTATTTTGGTTGATATGACGTATTCACATGACAAATCAGCAGTTTAAAATTCAAAATAACCACACAGCCAAACTCTGTGGTTAGTGACACTATGGTTGCAAAAATCTTAAACATTGAAAGTTGGACCACAGCCTTTTTGCATTTTGTGGCAATTTACACAGACAAATTCCCCTGTCTGGTCCCAAAGGTTCTTAAATATGGGAAAATAGTGCACGATTTGGCAGCTAGGAGGTCGTGTTTGAGTTTGTGTATGTGTGTGTGTGTATATATATATATCACCAACAGGTTCAACGGGACATGGAAGCTAGGGTCATTCCAAGGGAAGAGCTGTACTATGAATATTTTATTCTTGCCAGCACATATGCCACTCCTAGTCACTTTGGTAAAGGCCATTCCTATTGAGGTTATGGGCATCGCGGACGTCTGGCTGAATAGCTTTTTTTTTGAGGGGGGAGAGGGGAATAGATTCCAGAAGGGTTTATGCTGACAACTGGTCTGGATTCTGTACAGCCATTAGCTGTCCCTACAAGCATTAGTATGGTGGACATCACTCATGCATTAAATGTCCCAGCCACCTTAACACGAACACAAGACCCAACAAGGGGGATAAATCGCAACAAGGGGGATAAATCCACGGGAAACAGTGATGTTACCTGTATCTGTTTGCCTATTTAAACCAAAGCCTTCCGTTTTAATCATATATGGATAGTCTGCACCTTATATCTCATTTTTACTTCAGGTTTCCAATGTGGCTTCAGACTTTGTTATTTTCGACCTAAGCGGTTCCAATCTTCACCGAGTTTGATTTCTGCCACTTTCAGTGCAGAAGCGGTCCATGTGAAACTGGATAGAGAAGTGGCACTTAGTCGAATAGCCGGTCCGTTTCCCTTTGTCCCTTTCAAAAACTTTCAGATGTCACCAATAGGTCTTGTTCCAAAGAAAGTACCTGGACAATACAGACTAATTCAACATCATATCCACAAGATGATTCGATAAATGACTACATTCCAGAGTTACGCTCTTCTGTTACTTACAGCACGCTTGATGATGCCATATAAGTTGTAAAGCCAAAACTGATATTGATAGTGCCTTTCGCTTAATCCCGGTGCATCCAATGGACCAGGCATTGCTTTGTTTCTCTTTGACGGGCGAATATTACTTCGACTGTTATGTATATAGAATCTATAATGAGTGTCTAAACTTTTGGTCTATGACTGTACTTTAAAATACAGTCAAATATTAAGTCGCACTTTAAGTTTGATTAAGATGTCAACAAGGTATTTACTGACCTCTGAGTTCAAGGTAATAGTGGTTGACAATTATTCACAACTATATACAACAATGTCGAGGATTTTCCACTCAAATTACGCATTTTGTCTTGCATCGTGTGTTATTTGAATATGTGTATAAATACAGACTAGATACGCATTATAATCATTCCAATTTTGAATTATGTTTTTAAAAAAAAAATTTTATGATCAGTCTGTTTGGAATCATCAGACTGTTTGGAATCATAGTTGTGCCGTAATGCCGTAGACATAATTTGAAAGGAATTATTTATTTGAACATTCATTGGAATTACCACAAAGTGCTCATTAACCTTTGGATTTAAATATATGACTTTTGGATATTTGTAGGCATTCTCAAAGATAATCTGGATTACTATATTGAGGTACATCAGTACATTCAAGACTATCGTTGGGGTACATCATAACATTCAAGACTATTGTTGTGGTACATTATGACATTTAATCGTTGTGGTACATCATGACATTCAATACTATTGTCGTGGTACATCATGACATTCAATTGGTGAGGTACATCAGGACATTCAAGACTACCCATTCCTTCGGAACATTCATTCCTTAGGAACATTTATTCATTCGGAACATTCTATAATTTCTGACTTGTGTTTAGGACATTTAGAAATATTTTGAATTTATTTCACAAATTGTAAGTGTCTTTTGAATTACAGAAAAATAAATTGTCTGTTGATTTTACATACACTGTTGGTTTCACTTTCTTTCCGTTACATTATTTTAAGACCTAGAGTCGTAACACGATAAAAGCCTGCCATGGACTGCTCAAGCTCGTGCACTATTTTTGAGGCCTTCAGCACTGCTTTAAATTTGATAGCGTCTACAAAAATTGCCATAGCTCACACGGTCCACATATTAGACGATTTCATTATTTTAAGCCCTCCCGGTTACTCTTTTTCTCTCGGGCGTTGAACCAGTCTCTAGATTTGTGCCATTTGTTGGGGGTGCCAATGAAAGCCGAGAAGACTTAACATCCTAATGCAACTGTAATTTCCATTAGGATTGAATTTAATTCGATAACGTTTAAAGCTCGACTCCCTCAGGATTAACTCGACAAAATGCAGGAATTGAAATCACTGATTATCCTCCTGAATTTTGCATGTTTGGTGATCGCCTCGGGACGAGCTATTCAACGTCTTTTATGGAGCATGGAACACGAATATGAAGAAGCATAATATAACTGTGAAAGAGCTTTTCCCAATAGTTTTTTTTTCCCATAAATATGTTGCAGGATGAATTGCGAAACATGTGTTTGGTACTCCAATCTGACAACGAGGCATTGGTACACATATTAAATAGCATCAATTCCAAAGATATGTCAAACATGTGTCTTGTACGTCCTTATGTGCTAGCTTGCATGAAGTACAATATTTTATTTAGAGCGGAACACGTTCCAGGAAAACTGAATAACTTACCGGATCTTCTCTCCCGTTTTCACATCACAAAGTTCAGATAGTTGGCGCTACATATGGAACCCGAGCCCGCTTTAATCCCTTCACATCTTCTTCACATAGGATTGTAACCGCCGCAAAGTTGATCGATGCTGCTCTTGCTCCAAGCACCAAGAACACTTACAGCAATACTGTAAAAACTTTCAACTTGTCTCAGAACAAATTCGGTACCAAATTACTTGCATCTATTTCCATTTACATCAAGTTGGTTACTTATTCCTTATTCCGTATTCCCGATTGAAAAAGGAATAAGTAAACAGTTATCGGTTCAACAAGGAATACGTAACCAGTTACTTTTTCCCAATTAAAAAAATGTCACATCGAGTTGGTTACTTATTGCTTATTCCCGATTAAATAAGTAATAGGTTACCACTTACTTATTGCCGATTTTTAAAAAAATGCTACATCAATTTTGAACACTCTTTTGGGCATTCATAGCTATTATTCTAACCCAACTGGAGAAATACGAGTGTTCTTTCTGGTACCAGCTATTTTAAGCTCGATACAGAGAGATCACCGATTGTATGAAAATTTTCCATGACGTGAACCCTTCCTTAAAATATTTTCATCTGAATCCCTCTTTGACAGTTTCTAGTTAGCGATCTCCTCCAACAGTAGGAAACGTTTACAGAAAATACGTCGAGCCGATTTCGAGAATAGTTATATATAAATATACGAAAACTGCAAGAAAGTTCACCAGGAGATTACCTTTTCAAGTTTATATATGCAACAACCCCTCCTTAAAAAAAAAATTGACATGGACCCATCCCTCAGATGTTATCTCTAGCGATATTTCCGACCCACACAAGAAGTTTTGACGAATTAGTCAAGAGGGAATCAGAAAAATAGGGGTGTCCTTATTGGTACCGGCTATGTACAGGAGGTGGATAGTGGACCGATTTCATCACAAATCTAGTGAATTTTTATTTCAATCCCTGTTTGACACATCCTAGGTAGAGATATGTTCCTACAGTACCAATAGTTGTGAAACAATTTGTCGGGCTGATTTTGATAAATAGGGGGCTAAATAATGGGGGGGGGGGGGGAGAGGGTATGACACATACCGTAAGGTGAATAAATCTTATATATATATATATATATATATATATATATATATATATATATATATATATATATATATATATATATATATATATATATATATAAGGAGGGAATGTAACAAGCCAAGGGTATGTGCTATTTGTATTTACGTATTTACGTCCTAGTGTATTGCTTTGTTAGCTTTTAAGGATTATTTGTTTGATTATGGGGACTCGGTGTTGGGAAGATATTTCTCAAACCGAGTAAATAGCCAAATTCTCGGAACAGACGTCATAATGTACATTATTCACGAGACTTTATGATAGCATTAATTAGTTTCGTAAAATGGACCCTCCCTAATTTCTTACCATTGGGAATCCTCTGGATATTTTTAGACATACGTGTTTAGTAATTTGAGATAGGAATAATTCTTTGTATTGGGTGTTTGAGTCGTGTCTCGGAGTGCATGGCGCGAAATACTAAAACTCGGCTCCGAAAGGCTTACCGATGAGTCATATAAATGTGAAACAAAAAAAACCCCCCAAAAAACAAAAAAATAAAAACAATGCAAGTGTCAAATTAGAGTTTCTTGAGGCGTGGTATTTCCCTACCACAGTTGATTGCTTTCATTACATGCCAATTTCAGTAGGCGAGATGACAACTCATAATATAAATCAATCTAATGTCATTCAGATGCAGAATTATTGCATTCATTCGGATAAAGTCATTTCGACCATACCTAATTTAAAACACAGCGTTGTGTGTTACCACGTACATCTGCAAATTTCCAAAACAGCAGATCAAAATTATATGCCTTGTAAGGTATTTGAGACTTAAGAGGCTGTGGTGGTGGGCTTTTATTTACAATTGATGGAGTACAGCCATTCTCTGGGAATTATTTTTGTATGGCGCTCTAAGCTGCTGTGAAATACACTGGCTTCAATCCTGGTTCAACTTGAACTGTCTTTGACAGTCAAGCATTTTTTTCTTTTTTACTTCTACATGTCACGTGTGTGTGTGTGTGTGTGTGTGTGTGTGTGTGTGTGTGTGTGTGTGCATTGTTTTTGACTGTGTCATTTTCCCCAACTTGTCTACTTGCAGTGTTTCCAGTACATCCCTACCCATACGGTCTTAGGCAACAGGCAGGGTATATGCAACCCCACAGGACAGTCTTAGGCTTGTTCTTGGTGGATGATACCACTCCTTGGGGCAGGTGCCCAGTTTCAATGCAGCCTCTACAGCCCTGGTGGGACTTCTCGTTCATAAGAACATCTTGAATCCATTTTGGTTGCAAGTTTTGGGAATGCACAGCTCAAAATTCAAATGCAATTACACTTCGGTGACAATGCCAGCTACCTGATAGACCCTGTTCATGCAATCGACACATATGTGGATGAATCTGTGAAATTCTGTTTACTCTCCTGTTCATAACGGTCGCCATGGACTCTTCTTTGCAATTTGTATATATCAATGTAAATATTTTGCCTGGTTATTTTATTATGAATTTCTCTTTCAGAGTTCACTCATTCTTGTGGTTTTTGTACTAAAATGTTTTGCTTGTTTGGGACATTTGTTATGTTAAAAAAAATAGTTCATGTAGGTTAGTTGCCTCGTGTCTCCTCGGCTGATCACCTCGGCTGATCACATTCTGGGCTTCATATCCATGGTTTCGTGTGGGAGAAAATTGCCGTATAATAACTTGACATCATCAAGTGTTCAAAATTTGTGCAAAATGTTTCGCCAGAATTGGACGAAAAGTCTCAAAGATTTTGATACTTAAAACACTACCAGTCGTCGAAAACCGTCGAAGTTATTGATACTTTAAACTGTACGAACGTTATCTGAAAAGTTCTGATTATTTTGTTATAACTTTTTTGTTTCTTTGAACCTGTCAAAAATGTAACGCCGATTGATCAAAGAAATAACATTCTATAAAATGCTCTGCAGCTGCAAGTGCAGCACGACTGACACCTGCAGATATATGTGCGCGACGTAACATAGGTAAATGACAGTTACCTTAAAATATTGGAGAAGGAGAACAATTCTGAGCAAAGAGCATACTGTAAAATCTGGGTGGTCTTAGGTTACTCTCCAGCTGATATCAAGGCCAACTTGGATTAAGTTTACGGATGTAATTCTCTGTCATCTCCTACAATTTTGAGGTGGTTTCATCGCTTTCTAGATGGTCGCGAACCCATGGAAAATGATCCACGTTCTGGAAGACCATTGTCTGAGATTGGCGAGCGGCAAGTGGCTGCTGTGAATTGAGCAATGCACAGTGGAAGATATTTCTTTTATCAAGGGCATTAATTCTTCAGCTGTTTTTAATATATTGAAGAATCATTTGAAGCTCAGAAAGGTTTGTAGAAGATGGGTCCCGCGTTTGTTGACGGCTGATCAAAAACAGACTCGGGTTGAAATCGCCAAACAGCTACTCGTCAGATATGAAAAAAAGTGACCAGAGATGTTTGAATGAAGTTGTCACGCGTGATGAAACACAAATTTACTTCTTTTAACCCAACTCAAGAGAAAAATAATCAAGTTTGGATCGGAGAAAACGAACAGAAGCCACAAATCGACATAGTCAGACTGTCAACAGCGTTTTTATATGCATTATTTTTCGATGAAACAGGCCCAGGTGCCTGACTCTGCTAGTGGATATGCGTATGCCTCCAAAGTCTTCCCAAAAGTCGTGGAACACAACCGAACCACCCATCCGCGTACCGGTACCCGTGGTATCCATCTGCTCCATGACAACGCACAAGCACATAAATCCGCCGTCGTGACAGACTTCCTAAAGGAGCACAGCATCCAAATTTTGACACATCCTCCATACAGCCTTGATTTAGGTCCAATTGATATTTGGGTGAATTCCGTTATCAAAGATTCGTTGAGGGACAGACTATTTCAAAGCCGCCATGCGATTGGAAGTCCAGTTTTCCAGTGCAAAAGCAACATACCAAACAGTGAACACAAAATGACATGTAATAATTAGATAATCAGACTGAGGAAGTGTGTAGAGGTGCACAGGGAGTTCTTTGAGAACTTTGTTGTACAGCTTTTTTGATACTCCTCGTATATGTGATGTAGTGAAAACTACACAAGTGACTTGCATTTTGTTTTCCAACGACCCAAACACTACCAGTCCAGATACAATTAAATAGTGATTCACGTGGAGGCGATGGGACTGATCAGCAGTAAATTTTGCTATACGATAGCTGATTGATAGATGCCAACTGCGACAGACTGGTCAATTTATTACAATTTGTAAAGCGACGAATAAATAAAATAAAATAACACATTTAGGGGTATTTTCCACTTGAAACGTTTACACACCGTAAGCAGCGAGTGAGTGTTGTGTGTGTCAAACAGCTTCTGTTTTGTGTTTTTGACATGTGCATACGTTAGTGCTTGCACGTGTTTTTGACATATAGATACGTTAGTGCTTGCACGTGTTTTTGCTTAAACTTCAGGTCTATCAAGTTACAGCCACCAAAAGTGCAAATTATAATTAAATCTAGTCACTATATGCCTGAATGGTATATGTTTAAATAGTAATACCATGGTGTTGAAGGGAAAATATCCATGTTTAGTGAATAACAACATATTCTTTCAGGTTGTAAAAACCTTACACGTGGTGGTGCAATTTTGTCCGAAATTTTCCAGCCCTGTTTTAAATTCATTGTAATCTGTTTCGTCTTTTAATATTTAAAAAAAAGGAAATTTCTGTGAAATAATTATAAAAATATATACGCAGGGTCTTGTAAAGGGGTAAATACTTCGTATAAGTCCGACAACTTTCGATACCATGACTAACAACTTTAAATACATTGTCTTCTTACAACTGCTAACGTCACGCTGCCTTTGTTTTGTATTGTGTTCCTAATAGGAACACCGGTAAGGTTTCCATAATTTCAAAATCCGTTTTAGTGCTGTATGCACATTTTTGGGCCTATTAGTAATTTGGAAAATGAGAGATTAAATTTCTGAACCAGACAGGTCCCAATAGAAGGTTGAAGATTCAATGTTAGTGCCAGGGATATAAGAAAGATGGATGAGTTTTTATATGTACCCCAGCTGATGCCACGTATGGACTACTCAATGTTAAACTCAGACTTTTCTTTATCTTTAAAGTGATTTCTTGTGTTTTGTAAGTTACTCTGTCATTCATCAAGTTCTTCCAAATTAAGCCCCATTAAACAATAAAGTGATACAAAGGAAAAATAAGTAATTTTATATTTAGGAGCATTTTTATTTTGACACAAGAAAGATTTTTATAAAACTTAGGCTCATCACAATTTAACTTAAAAAACAAAACGGAGGAAGGACACAAATCATTCGGGTTAAGGTTTGATAGTTAATTGGAGGGGAGTTGATCATATGTGTCTAGGCACTAAAAAGGGAAGCTCGAAGTGATATAATCTGTTAAAACTTCCATTAGTGTTTGTACGTTTAATGGCGGTGGATTTCTCTTTGTGAACCCTTGGAATTGAGGGTGATACTTTTTATTCAAATGATTAATTAGAAATGTGATGCTATAATGCGATGATTTTTTAAAAGGATACCTTTCTAGCGAACAAGTTTGGTCTGACTCCCCAAAAATAGAAGTGACATCTTTAAAGTAAAGTGAAAACTTGTATGTGTATTCGAAATGGAATGCTTGGAACATTAAGAGTTGTATCCCAGCCGACCAGTTTCAGTTTCTCCCTGGACCGACCATACGTATCAGCAAATACTACAGGCAACTTAATTGTTAAACTTAATTGATTAAAACAACTCTCATTTTGTCATATCTTTGGCATTCATTTGCCTGGATCCATGTTGCTTGACGAATATTAAATCGATTTGTGTCTGTTCGCATCGCCTTTACTTATTTGTTCAGTCATCATGCGAAAGTAATCCATTGCTGTTAATTTAAGTGTTATAGATTCGAACAGAATTTAATTCATTCCTTGAAAACCTTTCTGACGTGTTCGGAACCTTCACGATGTCAAAACAAGTGCGAATAACCGACCCACCACCGAAGACAACAAAAACAATCCAAGATCTTATTGAGGAAACTAAAAAGGCACAGACATTGCATTGTATGTTATGTGACGGATATTTCAAAGACCCGAAGCTTCTATCTTGCCTTCATACATTCTGTAAAGAATGCCTCAGAAGATATGTCGAGAAGGGTAAATATAACAGCAATTTTCCATGTCCTCTATGCAGTAGAAAAATTGACATTCCTAAGAAAGGTGGAGTGAAGGGATTTCCGCCAAATTTGTATGTTTTGGCGTCAGAAATGACAAATAAGCCGCCGCCGTGTGACGTCTGCAATGTTGGAAACCCTGCTGTGGAGCGCTGCCTGGACTGCGAGTCAAACATGTGTGACTCGTGCCGCATCTACCATTACAAGATGAAAGCAACACGAACACACCGTACTGCTGAGATTGGGACTGAGAAGACGACGGCGAATAAAAAGATTCAAGAGAAGATGTACTGTGACAGCCATCTGGCAGAGGAGCTTAGATTTTTCTGTGTTCCTTGTGGAAAAATCGTGTGCCGAGACTGCAAGACTTTGCATCATACCGTCCATCAAACAAAAGAGATCGGAGATGTCGCCGTTGAGAAGAAACGGGAGATCGTTAAGTCTCTAAAGAACATAAGATCCTACCTCCCTAAGATTGAGGACCATCTGAAAGGACTTAACGTTATGTTAAAGTCCGTGACAAAAAATACACAAGACACGATAAAAAGAATCAAAGCGCAAGCCAAAGCACTACATGATGAAATAGATAGAATATGCAATGAAATGGTATCCGAGATAAAGCAGAAAAACAAGGAGATGGAACAGACTATACAAAACCAGCAAAAAGAGCGAGATACTGTCTTAGCCTCGATGACATCTATTGTACTGTCTGCAGAAGCTTTTATTAATGTCGCAAGTGACCATGATGTGATAGAAAATGCAAACAACATGAGAAATAGGGTTGAAAATCTACCGTCAGAGATTCCTAACGCTTCTGTTGACTTTACGGAATTCAAGTTCACCCCCGGGTCGATACCATCTGTGGATCTTTTCACTTGTTTTGGTACGTGGACGTCCGAGCTATCTTCTACCCTGGCCATCGCCGTCCCAGCTCAAGTCCGTCCTGCGCTGGCATTAGTGATACGTGAGGTCAACTCCTTCTCAGTACTGGGAAACAAAGCCATAATCTCTATCGCACCAATGAAAGACGGTAATGCTTGGATTTGCCATAGTCTGTCAGAAAAGATCTACAAATATGCGAAAAATGGTGAGTGTTTGTCGACAGTCAACGTTGGATACGAAGTCGGGGACATACACTTGGCATCTGATGGAACCGTTCTGATCTCCCTCCCTGTCCAAAAGAAGATCAGAAGACTTCTGGCAAACGGACAAGTCACCGACTTTGCCACAATGCCTTTGTTTCCTTCAGGTCTGACGCAGACTGACTCTGGAGACGTCTTGGTCTGCGCGATGGACAGACTTCAGGAGACGATCAAATCCCCAGACTCTAAAGGAACGGTGCTGAGGGTGACTCAATATGGCCGCTGTGAGAGGTTCGAAAAGGACAAGCTGAACTACATGTTCAGTCGACCTGTCCGTGTAGCCATCAACGAAAACAAGGACATCTGCGTGTCCGACTGGGCAAAGGGGCATGACCACGTGGTGATTCTGACTCCGGATGGAAAAGTCAAAACCAGGTACTATGGGCCGAAGGAGTTTAGTAAACTGCGCGAGAATTTCGTGCCAAATTCACTTGCGTGTGATAAATACTGTCAAATTCTGATCGCCGACTCGCCCAACAAGACAGTGCATCTTCTGGACAAAGATGGACGCTTCATCAAGATGCTGCTGAGTGAAAGAGATGGCATCAGCGAGCCATGGTCCCTTGCTGTTGACGGTGATGGATTTTTATGGGTAGGAGACAATACTGGAATGGTACGGATTTACAAGTATATGTCTTGATTTTTGTGACAAAGCAGAACAGCGATAAAGTGACTTGTGTATATGTGTATTTCTTAATACATTAAATCTATAACAAACGCTGCTAGGGATATTGAAACACAATGAATAGGGAACATTTATACATGCTTTGTATTGCAGGATTTACCTTTCAAGCGTGTCCTTTGAACAACAATTAAACCTAATAATACCAATTTCAGTTCAATTGATACGGTCTTAGGAGGTGTTTAAAGTTTACATGTCATTGACTATCTATTGTGAATTGCTAACAATGAATAGTCAAATGGGCTGATAATGTAGTATCAAGTTTAGTTCTAGGTAACCCCGAGTTACTTTTAACCTGTTGTCGTACACACTTTTTTTTTAGACGACAATGATGGACGAGGCTATGGTACAAATCAAATTGACTGTACTGGCAGATGACGATCGATACAATATTGATGATGTGGATCTAGGGCATGTATATTAGTATATACCGTCTATACTCGCGTATAAATCGATAGCAACTGCAAACTGCATAGACCCAGATATGCCGTCGCATAATGCGCCGGCAGATCTGGGTCTATTCAGTTTGTAAAGACTAATTAGTAGAACAAACAACATAGACCCTGATCTGCCGGCGCATTATGCGACGGCAGATCAGGGTCTATGCTGTTTGCATTTGGATCTGAATAATATTCGAGTATATACGGTACATAACTTTATGTACTTAGATATTCAGTATACTAAATAATAGTGGCAATTTAAGTCATCCTTTTATTTCATGTCCTCAGAAAATTGATCGCCTGCATTTTTCTTCTTATTAATTTATTCTATTCAGTATTTTGGGTTTGAGGATATAGGTCTATTTGAAGTAAATAAGCAGGAAGTGATTAAGCAGAACATGACATATTACTCGGTGCATCAAATGTTTACGGACTGCTATCCTTTTAAGTATGCAGGTTCCCATTATCTTCTTAAAGTTCTGTATATGATTTTTTTAATGGAAATAATACAAAATTGCGGGAGGCACACACACAATGTTCACAATATATTTATTATCTGAAATTTTAAAATGTTATTTCTTTTCAACATTAATTATATGTTAACTCCTATTGAACATTATTTAACTGTACACTCCTATTGAACATTATTTAACTGTACACTCCTATTGAACATTATTTAACTGTACACTCCTATTGAACATTATTTAACTGTACACTCCTATTGAACATTATTTAACTGTACACTCCTATTGAACATTTGTCCTCGGTGGCTAAGGATGAAATAAGCGGCTAATTTGTGTAAGTACTTTCTCAAATAGTACTTAAAATTGTATTTCAAGACCCACCACCACCACAAAAAAAAAAAAAAAAAAAAAAGCAAAACAAATATATTGCTACTGATTTAAAACTAATAATCTTTCCCATGCATCACTCAAATGCGAGTGTTTTAAGTATTGACGTTTCCAGTCGTGCAACCAATCTGCTCGCATACTCGTTTATTCAACTTTCAAGAAATATCTATTATGTACATTGTGATATGCATGTAATTCTATGTAAATTCTTTCTGTGCTGTATAATTTGGAATTTTATGATATATCCTCTTCGGTATTAAATCGCAAATGATGACATCATATTTTCTTTCTTTCTTTCTTTTATTTTGTTGATACCCAGCATCATCAAGCATTACGGTCCATAAAAGAACAACAAATGAGTTTGCTCGCTATTAATATTTCTCTTGATTTTCTTGTTTTGCAAACACTTAATGCATTTATCGGTAGTTATCGGGGAAACGGTTCTTGTAGATCAAAACTGTGCTTCCTCTCTCTCTCTCTCTATCTCTCTCTCTCTCTCTCTCTCTCTCTCTCTCTCTCTCTCTCTCTCTCTCTCTCTCTCTCTCTCATAAAAGAGTATAAAGCTTAAGGACACTTGTTTCATACACTGAAATGACAGGAAAGGTCTTTTTCCAACCGGTCTCATTTGCCTGCATACCAGATTACAAGATGAATTTCGAGACATGCTTTTTAGAGAAAAATAATTTGAGGGAGTTGAGATCACTTAAAACTATTTAAATATAATGAACACTTATTTATTCGATTGATCTTTCAGCTGGAAATGTGTTTTACAAAACTGACTGCCAAATTCACGTTGTAATGTGGTCATTGTTTGCAGGTGGTTGCGATAACAAATAGGTTTGAGTTTTAATTCGTTCCAAGCATGAACTGAACCCATGCCACAATGAACTACACCTATCACCTAACTCTCATGCACCAGCGCCCAAACCAATTCGGCCATGTGCTCATCTCCAAACAATAGTCCCTTGAAGAGACTAACTCTCATGCACCAGCGCCCAAACCAATTCGGCCATGTGCTCATCTCCAAACAATAGTCCCTTGAAGAGACTAACTCTCCACTGGGTGAAAAAAAATTCCCAGGAGTCCTTTTATTTATTTTTAACTGCTGAGTATTGAAACCATATCTCATATTCTTGAGAAACTCCAACATGCCAAATCTGGTAACAAAAACATTTTCTTACCTGTTCGATTTAACATCTTCACAAGTGTACAACACAAAATTCTTTGTCATGGCCTTTCACCTTGAACCTGAAATTATGAATAGAAGATTATTTAACTTAATTATCTCAGATACTGTCAAAATACCCATATGCTAAGTTTTTGGTTAAATCTATAATTATTTTTTGGGAACAAAACAAAAACAAAAAAAATCAACAAGCTATTGAACTAGTATCGTTCAAGGTATTCTTCAGATATATCCACAAAATGGGTTTGAAAAAAATCCATTTATACTTGTTTAATTTGTGCTATCATGTCCATATGCCAGTATAGCTGAAATTCCGAGTGAACATTTTTGACATTAAAACGAATGTCAGAGTGCTGTCTCTCAACTTTTTTATTGGAATGCAACTAGCTACAAAGTATGATCAAAACTCATCGTATATGTACAAGATACTGTGTTGATAAGCTCAATGAATTATAGAAAAAGTAAGTACCGACAAAACTTGACCGCAAGGTCAGTTAGGTCTGGTTTTCAAACTTCTGCTTAAAAGTGTGGTTATGTTGGTGGTCCGCATCGTTTTCATTCAGAACCAATTACATATTGCAAGTGTTTTGGTGAAACTCCTACGTCTATGCAAAAATTTGTGCAAGGTTTTCACTCGGAACAAGTTACATGTTGCTGTTGTATTTTTGAGAAAAAAAACATCAGTTCAGAAGAAGTAGCAATATCAAAGATTTTCAGGATGACCGTCAATTTTGGAGGTTGGATTATCATCATTTTAATATAGGAACAACTATATACTGCGAGGAAAAATGAGTTTTTAAAAAAATGGTATAATCCATTTTTTTTTCAGAAGTAGCTGTAACAATTTTTTTTTTCTCCAATTTTTGGCGGTTACATAGTCAATATTTTCATTTAGGACCAACTACATTTAGTGAGAAGTGTTTTAGTTTAATCGACATTATGATATGACAATACCTTCAAAAGGGGTAGTGATAAAAAGATTTTCAGGTTGTCACCATGACCATCATGCTGGAGGTCTGATCAGCACCATATTCATTTAAGACCAACAAGACATCATAAGAAGTCTTTTAATGAAACCCAATGTCTATATGATCATTTGTTCTGGAGAAGTTGCAATAAAAAAAAAGGTAATATGGCTACCGTGGCGGCCATTTTGGAGGTCTAATCGGCACCATTTTCTTTTAGGACCTACTACATCTTATAAAAGTCTTTTAGTGAAAACCCATATCGCTACTTCAAGAGAAGTAGCAGTAACATGATTTTCAAGATGGCCACTTTTGCGGCCACATTGGAAATCTAATCCTCACCGTTTTCATAAACTAAAAGTCTTTTAGTGAAAACCCCGTGTTGATATGACCATCCGTTTTGGATCAACTATATCTTAAGTCTTTAAGTGAAAAAACCCTGTCAATACTACCATCCATTCATGATATGTAAAAAATACGATTTTAAAGATGGCGGCCATACTGGGTGTCAGATATGCACCATTTTCATTTAGGACCAACTAGATATCATAAGAAGTCTTTCAGTGAAAAGCCCATTTGCTTTGGTCACCCATTTAGGACATGTAAAGATAGCTGCCATGGTGGTCATGTTGGAAGGCAGATCAGCACCATTTTCATTTCGTACCCATTTAACATCATATGAAGTCTTTTAGTGAAAACCCCATGTCGACATGAGCATCTGGTCAGGAGAAGTAGCAATAATAAAATTTTTAGGATGACCACTGTGGCGACCATGCTGGATGTCAGATTGGCACCATTTCCATTTAGTACCAAACTAAACATGATAAGAAATCTTTTAGTGAAAACAAAATGCTGACACAAGCATCCTTTCAGGGGGAGTAACAAAAAGATTTTCAAGATGACCACTGTGGTGACAATATATATGGATGTCAGATTGGCACCATCTTCATTTAGGACCAACTAGACATCATAGCGAGTCTTTAGTGAAAACCTTTTGTCAATACAACCATCCAGTCAGGAAGAGTAGCGATAACAAGATGGTCACCATGATGGATACATCCGCTGTTTGACAAGCACTATTTCATTTAGGACCAACCAGACTTTGGGATGAAACTGAGGTGTGTGTAAAGGTTCATGACAATCCTCCCAGTAGTTTAGTAGGAGCAGTGATAAAACATACTTGTGGTAACAGAGAGATGATGGATGGATAATAGTTGACAGACAATAGCTAAAAAGGGTGGAACAATATATATGGTACAAAATTGGTAATGGCGCAGGAACTTGTAGGGTTTCCCAGTGTTTGGGTTTTTTTCAAGCCCTTTATCTGGGAACAATTTTTTTTCTTCTTCTATTAAATGGAGATTTTAAGTTTTTAAGGAAATCGTTGTATGGTTGCTAGTATATGATAGCATCCATTGATATTATGTGATATACAGAGATATTACTTTACTGTTACTTTTGTTGCTGAAGATATGTAACTGGAATTCTACTTATCATGCATACATAAATGGTATATTTGTCTCATAGTTACGTTGACCTTACCACTTAAAAACAATAGGTTCCTTCCTTTCCCAATTGGAAAATATTCATGAAAATTGTTAAAAGATGATTTGAACTCAACTTATGTTGTAAAATTATATCTTCTTTAGGTCACTGTGACCTTGATCTTTGAACTTTTCATCACAATATCTATAATTCACTTTCTTATCATAACAGTCAGACATTCTCAAAGTCTGGTGCAGGTGTAAGGTTTGTAATTCAAGTTATCATGATGATACTGACCTTCATCTCCCAAATTAATAGGTTTCTTCCTTACCTGAATGCAAGGGTATAAAGTTAAGTGTGTATATTGACTGGCAGTGAGGTTATTGTGTGGAGACCAATTTTTCTTCAACTCGCTGTGACCATGACCTTTTGACTCCAAAATTAATACATTTCTTCCTTACTGTAGAACTAAGGTGATCATGCTCATGCTGAAACCACAACATGCAAACAGACAGACTGGATTAAATGATACACTCCACCTTATGGTGTGTATATCCAAGTCAATAACATACAACACCTTCCATATATTTTATCGTAAAATTCTTGTGAAGTGCTTTATATGAAACATTATTATACAAGTTCTTATTTTGCAGTGTTTGGATTGGTTAAATGCCCCGAAGCTGTCTTTATTAAAACATTACATCACCCTCACTTGCACATGCAAGGTTGATTTGATTCCACTGACTCACCCTATGACCTCAGAAACTTGAATTATTGATGAATGAAGTGCAAAGTGTTCTTTTTAAATCAGTTTTAGCACTGAATGTATAAATCTGAACATTTTCTGTTTATTTTTTATTTTCAGTTCTATGATTCCAACCATCTAAATTCATGCTATGGTCTTATATTATGATGTAATATATTGGCTGACAGAACTGCATCATTTGTACAAAATTGGAAAACCTTCAAGTCAGAATGCTCTCTGCTACATTTGGTTGAAATTGGTCAAGTGGATTTTAAGAAGTAGAAAATAGCAATTGTTTATAGATGACAGACACTGGACCATGAACCAGGCATGCTGGATTCCACACAAGACCATACTGTAAGCTCATTTGGCCTTATGGCTATGTGAGCAAACAATCAAAACAATATAAGAAATACATCTGTTTTAATTCTTAAATCAACAATTTCAGCATGTAGGAAATAAAATAAAAAATACAATACATGCATAATTTTCATAGTCACTTAATCACATACCATTTAATTTATAGAACTCAACAACAGTTGTCCCCCTCTTTTGAGGTCATCCCCACCCCTTCTGCAGTGAAAAGATGACATTATAAGAAGGGTGACCTCCCATGAGGGGAACAAATGGTTAAAATTGCTATTTTGGTGCCTGAAAAGGTGGTCGTATAAAAGGGCTGGCCTTTCTTGAGAAGGGGCCTCTCATGATGGAAATGCCTGTATGATAAAATATCAGCTGAAAACTTTAGTGCGACTTCATTCATAGCATCATATGCAAAAGTTATTACAGTACAATGTGCATTCCACATTTTCTGCTCATGTCTATCAAGTTGTCACTGATTTACACACTAATACACTGTGTAACATTGAGGTGTAACAAGTTTATGATCACTTGGAGACATTTCTCATATTTTTTCATGGACTTTATTTTCTCATACATAATAGTTAAGTTGCTTGTATTCTATAAAGTGGCATGGTTTACTGGCACATTTGTCATCTGCCATGTTGTTAGCACTCAGGTTGTACTAACTATGGAAGGCTATACTAACTGGATGCTGTTATTTACATATTTTACTTTTCCTTGAAGATTTTGTCCCAAACAGTCAAACAGTAAAAAAAAATAAAATATAATTGTTTGCAAAACTTCTCCCATGATCAGAATGTGCTTTTATGGAATTATGGTATTTTTTAAATTTTTTTTAATGAAGGAAAGCTCTATCCCATTATAGGTCCGCCTAAAAAAAAAAAAGTAATAAAAGTTGATTTTGTGTTTGTAAGGCAGGTATGCCTCCATTATAAACCAAACTAAATCAAGTCCAAAATATAAATTTTTTTAGAACAATTTGAAAAATTGCTATAACTGCATCAGAATCTAATCTAACCACTGACTGAGCCAGGCCAGAGAAGTAGTGATAGCCCTTACTTCATGGGGTTTTGTTCTCATGAATGAAAGGTCTCTCTCAGTGAGGGACCAATAAGCTCTCTTGATAGTGAGTGAAATGCATCTTGAGATGGTGGCTGCTAAAATATCAGCTTTGCCCTTTATGGTAAGAAAAGGCTGTTCCCTACCCCTCCTTCTCCCTTTGAACCTGCTAAACAGAACCTAAGTGCCCTGACTGGCTAAAGGAGTCTATCCTGATCGTTCCCAACACAGATGTGACATTGATGGGGGATCTCAATCAGAGATGGAAGTACTGAGTGAAGTTGTTTTTTGCGAGAAAAACTGGCTGACATAGCAGGTAATCATTGTCATAATTCCCACTGAACCGTAAACATCCCTCCTTTACACAGAGGGCATTTAGTTTGCTTTTTCTCCACACTGAAGCTACAGCTAGAAGATTGATGGTTGTAAGAACAAGATTTTCAAACGAAGCCTCACTCAAAGGGGGTTTTGTCATGGCTCATAAAACACATGAAAAAGATTCTATCTCGGTATCAACAAGTGAGACACCAGTATCTGCAGCTTGAAATACCTAATAAAATCTGCTAAATGAGGATCCAATGGCCTGACCCTTGGAGAATTTAAATGTGTTTGAAACCTTTGATTGTGGTGTGCAAACATGATCTCTCTTCAAAGAGGGAGAGTTGAAAATCTACTGCAGAAAGAGAGAGGCAGCTAGGATTAATGTGTTTCCTAGAGCACCAATCACAAAAGATTCTAAACTTTGCTTCATAGACCTTAGAGGTAGATTGTCTCCAGGTCTGGATGATGCAGTTGGCAATCTTGCTCAAAAACTTAGCCAAACAGATTGCTTGAGATGAGCCAAGCATGAAAGTGGAGAATCTGTTGACTGTTGTTGTGAAAAGTCCTCTTGTGTTGTGACAGTAGATTCTTCCACTGAGGTAACACCCTGGGTTTGTTTATCAACAGGTCCAGGAGGTCACTGAACCAAGACCTTTCAGGCCACAGAGGTGCTATCAGGATAATCTGAGCTGTATATGTCCTGACCTTCTGAAGTACATGCTGAACCAACCTGAAGGGTGGGAATGCATAAGCAAACAGTCAATCCCACCTCAGTATGAAGGTGTCCACTGTCCAGACTCTTTGGTCTGGGACTGGGGAGACATAGAACAGAAGCTTGTTGTTCTGTTCTGTTGCAAATAAGTCCACCAGAGGTTTCCCCCATAGACTGAACAGGGCTTCTGCAACTGTTTGATGCAGAGACCATTCTGTGAGAACTATCCTGCCTGTCCTGAAAAAACTGTCCCCAAGGATATTTTTCTTTCCGGGAATATGATCAACTCAGAGTGTAATTCCTTCTGCCCAGTGTAGAATGTTCCAGACTTCCACTGAGAGAGACTGAGCATGAATGCCTCAGGTATGCAACCATCAACATGCTGTCTATGGAGACCATCACCCAGTGACCCCATACTTGATCTATGCACCCTTTCAGGGCAAAAAGCACATCTCTCACTTCCAAATTGATTATGTGGAGTAGACTTTCTACCATAGACCAATGGCCCTGACCAGTCGCTGAAGCTCTGGAAAAAGGGGATCACCAGATACCTCAAGTGTACAGCTACTACTCTCATAACTCTGGTAAAGACCCAGGGCACTGATGCTAGATGGAATGGCATGGCTCAGAATTGGAAAACTTCCTGGTCAATCGAAAAACAGAATTATTTTTTGTGCAGAGGAAAGATTGGGATGTGGAAATAAGCATCCTGAAGGCTGATGAAAACTGCCCTGTCTCTGGTCTTGATAGTGCTTTGATGCTGCAGTCTCCATCTAGAGGATTTCATCTTGCAGGAATTTGTTTCAGGGGGAAAGATCTATAATGAGGCTCAATTTCCTGCCTTTTTTTGGTACCAGAAAAATCTGAAAATAGAAGGCTAGTGACCAGATGTTTTCACCCTCTCTCCTGTGTCCTTCTGAAGAAGGGTGTGCACCTTTTCCTTTAGTTTGATTATATTTGACTGTTTGATTATTATGGGGTTCCTTGAGACAGGATGGTGTTCTGTGAAACACAGACATATACACTCTTTTACTATGGAAAGGACCCGCCCATCATCTGTGATGCCTGACCAGAAGGACCTGCCCATCATCTGTGATGCCTGACCAGGCCTCTGAAAAGAGAGCTACTCAGGCTCCTACTGGTTTTAAAGGAAAAGGGATGCACTGCAAGAGAGGTAATGAATTCCAAGAATCACCCCCCCCCACCCCACGAAAGGGAAAGCAGTCAGTATATTTCTTTGCCTTGCCTTTCCAGCCTGTCTTGTGGATGACCATTGCAGAGGGGGTTTGAAAGAGGGTTGCCTACTGGGCTGCTGTGGTTGCATACCTTTTGGAATTTGGTCCCCCCCCCCCCCCCCCCCATGGTTCAATCAGGCTAAATTTGCTTCTTGGCTGGTTTTGATAGACCAGAAGCTAATGCAAGGGACAAGTGTTGATGGTCGTTTAGGTCATGACATGCAATGGAAGGAATGAGACTGCCAAATAAGGTCTCTGATTCCAGGAGAGCAGGAGGTTCTTGCTATGGTCTAGCAAGACCCCTGAGGTGTCCAAAATGACATCTCTGTGGAGGCTGAGTAACTCTGTCAACTGTGCCATGGGTCTGAACCTCTCTATCTGAGATGATCCCTCCTGAGCAGAAGGTAGTGGTCTCCATGCCTCAACACCCATTCTGCTAGGAGGCCATGCAGAGGCCATCCATGGTGCTGCAGGATGACGATTAAGATTCCTCCCATGAGAGGGGAAACTCTACATCTTGAAGGGATTGAATGGCAACATGGGAAAGAGGGGGAACATTGGTCCAAACCCCTTTCTCGGTAGAGTGCATAAATGCAGGCTCTGTCCCTGTGATAGAATAATTCGGTAGTGTGGAGAAAAGGGGAATTTCAACCCGATACCTGACTCCGCACCTAGAGTCATCAAGTATTGATCGGTGACCGATGTGCACATAACGATGCTAATTCGCCAGTGACTGATGTCCTTTGCCTGGTGAAACCCACTGTTGATGACTGATACCTCATGCCCGGTGATGTTTGACTGCTGCCAGTTGACCGGTACTGACTCTGAACCATCAGGCTTAGTCCTTGGACTCAGACTCAGACTCTTTCCTCATGCTGTGGCATATGTTTGCACTTTCCAAACCATGCATTTATCATATATAGGAGACAGAGAGACTGAAAATACACTGTTCAAATCATCAAGGGCTGAATGAGATTTGTGAACACATAAAATGAAATAATACTGATATGATCATTGACTCCAGACAACAGACCTCATAATCATACCAATATTTATGGCAAATATAGTTTATTTTCCACGGAAAAGAACATTTCAAGATTTTTTTTAAATAAATAGATCTCAACTTGTAAATTTCCTATTCACTATCTTTAACTAAATAAAACATTCTAGCTTTAGTAACATATACCTGGCCCTGGTTTCATTAAAATTCTCAAAATTTCTCCTAAAATTTAGATTTTACATTATCTTGCTGATGATATGTCTAACAATATAAATATTTTTGTCAGAAGTAGAGATTGTGGAAAGGATAAAAAAATCCCTATATAGATTTTAATTTTAACATATGGAAACCATTTTATTCTGGAATAAAAGATTGGAGGAATTCTTCAAATTTGAGGAAATCCTCAAAATTTCATCAAAGATATGGAAAAGTCTAGATTTTTAAGACGGTATTATAATCCCTGATGCATGCTGAAAGTTCTGTGAAAAAAACATTGTTACCAACCAAGCAATAGAAGATATTCAGACATCTCTTTTTGAGGAAGAACATTTGAGATTCCTAGTGAAACTATGGTCTAGAATTTAATTCTTCCATAGAGACAATGCAAAATTTAAAGAATGGACAAATTCCTTACTATATGAGAATAACATAATGCATGAAATCCATAAAATCAGTTTAAAAAGTGTGGATATTTGAGATGGCTGCAATCTCTAGTAATACCATTGAACCTGCTTTAATGATCATTTCTCTTAAGCAATCACATCTTGAACAGTCAGTTCTGTTTAGGTCCTTTAAACTATTATAGAAACAAACCCCTATTATTCAAGCACCTGTCATAAGAAGCCCTTTCTCATGGTGGGCTTAATATGATAGGTTTGACTATATATATATATTCAGTAAAGATTGTTTATAACATTTCACAGGGGACTGGGATTTTTAGAATGTTATAACCGAGAAACGTTATATCCATATTCATCTTTTTTTTTCTCTCTTAAAAATGTTTATGGATATGTCCATGTCAAAGACATTGGACATACTTGTAGTAAACAATTTATACTGGTATGATTACTGTCAGAACTCATACATAATAGTAATACAATTTCAAACATACATCTGTATAAATACATGTTATCATGAGAGATAAAAAAAAAGATAAACCAGTAAGTTCTAACAGCCAATGAAAGTGTCAACATACATGTACATGTACCAGCCGCTGAATCATAAAAATCACTTTTATGTGAAATCGTCTTCATTCAATAACTTGGTTGCTTCCTGCCCATCACTAATTTTACAAACAATATCCCCATGGTACAACAAATTTACATTTCAATTGTTGGTATCACAGGTGTAACTATCAGAATTAACATAATCCAATAAATCAATATCCTTGTTACCAGACCCAAGTAGGCATCATGCACCATAGCAAGGGGAATATCATCAGCATCGCTATCACTGGTAATTATGCTTGCTCACTAAACCCTGCCTCAACAAAACTGTCTGAAACACAATCTGTGAAAATATCATCCC
Organism: Margaritifera margaritifera; assembly: GCA_029931535.1. Classification (NCBI taxonomy): domain Eukaryota; kingdom Metazoa; phylum Mollusca; class Bivalvia; order Unionida; family Margaritiferidae; genus Margaritifera; species Margaritifera margaritifera. Next base: position 233,518 of record JAQPZY010000975.1, on the reverse strand, counting down.
ATGCATCATAAATCATATTGATTGTGGACAGTACATTTATTTCATGAAAGAGACATTTTTTCTTTTCTGACTGGCTAATTTTCAGACATTTTTAGAACAGTCAGAATTCAAATGAATACGAGACTTACTTCAAGCAGTATTTAATTAGTCAACATACAGGTATAGAATGATAGCTAAAGGATATTTCTAAATTATTGAGTCAAAAAAGTACAAAATAGAAACATTTCATTTCTTTTCATGCTTTAATTGCATTGAACCAACAACCCATGATTCTAAAGTACCGATTATGAATGAGGTGTGATTATAACGTTTTTGACACCTGGCATCTTTGTTAAGCCTTTGTTATTTATTGATTATGAATGATGTGTGATTATCACGCTTTTGTTACCCGGCCCTTTTACTGTTACACTTTTGTTATTTAAATGACCACCACTGTTTACCTGGCTTTGTTTTGTCAGAATATAAAAACATTACAATTGAGATAATTTTCTAAGGCAGACCATACAAATCAAATGCTATAACGAATTAAACGCTGCTACAAAGGAACGTTATAGCAAAACCTTTGGAATACATAGTAATTAGTAATTTGGCTGGGAAAATTAAAGTAAAACATTCTAACAAAGGAAATGTTGTATCCAAGAACATAATAAACAATCTTTACTGTATATATATATATAGAGCTCAAGATGTTATGCAATAAAGAAGCACATTGGTAAAGCAAACAAACTCAATTTCTTTCTATGAAAGTAACAAAGTCTTATACAAAAGGTCAATATATCCAACAAAGTATACAATCAGATTCATCATCATTTCTTTGCAATAGGAAGATGAAAGATGTGCATAAAATATTAAAGCAAGATATTCTACTGCTGTGTTAAGTATTTACTAATGTGATGTTACACTAATGCAAAGAACAAATAAATAATGTTCATAAAATCAGGGACTGACACTCTACTGCCCCAAAAAGAATTTCCACAAATCTAGATTTGGGGATAAATGTATGTGTAAAGTTTCATGGCAATCCTCCAAGTAGTTTAGGAGGAGTAGCAATAACAAACTTATACTAACAGACACACGACTGATGAATGGATGGACAACAGACGGTCTTATAAGCTCTTCTGGTTTATGACCAGTAGAGCTAAAAATTACAGCATAATGACAGATAACAAAACAAGAGTCTCTCAAAGAAACTTATGCTCTACTGTCTGAAAAGAGTTTCCAGGAATCCAAGGTAAGACCATTTCTTCTTGTTAACTGCCAAGTGTTGAATCCATCACTAAAATTCTCAAGCAACACAAATATTTTTCAAGTTGGCCACTGTGGTGGCCATACTGGATGTCAGATTGGCACCATCTTCATTTAGGAGCATCTATACATCATTAAAAGTCTTGTGGTTAAAACTCCATTTCAATATGACTACCTATTCAGGAGGAGTATTGATCACAAGATTTACATTTTCCCATCATGACAGCCATATCTGATGCAAGATTAGCACCATATTCATTTAGAACCAACAAGACATCAAAGTAGTTTTTTGTAGTGAAAACCCAATGTCAATATGACCATCCATTCAGGAAAAGTAGTGATAAATTTTATTCAAGATGTCTGCTGTGGTGGCCATATTGAATGTCAGAGCAGCCCCAATTTCATTTAGGACCAACTAGGCATTGGGATGAATGTGCACGAAATGTTTCATGGCAATCATCCAAGTAGTTTAGACATAGTGATAACAAGCTTGTGTAAATGGATCGAAAACAGACAATGGATGACAGACCATTCTGTAAACTATTCTGGTCTATGACCTGGAGACCTAAAAAAAGGGACTGATGCTGTACTGACTGAAAAGAATTGCCTGGAATTCCACAATACATCCATTTTCATCCATCCTTTTATTCTTTTTAACAGCCAAGTATTGAAACCATCTCTGATATTCTTGAGAAACTCAAACATAAAAAATTTGGTTACAAAAATATTTTCTTACATGTTTGAGTTAATATGTTCATAAGACCATACCTAGTGCAGAACAAAAATCATTGTCATTGCCTTTGACTTTGAACCTATTACCAGGTATAGAAGATAACTGAATTTGACTCAGACAATTTCAAGATGTACCCACTAAGTTTGGTTAATTCTATAATATATTAGATATATCCACAAAATGGGTTTCATAAAAATCCATTTGTACTTGTTTGTGGTATCATGCTCACATGCCAGTACAGCTAAAAAAAAAACTGAATCATGATCTCTGATGCTAAAATCAATATCAGAATGCAGATTATCAACCTGTTTATTGCGGTGTAACTAAATACAAAGTCTGGTTAAAATTAATTTGTATATGTATAAGTCATGTGTTCTTAAGCTCAATAAAGTACAAAATTGCAAGCAATGACCTCTAGATTAACCCCAAGATCAATTAGGTCTGGTTTTCAAACTCCTACACAAAAGTGTGGACATCTTGGCAGTCAAATGTGAGCCATTTTTATTCAGAACCATTTTTACATTGCAAGAATTGCTTTAGTAAAAACTATATGCCAATGCTACAATTTGTGCAAGAGTAGGTAGTGATAACACGTTTTTTTGGCCACTTTGGTACCATGTTGGAGGTCAGATAAGCACCATTTTCATTCAGAACCAGCTACCTATTGTGATAGTGTTTTAGTGAAACCTCATGCTGATTGGACCATCAATACAGGAGAAGCAGCTATATAAAATTTCCAGGTTGGCTGTCATGGCAGCCATTTGGAGATAGGATCAAAATCATCTTAATATGGCCACACTGAAAAGTTTTTGGTTATATCCAGGAATCGAGGATGTACCCTCTCAAATTTGGAGCCATCCACCATCAAAATAAAACTCCATCACCATCAACATGTATATATTTCAAATTTGTTAGAAAATTAACAAGAGGCCCAAGTGGACCTGATATCACTCACCTGTAAATGACATATGTTACCTTTTGAATGCACATTCACACATATACTGAAACTATGGAGGGGAATGAAATGGTTGGAGCACTAAGTTGGTACATTGTCTATTCATGTTGTTCTATATATATATATATATATATATATATATATATATATATATATATATATATATATATATATATGTATGATCAAACATTAGATGTAGGAATAATTTGCAAGAAAATGGGATAAAAAGTATAAAAATATTCAACACAAAGTGATTAGAAAACATTTATTGTCTCATTATTGGTTGGTTGATTCTTAACAGCACTGTCAGTACTTAATTTGGCTATATAATGCCAAACAAGTGGGAGCTAGTTGCTTTTTCCAAGGACACACCAAAGTGGCAGACCATCATGCAGCTCACTGGCCCAGTATCATAAGTTTGGAAAAAAAGATACAAGTGATGCTGTATATATAAGAATATTAATTAATGTTTAAACCTACATGCCCCTATGACCCTATTCCATGGGGCCCAGCCCTAGGGTAAGTTGGAAATCATCAATATTCCCACCCTATGGCAATGAAAAGGTCAAGTCATTTATGCAACCAGCAATGGCTCTTGGGTATCTGCCTCAAGGTTACAACTTAGAAACTGTTCATAGTCACACCGTTGAAGTATATATGCACTTGTGTTGTCTTGCAAAGAGAGTTCATTCTTGTAGTCAGCATAGATTCCAGGGTCTGTCCTTACCCCACACCCCCACCCTTGGCATCACAACTTAGAAACCACTAGGATCCCCATCCAGCGAAGTCACAGTAGCTGAATGATTCAGGCACTGGGCTCGTGAACAGAAGGGCACAAGTTTTATTCCCACCACTGGATCTACCTAGACTGGCTAAGAAATTCTGTTTTAAGGGTTTTCGTCTTAGTAATTAAATCTGGCAATGTTTCAGGAGAAGAGAATATTGGGTTATTTGCTGAAAATACAAAATATACATTTAAAATAATTTGTGCTTAATGGCACTGAATATATGAAATATAAAAAACAACAGGCACTTTAATATAGCATAGTAGCATCTTTCAAACTCCAGTTGACCAAAATATCAAACTTGCTTAAGAATTTCAGATGTGGGTGAGAATTATGCAATAATTTTTGCCAATAAATTTAAAAATTTTGACTCCTGATTTACAAAAAGAAGAAGCAAAATTAAATGTTGCCCCTTCAAAGATGCAATTTCTTCCAAGCAAATAACAATTATGTAATTAATTCTAATCCTTAAACAAATCTAAGGTTTCCTCAATGGCACATCAGAGATGCACAACTACATTCTGGGTGGTTGGGCTCATCCCACTTTAAGGTGTTTGACCTACAGGCTTTGGTTAGTTTTGTTGGATTTCTTCCTTTACATTTTTTATATTAGTGTGCAGCAGAGAGGCACAATATATTGGTTTGGTTTGGCTCAGCCCTGTAAGGTGTTTTTGCCAACAGACTAGTGGCTCAGCCCTGTAAGGTGTTTTTGCCAATAGGCTAGTGGCTCAGCCCTGTAAGGTGTGTTTGCCAATAGGCTAGTGGCTCAGCCCTGTAAGGTGTTTTTGCCAATAGGCTAGTGGTTCAGCCCTGTAAGGTGTTTTTGCCAACAGGCTAGTGGCTCAGCCCTGTAAGGTGTTTTTGCCAACAGGCTAGTGGCTCAGCCCTGTAAGGTGTTTTTGCCAACAGGCTAAGATTAGTTCTGTTGGGCAATGAGTAAAGTGTCTTGTCTAAGGACGCAACAAGGCAGATAACCCAGATTGACCAAAGTATAAAAAAGACAGCAATTTTGCCTAGAAGACCAGCATGCTAACTACTATTTATTGGTGTGCATCATAGATGGCACAACTATATATTGGTTTGGTTGGGCTAAGCCTGCTTTAAGGTTTTTGCCTACGAGGCACTTCAGAGGTATCATATCAGTGTGGCAATAAGGGAGGTTTATCAAACAATCTCAGCATAATAAATTATTGGTGAGCATCAGAGACACACAACATCCTGGATTGGATGGTTTCAGCCTGCTTTAAGATGTTTTGCCAGGAGGCTTTGATTAGTTTTGTTGGGCAATGAGAGTAAAGCATCTTGCTTAGGGACACAAGAAGGCAACCAACCCTGCCTTACCTGTGAATTAAACCCGGTACTCCTGCATAGGATTATTATCTCTACATTCATTCCCATAATTGTGTAAATTCATTAATGTTACAAACTCATCTAATATCCATAATTTATTTTTCTATTTAGAGTGTTACTTGTCATGTGTCTGTTTTATAGGTTTTCTTCAGTTTTAGATTATATATTTTTCATTTTAATCCATAAGGCGTTTCATTTTTCTAATTGTTAGAATTTGGTCTATTAAAATTATGCATCCCGTTTTTAAATTTTTTAAAAATTGGTTTAACCTTTGTTTCTGCAAGGGGACAAACTTTGCAAAACCCTAAACCTGTGATTCTCAATAGTCAACATAACAGGTTACTTCCCTTGCTTCCTCTCAATTGTCTCTATCATAGGTTAATTCCCTTGCTTTCCTTTAATAGGCACACTAGCAAGTAATCTCATACAACATACTATGTGCTACTATGTTGTATGTACTATACATGCTTTTACATGAACTGAATCTCCTGACATTCTACAAGTACTATAAACAAGTAGAAAGCGATAGAGAGAGAGAAATTAAAGGTATGCTAAGAAAAAACAAATTGATTACATTGCATAAGAATGAAGAACTGTTTAATAACAGCACCGAATTCCATATCTAGAAAGTCTTTCCTGTTCTCGAAGTCATGACTATAAGGTGGTGAACACCACTCTGAATAAAAAGCCCTTAATGTGTTCACAGCTCAGTCAATCACATGCAAAATAGCCTCATTAATATGTGCAGATTTAGTTTTTAATCAAATTCATCCAAGATCTCTGAGAAATAAGCTTCAACAGCAAATTTGATCACAATCTGTTAAAAAAAAAGGAACCTCTAGAGTGTTCACAAACATGCTGACAGACAAATGACAGATGACACTTGACTGATGCAGAGCCAGATCATAAGCTCACTTACCTTCAGCCAGGTGAGCAAAACTGAATCAGTAAAAGAATGGCATGCAAAGCCGATCCTTTTGATTACCCCCTTTAAATTCACACCCCCTTGCTGCAATATGCAAAAATTTCTAAAACTTGTGATTTTTAACCACCATAAAGAACCTATACTGAACAAAATCGAAGATATTTCACATACAAGGTGATGACAATTGCATCCCAGGTATTATTGTACTGAAGAGGAAAATGGAACATGAATGGAACATTTTCCCACAAAATCACTCACTATGAAAGATTTCCATCAATACATACAAAGCTGGGAGAAAATAAGCATCTGCTCATGAACATTGTTGGCCAAAACTTGAATCTTAAACACAGCCAGACCTTGGGTCAATGTGTTTGTCAAGTTTCATGGCAATCCTCCCAGTAGTTTAGGTGGAGCAGTGATAAGAAACTTGTGCTAACAGAAGGATGGACAACAGGCGACTGCATAAGCTCTTCCAATGTTTAACATAAAGAATTAAAATATGCATTGCCAGTAAACAGAGGACATGAAAAAATTCAGATGTGTCTCATATTGCTAGGTTTGATATGAGGTTATAGGTATTGTTTTACAACTATTTTCAGATCATAAGCATACATTGTGCTATTTAAATAGAGACCAAAAGTTAAGTTAAATTTATCTATGTACCACACCAAAACAAATGCAAAAAAGTGTCATATTTTAAGCACTTTTTTGCATTAATTGGTAAGCTGCCACCTTACTTTCTTGGAGAGGCAAATGTAGATATAAAATATGTCTATATGTCTATGCAGTGTGATTAAAACTTAGATCTCTGACATAACAGGAGTTTCAAAGACACTGATATACAAGGTCATGACCTGTTGACCTTTTGATTCACCAATCCAAGTTAAAACTTTTACTTTTATGAAAGTACATCATTTGGAACATACAATTTCTACTAATAACTCTCCCTCACATAAAATGCAATGCTTTATCTGATACATTACTAAAAATAAATGGACTGCGAATTCCACAGATCACAAAAACATCAATCCTTATCTGTGCCTGTCAGATTCACATTCTGTAAGTACATCTTAATTTTAATCAGATTGTATGTCAATAGAGAACCTTACCATTCATTTCTGTTAAAGACTTTCAAAACTGATATGTTGTCAGGCATATTGTCCAAGTATGTACAAATGACATGGCAAGTAGCAGTAGTGTTGTGCAGATTCAATTATAAAAATATCTGTATTAATTTAATACAGTCAGTTTATAAAAGAAATATAAATGTCCCTCAACTTAGCACTTGTTTTTTTTTAGGGTCATTTTACTCAATCAAACCTGTGTATCATGGTCACCAAACGGGCCTGCAGACTTGGGGGTAACAGTCTTGTGTTTCATTGTCATCAAATGGGCCTGTAGACTATGGGGTAACAGTCTTGTGTTTCATGGTCACCAAATGGGCCTGCAGACTATGGGGTAACAGTCTTGTATTTCGTGATCATCAAATGGGCCTGCAAACTTATGTTAACAGTATTGTATTTTATGGTCATCAAATGGGCCTGCAGACCTAAAGTCTTGTGTTTCATGGCCACCAAATGGGCCTGCAGACTTGGGGATAAAAGTCTTGTGTTTCATGGTCATCAAATGAGCCTGCAGACTTAGGGGTAACAGTATTGTGTTTCATAGTCATCAAATAGGCCTGCAGACCTAAAGTCTTGTGTTTCATGATCACCAAATGGACCTGCAGACTTATGTTAACAGTATTGTGTTTTATGGTCATCAAATGGGGCTGCAGACTATGGGGTTACAGTCTTGTGTTTTATGGTCATCAAATGGGCCTGCAGACATATGGGTAACTGTATTGTGTTTCATGGTCACCAAATGGGCTTGCAATCTTAAAGGTACAAATCTTGCGTTTTATGGTCAATAAATGGGCATTCAGACTTAGGGGCAACAGTCTAGTGTTTTATGGTCAATAAATGAGCATTCAGACTTAGGGGCGACAGTCTAGTGTTTTATGGTCAATAAATGAGCATTCAGACTTAGGGGCAACAGTCTTGTGTTTTATGGTCAATAAATGGGCATTCAGACTTAGGGGCAACAGTCTTGTGTTTTATGGTCAATAAATGGGCATTCAGACTTAGGGGCGACAGTCTAGTGTTTTATGGTCAATAAATGAGCATTCAGACTTAGGGGCAACAGTCTTGTGTTTTATGGTCAATAAATGAGCATTCAGACTTAGGGGCAACAGTCTAGTGTTTTATGGTCAATAAATGGGCATTCAGACTTAGGGGCGACAGTCTAGTGTTTTATGGTCAATAAATGAGCATTCAGACTTAGGGGCGACAGTCTAGTGTTTTATGGTCAATAAATGAGCATTCAGACTTAGGGGCAACAGTCTTGTGTTTTATGGTCAACAAATGGGCATTCAGACTTAGGGGCAACAGTCTTGTGTTTTATGGTCAATAAATGGGCATTCAGACTTAGGGGCAACAGTCTTGTGTTTTATGGTCAATAAATGAGCATTCAGACTTAGGGGCAACAGTCTTGTGTTTTATGGTCAACAAATGGGCATTCAGACTTAGGGGCAACAGTCTTGTGTTTTATGGTCAATAAATGGGCATTCAGACTTAGGGGCAACAGTCTTGTGTTTTATGGTCAACAAATGGGCATTCAGACTTAGGGGCAACAGTCTTGTGTTTTATGGTCAATAAATGGGCATTCAGACTTAGGGGCGACAGTCTTGTGTTTTATGGTCAACAAATGGGCATTCAGACTTAGGGGCGACAGTCTAGTGTTTTATGGTCAATAAATGGGCATTCAGACTTAGGGGCAACAGTCTAGTGTTTTATGGTCAATAAATGGGCATTCAGACTTAGGGGCAACAGTCTTGTGTTTTATGGTCAATAAATGGACATTCAGACTTAGGGACATTTGTCTTGTGTTTTATGGTCAATAAATGGGCATTCAGACTTAGAGGCAACAGTCTTGTGTTTTATGGTCAATAAATGGACATTCAGACTTAGGGACATTTGTCTTGTGTTTTATGGTCAATAAATGGGCATTCAGACTTAGAGGCAACAGTCTAGTGTTTTATGGTCAATAAATGGGCATTCAGACTTAGAGGCAACAGTCTAGTGTTTTATGGTCAATAAATGAGCATTCAGACTTAGGGGCAACAGTCTTGTGTTTTATGGTCAATAAATGGGCATTCAGACTTAGGGACATTTGTCTTGTGTTTTATGGTCAATAAATGGGCATTCAGACTTAGAGGCAACAGTCTAGTGTTTTATGGTCAATAAATGGGCATTCAGACTTAGGGGCAACAGTCTTGTGTTTTATGGTCAATAAATGGGCATTCAGACTTAAAGGCGACAGTCTAGTGTTTTATGGTCAATAAATGGGCATTCAGACTTAGGGACATTTGTCTTGTGTTTTATGGTCAATAAATGAGCATTCAGACTTAGAGGCAACAGTCTTGTGTTTTATGGTCAATAAATGGGCATTCAGACTTAGGGGCAACAGTCTTGTGTTTTATGGTCAATAAATGGGCATTCAGACTTAGAGGCAACAGTCTTGTGTTTTATGGTCAATAAATGGGCATTCAGACTTAGAGGCAACAGTCTTGTGTTTTATGGTCAATAAATGGGCATTCAGACTTAGAGGCAACAGTCTTGTGTTTTATGGTCAATAAATGGGCATTCAGACTTAGGGGCAACAGTCTTGTGTTTTATGGTCAATAAATGGGCATTCAGACTTAGAGGCAACAGTCTTGTGTTTTATGGTCAATAAATGGGCATTCAGACTTAGGGGCAACAGTCTTGTGTTTTATGGTCAATAAATGGGCATTCAGACTTAGAGGCAACAGTCTAGTGTTTTATGGTCAATAAATGGGCATTCAGACTTAGGGGCAACAGTCTTGTGTTTTATGGTCAATAAATGGGCATTCAGACTTAAAGGCGACAGTCTAGTGTTTTATGGTCAATAAATGGGCATTCAGACTTAGGGACATTTGTCTTGTGTTTTATGGTCAATAAATGAGCATTCAGACTTAGTAGTTTAACTGTTGCAAAAATAAGTTTTACCAGTGACATGTCAGCGAAGATGGTAAACCAGTTGTAATGTCCTCAAATCCTCAAACACAAGTTTTATTCTCATTATACCACAATCTAGAAACTTTTGTTTAAAAAAAAATCAACAAACATAATTCTTTGTGCCTCTATATCGCAAAGAAGGTCATGATGGGAAAATATTATCAAAATTAGGACAGTATATTCCAGATTTTACTGCCACTAATTCTGATGTCTGACCAAACAGAAAGTGCACTACATTCACAGTTGTACAAATATGTTCTGTTAGCAGATGACCTTTAAGTATATACTGATTACATAAGCAAGTGACTTATCATCCTCAAGTTTAAGTACAGGTGGTTGCTATATGGAGGTGACCACTGAAGCAGTTTTGACTGTATGCTTACAATGTTCCAAATATGTACAATTACATATAAATAAAAACTTAACACATCATTTTTCTTATCAGGTTTTTTACAGATGCAGTTATCATGTCAAAATATAAAAAATGTACTGTATACTGTTCTTTCTACCAATTAAATATAATTATGTAATACACAAATTCCCCCAGGACATATAAAAGCACTTATACCAATTCTTCGTTTACCAGTCATTCATCCTTCCCTTGAAAGTGTTTATGAGATCTTGTTAATTGTTAAGCATTCAAGTGAAAACAGTCAAGCACAGCAAAGAAGGGTGTACAAAATTATGTCTTCTTTAATTGTGGAAGTTATGTATTTCTGCTAAATTAAGTAGAACTATCACTTTGTGCAGCCATCCATCGGAAAACATCATTAAACCTATCATATGTCATGAGTCTATTAACTTATAAGGTATTCTGTCGCTCTTTCTGCATCCCAATTTTGTGAAGACAATGCTACACGCACTTTGTTCTGAAAGAAAGGTACAACATTATATTAAAACTATAATTTCTATTGTATTGCTCAGGGAATTTGCACTATACAAAATGCATGGACAAAGAAATTGCTGTAAAAATTTACCCTAGAGTTTGTTTCAAAAGGAAAATCGATCAAGTATTAGGGTGTTTTTTGTTTTATAGATGATTTAATATGAATTGAAAAAACCTATACATATCAGGACCTGCAGCAAAGTTGCATTCATGAGGAACTGTGCCATAAAATCTGTTAAAGCAATTAAAGATTTCCATTCATGTAAATAATGTAATGGATTGCTATGGGTAATTAATTTGTTAAAATTCTTTAATCCAACACTGTTTAATCTATTATCAATGTGTAGCAATTTATTAAAATAACCATATTCATGTCACTTGGTATTTATTAAAATAACCATATTCATGTCACTTGGTATTTATTAAAATAACCATATTCATGTCACTTGGTATTTATTAAAATAACCATATTCATGTCACTTGGTATTTATTAAAATAACCATATTCATGTCACTTGGTATTTATTAAAATAACCATATTCATGTCACTTGGTATTTATTAAAATAACCATATTCATGTCACTTGGTATTTATTAAAATAACCATATTCATGTCACTTGGTATTTATTAAAATAACCATATTCATGTCACTTGGTATTTATTAAAATAACCATATTCATGTCACTTGGTATTTATTAAAATAACCATATTCATGTCACTTGGTATTAATTGTAAAGAATGAAGGTTGATGGTCTGCAACAATCTACAGTAGAACACTGATTATCCAGACAGCAATTATGTCAAATGTTTTATACTACAGGTAAATTAGCAGTCCCATATTATACCTTTTTTCCCCAAAAAATCTTAATAAATTCACAACTAAAGACAAAATGCTGCATCTGCTTCATACTGCCAAGTAATGGCTTAAAATATATTAAAAATCAATACATATTCAGACTCTAATCACAAAATCGAGGTCTTCTGATGTGTTTGATAACTGATCTTGAGTGAAATAATGTGAACATGTAAAAAGCAAAAATAATGCTGAAAACAAGTTAAATAGAATTTAGGAACTATCTTCTATTGCACAAAAATATTTCAGAATTTGCCAAAACCCTAATAAGAGACAAAAAGGTTACATACTTTATTTGCTCACATATAAGTTGGATCCAACAGCAAACTGCATTGACCCAGACCCAGATCCAGACCCAGATCTGCCACTGCATTATGCTCTAGCAGATCTGGGTCTATGCAGTTTTTTTTTTACAACTAATGAGTAGAACAAACAAACATAGACCCTGATCTGCCAGCACATTATGCAATGGCAGATCAGGTTCCATGTTGTTTGTAGATGGCCCTGACTTTAACATGAGTATAAATGGTAGAAGAAAACCAGTCTTGAGTGACTCCTCTTTCTGCCAAGGAAAACTGATTCCTCATGATAGGTGTTCTCTTAAAAGTGGTTAGCGCTTTATACAAGACCTCCAAGTGGGCCTGGCCTGAATTCACTTATCTGGCTGACATGTGCCCAATAGCCAATGCAAAACAGTTGCCCAAGAAATACGAGGCAGTAGGAAGCCTTCTGTGAAAATTTCTTCCAATGCTGTCGATCAAATATGTTAAGAAAACAATTGTTTCAAGGTTTCTATATTTGCTTGCATATTCATCCATGTCTGATGGCAAATCAGATAATTTGTTCAGTACTGAAAGGCTCTATGCCAGGATACTGTTGCTGATGAAATTCTGTTGAGCAACTTTTTTGAGCTTAGGTTGTTTCAATGTTTTTCTATTTTTAGTAATGGTGGCCATATTTGGTGGTGGACTGGCATCACTTATACAAATTTGAAAGCCCTTTATGCTAAGGTGCCTTCTGTCAGAGTTAGTCAAATTTATTGAGCAATTTTGATAAAGAATTGATTGAAGGGTTTTCTATTTGTAGCAACATTGGTCACATCTGATTGGCATTGCCTATAACAAATTGAAAATATGCCAGGATGATTTTTGTCAAATTTGGTTTATTTTGTTCAGCATTTTTTATTTAGAAAAAAATATATAAAGCTTTTCATATTTTTAGTAATAGCTGCCATATTTGATGGTGGATTGGCATCATATGTATAAAACTGAAAGCTCTTTAGGCCCGGATGTTTTCTGCAAAACATGGTAAAATTTTGTTGAGCAGTTTTTGAGAAGTTGTTGTTTAAAGTATCTTTTCTATTTTTGCAATGGTGGCCATATTGGTATAATTTATATAAGTCTCAAAGGCATTCATGCTAGGATCCTTTGTCAAATTCTGTTCAGTAGTTTCTTAAAATAAGTCATTTAAATGTTGTTTTATTTTTAGTAATGGTGACCATATTTGATGGTGGATTGGCATCAACTGAACAAATCTGAAAGACCTTTATGCCAACCTGCTCTCTGAAAAATTGGTAACATTTTGTTTTACGGTTTCTGAAAAGAAGTTATTTATAGGTTTTTCTAGTTTTAGTAATGCTGGCCATGTTTAATCATGGATCCACATCATTTTGTACCAAACTAAAATACCTTTATGCTTCAATGCTTTCTGTCAAATTTGGTCAAATTCTTTTTTGCGGTTTTTAAGAAGTAATTTAAAGGCTTTTCAAGTTTTAGCAATGGCAGCCATATTAGATAACATATCAACTGAACAAATCTAAAAGACCTTGATGCCTGAATGCTCAGTGTAAAGTTATGTAAAAATTGGTCAAATGGTTTTTGAAAAGTTGAAAAGTTGTAAATAACAATTGTGATCAGACAATCCACAACAGTTCATGGATGACACACAATGAAACACAAGTCCCTCAAAGACCATTTCTTTTTTTAACTGCTGAGTGTTGAAACCATGAACAGTAGTGTACTTACAAAGATGGTACTTAATTTAACAAGAAATATTTAGCTTTTGAATTGCAATGGTAACTTTGATATATGCCAGTGTATAAGTTTCATTATGGTTATTTTCTTCTTTCTATATCTGTTTCTCCAGTTTCATACATGACTACTGTATGACTGACATACAATGAAAATGTTTGAAGCAGCTTGTTGATTACAGTTCCTTACAAATAATTCTGTAGTTTATTTCTGGGCCGAAATTATTGATAATTCCATGAATTCCCACTCCCCTTTTGGGTCGATATGATGTAAATTAGAGATGAAATGAACCCACTCCATTTGTGGTCATATAAACCTCAACTGCTACAGTAACAGGAATGAAATCAAATATTGGTGAACAAAACTACAAGGGAAGTAACTGTGTTTATGTTGGGTCAATGATGTAAGAAGGTTACTGTGTTCTTTGATATATTTAGAAGTAGAACATGAAAGATGTGATGAATCACGTGTAGTTAATATAGCACTCTCTCAATATAAGGCCTGCCATTATCCCCATTATTAGGTGAGTATGGGCATGGATCCCATTTATTAGGTGGTACTAAAATTACATACATCATGTACTTCATAATAAGGTGGTCTCACTATAAGGGAGTATACTCCATGTCTCCCATTGACAGCATTATAATGAGGGAGTAATGTATTTGATGCCATCTAAATAATACTGCAACTATCAGATCATCAGTTATTAGCCTAACTTGCTGGAAATCAGTAAATATCCTATATTTTACACACACAATCGAACAGTTCAATTTAAAATAGTATGTACTGTAACCATTGTTAACAACATGAATTACTTGCTCAGAGACCAATGTTTAAGCAATGCAAAATGTGCAGTGAAAGATGTGCATATACTAAGATTGCCATTTAAAAAAATTGTATTTAATTCACAATTTTTTTATTTTTATTGTATGATAACTGATAGGATACTAACCGCATCAAATCCCATTCCTGATAATTGTGCTACTTTTGCGTCTAGTTCTGGTGTTCTATTTGGACCTGAAAGTTGAAATTTCTGTTGTAATACAGTTTAAAGACTACATCAAGGAGCTTACATCAGTGATCATTTCAAATGAAATTTATGAAATGAGATTAAAAATTTCAATCGTTTCCAAGCGTTGGTGAGCACAGATAAAAAAATGATTCCATTAAATATAACCTCAAAATATTTAAGTGACATAACTCAGAAGCATACTGAGATGCCTCCAAAATTATACTTTGCTTCACATGATATCATGATGTGACTTGTGGTGGCACAAGGTGTTATAATATGATACAACATAAAAAAACATGATAAGGCTTAATCTATGTTAACCGAGATAACACAGCAGTCATGTGACAACCTAGACAACACAGCTGTAATGTGACAACCTAGATAACACAGTAGTCATGTGATAACCTAGCCAAAACAGCAGTCATGTGACAACCTAGATAACACAGTAGTCATGTGATAACCTAGACAACACAGCAGTCATGTGACAACCTAGATAACACAGTAGTCATGTGATAACCTAGCCAACACAGCAGTCATGTGACAACCTAGATAACACAGTAGTCATGTGATAACCTAGACAACACAGCAGTCATGTGACAAACAAGATAACACAGTAGTCATGTGATAACCTAAACACAGTTGTAATGTGACAACCTAGATAACACAGTAGTCATGTGATAACCTAGACAACACAGCTGTAATGTGACAACCTAGATAACACAGCAGTCATGTGATAACCTAGCCAACAAAGCAGTAATGTGACAACCTAGATAACACAGTAGTCATGTGATAACCTAGCCAACACAGCAGTCATGTGACAACCTAGATAACACAGTAGTCATGTGACAACCTAGATAACACAGTAGTCGTGTGATAATCTAGCCAACACAGCAGTAGTGTAATAGAAACACATCATAAATGGGTCTAATGATAATGATAATGTCAAGAGACTAGCATTATGGCTCAAATAATTTCTCATGGTCAAAGGAAGCATACAGTGTGCATATGCTCCAAATGTCAATTAACCAAACCGACACAGTGTCTCCCCCCAATTTCAAATACTGTGAATTCTTTACTATTCTTGCGGTACCACTTTTTAAGGTTTTCATGGGTAAAGTAGAACACATATTGTCACAATGAAATGTGAACCAAGCTGATCTTCTAAGCCCAAATCTTCACCCCCCACCCCACCCAAACAGAGCATGCAATGGTAAAAAAATCACTTGTTTGTTTTAATACCAATGCTATTTACAGTGCTGAAGTACATTATGATATGTTTATGAATGATGAGGAACAATGAAAACTAACTGATCATTATTTAATTTGCATGCGAAATTTCAAGAACATGAAAGCTCTGTACTAAGTGTAATAATTCTGTTTGATGCTGCAGTAATAAATGCAATATAACTAATGGTTTGTGTCCTTCTTTACTTTCCAGAGCACAGTATTATATCTATTTATAATAATGAATACTCCCTAAAACATTATTCAATTCAAAGAAATTTGGAAATATCTACGAAAGATGAGAGCATTCAAGTTCAAGAAGAAAGAATTTCAAGCACCGTTTGCACCTTTTTAAGCACAACTATCTGTGAATAATGCTTGTCACTATCCATGAAAATATCCAACATAATGTATGGATCACAAAAGTACTGTATTGCCAACTGTTAAACACTGTTCCAATAGATATATTAACAAGAAAGCAATTACTGAGTCTGATTTATAGTTGTTTCACAAATTACCCAACAGTTTTCAATGCATTTTTTAATTCTGTGGATGACAAATACAGTAAAACTTGTCTTGAAAGATCACTCCTACCCAACAGTTTTCAATGCATTTTTTAATTCTGTGGATGACAAATCCAGTAAAACTTGTCTTGAAAGATCACTCCTAACAAACAAAAAGCAGTATCTCAAGACAGGTGGTCTCTCATAATAGGTCTGTGCAGGTGGGCCAGTTTTCAAGGTTGAAATTCATGACAGATGGTCTCTCATAATAGGTCTGTGCAGGTGGGCCTGTTTTCAAGGTTGAAATTCAAGACAGATGGTCTCTCATAATAGGTCTGTGCAGGTGGGCAAGTTTCAAGGTTGAAATTCAAGACAGATGGTCTCTCATAATAGGTCTGTGCAGGTGGGCCAGTTTTCAAGGTTGAAATTCAAGACAGATGGTCTCTCATAATAGGTCTGTGCAGGTGGGCCAGTTTTCAAGGTTGAAATTCAACTGGGTTTAAAAAGGTAAAATACCCACTATAACTGTATTCATCTCAAAATAATTTTATATACCATATGTACTCACTTATAAGTTGAGTCCAACTGCAAACAACATAGACCTTGTCCTGCTGTCGCATAATGCAATGGTAGATCAGGGTCTATGTTGTTTGTTCTACTGATGACTCCTAACAAACTGCACAGACCCAGATCTGCTGGCACATTATGCAATTGCAGATCTGGGTCTGTGCAGTTTGCAGTTGGACTCAACTTATAAGCAAGTATATATAGTAGCAAAAAAGATACTCACCTGTCATAAAACAATCACACCTGTCATAAAACAATCACATTTATATTTGTTAAGATGTTACCATATCTGTGATTGTCGTAATAATGACTGTAGCAGTTCTGATCAGGCTTTGGGTAAATATGGAATATATCTGTATCAGTTAAATCAAAAGACTGAATTAATTCATCCAGAAAATTGAATACGTTTATTCCAAGACAAAAGATATATGCTTATTTCGCCCACAACATAGATTATCTTGATAAACAAACGATGTAACCAACAAGCTATGATTATAACAGATGACAGTGTCTTGGACAGTGTCACTTTTAGCTTGGTATTTAGGTTTTAATAAATGTAACATCAATACAGCAAACAACAAGAGAAACATGTACAATGACTAAAGAACTAAACCATCCATAAAATGCTAATAACTTATTAAGTGAAAAAGACTTCATTCACTCCTGGCATTACATATTAACTCCATAGGCAAATAATGTACTCATAATGATACAGTGAAAGCTGGGCGAGAAGATTTCATTCAGCCCTGGTGTTGTATATTAACTCCATAGACAAACAATGTACTCAACGTGCTGCAATGAGAACCTGGTAAGAAGACCTCTATTACCCCAGTCATTGCATATTAACTCTATAGACAAACAATGTACTCAACGTGCTACAGTGAAAGCTGCGTGAGAAGATCTCGTTCACCCCAGTCATTGCATATTAACTCTATAGACAAACAACATATTCAACGTGCTACAGTGAAAGCTGGGTGAGAAGACCTCATTCACCCCAGTCATTGCATATTAACTCCATAGACAAACAATGTAATCAATGTGCAACAATGAAAGCTGGGCGAGAAGATCTCGTTCACCCCAGTCATTGCATATTAACTCTATAGACAAATGATGTCATTGACATGCTATTGCAAAAGCTGGGTGAAAAGATCTCTCATTCTTTCATTATGACACGCTGGGCATTGTGATGTGTTTTCACAAAAGATAAAGAAACTATAAGTACCTCTGAACTAATTACGTCCATAACCTCTTCTTTTAAAGAAGGAATGGTTAACTGTAAGTGGGATTTACATGACTTCAGCACTACAATGGCAGTTCATGACATGTACTTTAGTCTAGTTTATGGTCAGTAGCATACAGCACTACCTGTAGTTTCAAGGAAACCACTAAACTATTTTTTTTTCCAATCTGGGTTCATAATCTGCACTCTGCCTGCAGACCTTCCTCAGGAACTATGGTTACAAAAGATTAAATAAAGGTTAGTCATGTTTATATCTGGTTTTGCTATTCGGTCATTCATAGCAGTGTTGAACCACATATTTGGTCAAAAAATCATGGCCACTGGTCACTTTCAGCAGGTGGTCACTCATGAAAGTGCATTTATATAATAAAATCAATCCTTGCACAATGATTTTCATTGTAAATGACAGATGGTCACTCATAGCAGAGGTTGCTCAAATCAGGTTTTACTGTACCATTCACTTTTACATTGAACAAATTAAACACAAAGGCACGTTGTTGTTACTAAATGTGTTTCATACATATACCAACTACTGAAAAAACAGAAGATCAGTTTCACTAACTCGAAGCTCATTCCAGTCAGGTCAATCTGAAGTGACACTTTGCCACTTGTGGAGATAATCCACTCTGCTTGATTTGGTTCAAGAGTGGATGTTTTCAGGTTGATTTAGGACCTTATCAGGGGTCAAACTACCAGGCGAAGTGGGCAACTAAGTTGCCGAAAAACTGTAAACTTTGCCCTCTTCTATTAGGAAAGCAAAAATAACTTCGCCCTGTCATTTTTTTTAGATCTACACCGAGTGACAGTAGTTCATGGCTTTTGAGATGCTCCCTCCATTATACTTTTAAAAACTTCACCAAAATAGTAGAGTCAAAAGATTCATATTTACTTTAGAATCAACTTCCTCAAAATGCAGTTGTAAAGTTCAGATTACTCATCAGTGACCACTGTGGTCTGAATGGATGAACACTATAATGTTGACGACACATGTACATGTGCTCTCATGTGAGTGTTATAGGAATTGTTTCAGACCTTTTTAGAACTGTTTTCTACAGCTGTTTTCTAGTGAAGAAACTACTAAAAAATTAATTTGTTCTTTAAGTGGCAGCTGCTTAAGTATTTTTACCAATTTTTAATAACAATACTGTAATCTAGGTACTCCTGTCAGTTAAAATTAATTACAATGTATAGTTTCTGCTATGCTTTTTTGAAGTCATCTAGCCAAAATACATTGTATATTTATCTCCATTTAAACATACACACTTTCAAGTATGAATACACTGCATATGAGTATGATACATTCATACTCTTACAAATTGTGTTTATAATATACATACAACATAGAGAAATTTCTGCTTGAAGATAAAGTATTTCTGAAAACCTATGTAAAATGTAAATATGCATGAGAAATACAGGACACGGTTAAAATATGAGAACCAGAGCACACATACGCACACACACACAGATATATATCGTTTCTTGCTTTGCTGCCAGTTTTCCCTGTTCTGCTCTCACTTCTCCCTATTTTGTCCAAAGGAGAAGTCACTTCTCCCTAAAATTCAAGTCTAGCTTGACACCTGCTTATGTAGAGTATATATTCACTGTCCTCCTATTCACTAAACTGAGTAATTACTGGGCCAAATACCACACATTAAAGCATGACTTTTGTTCCTCCCTGAATAACTTGTTGACAGATAAATCCATCAATTATTACTTATCCATGCATGCAGCTAGCACAAACTGTGGTATGACGCCATTTGCTCTTAAGTCAGCCTTCCCCTGCAATGTGTTTTGAAAAGATCAAAGAACACTACCATGTTCTGATCACACTAAGGGGCAGCAAGTCACATACACAGTTCACATAGGATATCAGAATCTGGTCAACAAATTGAATCATAGAATCCTCATTGTTCCAGTGACTGAGTACATGTCACTTCCCTATCACTAACTATTGCAACAGGATTAAGTCTGTTTGCTTGAAAATGTTTGGAACTGAATGTTGGATAATCTTTATAGAGATATACATTATTATTTTATTATTTTTCCAAAAAAACAAATCCACACACTTAAGTACCCATGAATATGTATTTTTTAACCAAACCACTAAATTTGATAAAGTGATTCACAGTATATACACACAGGTTTGACTCCAAACTCCTTATTGTCCGAACCATTTTTAAGTCCCCCAAGGTGTTCAAGATTCTACTGTACATTAAAAAAAAAAGGGAAATCCCACCTAAGGGTAAGAATTTGTTGACAGGAATGACCCTTTTTTTTCCCTCTCATTTGTGAATAAAAATAATGTGCTTAAAATCCTACGTGATGCAACTGTAAAGGACATCATTTAGGTCAAAGGTATGATGACATCAATTTCATGTCATCAGGTGCACATATGTGGGATAGGTTTTGCTCTGATGTCATTATGCTTATGATGTAATAAACTTCTACAGTGTTTAGCAGCTTTAATACTGAAAGGATAAATAAAATATTGCGAAAATAAAACAAGAGTCCCTCGAAGAGACTGAAGCTCTACTGGGTGAAACAAATTTCTAGGAAAGCAAGATAAGACCATTTTTCCTTTCAACTGCCAAGTGTTGAAACCATGTCTGGTATACTTCATTGATAACAAGATGTTGAACCCTTCGTAAGTATGACCATCCATTATGGGGATCAGTAAAAGTCAGATTTTCAAGACACCCATCAAGACACCATTAGTAGCAATAAGAATATCCATATGAAAAGAACATGTCAATATGACATTTTGGTCAGGAGTAGCAATATCAATGATAACAGGGATGTATACTGAAGTAATCATGATGATATAGATGAAGATGTTAGCTATGATAATCATAATAATCCATCTGTTTTGCGAGGTCGCCAAAAAAAGTTTGCTTCCTAGCATAAGCAGAAGTAGAAAGCAAATTTTTAAGTAAATTATGTTTCTCTGAGAATACTTACCCAATCACACTAACATTAGGGATATAAGCCTGCTATCTCCTGAATCCAGCCCCACTAAAAGACGAAAATTCGTCTTTTGTGTCTATATCATATAGACAAAGGGCAATAACTCTTGCTCAGTACCTCCCCTTGCCACCACCAGGTGTCACTTGTTTTTAAGCTGAGCGATATACCAATGAGGATGCTCGCATGGTGGGGTGGGCGAGAGGGTTTTAAAGTAATGTGATCAGGTAAGTATTCTCAGAGAAACATAATTTACTTTAAAATTTTCTTTCTCCTACAAATATGTTCCCCGATCATATTAACGTTAGGAGAATAGGTAATAGGAGGAAGGAATGCTGAGCATCCTACCTGTACCATGGGTATCCTTCTATGGAATAAAGGCAGAATTCCCTATGCAAATGATAACCCACTCTCCTAATCTGAAAGCAACACAGCCTAGGGTCACGTGATCTGTGACCCTTATATCCGGTTAAGAAGATGATTATTGAATTCTTCTTACCGACAAAATTTCCCTGGTGAATCCAGCGAAGCTAAGAGGCTGTGTTGGCTTTAACTGGGTCTGGTGGTCATTTGGGCGGCAGCCACAGGACCCACCAGATTCAGAGTTTGTCTCTGCGAAGCGAAATCTCTGAGATAAAAACTCTCGAAGGTTGACTCAACATGCCAGCCAACAGCTTCTATGATGGCTTGGATCGAAACGTTATGCTCTAAAGCAATGCTCACCGAGATAACTCTGATTTTATTAGCTGAAATGCTCATAAGGCAACACTGATCTTTTGAAACTTCCGAGTATGCTGAGTGTATAACCCACTTCAGCCACGAAGATAGGGCTTGAGGGGTGATATCCTGCTTCCCAGCCTTCACCGGGAGAGATGTTTACGTGTGCCACGACTTGCCTCTGTGCACTTCAAGTGGTGCTTGAGTGCGCGGACAGAGTCTTGCATGGCCACTGCTTTTGATATGTCTAATGAAGAGAGGGAGCAAATGTCGACTCTCAGATTGCCCACTGATGGCAACCTATTTTGGCCACAAAGCCTGGTTGTGTCATGAGGACCACCGAATCATTCAATCTGAACTGAAGATAGTTCGGGTCAGCTGAAAGGGCATGCAACTCGCTGATCCAGCATGATGAAGCTAAGGCTATCAGTAACCATATTTTGTATGATAGTAGCTTCAGGGAGGTTTGGGCTAAAGGCTTGAATTTATCTGAATTGAGCCATGTTAAAAGCCAGGAGAGATTCAATTTTGGAAACAGGGTGAGGGATTTTGGTGGATCCAAATAAAAATTGGCTAGGTCTGATAGATCTTCATCATGACTGATATATCGTCTGCCATGATGCCTGAATGTGTCCAATATGGAGCAGTAGCCTTTGATGGTAAATGGGGCCAGCTTTTTCTCCTTGTAGAGCCAGGGAAAAAGTCAGTCAGTCGAGTCATCGATGCACTCAAAGGGACGATGTTATTGACTTGGCACCAGTCCCTGAAAATATGTCACTTTCCCTCATAAGCCTTCAGAGTGGAGGGCTTTCTTGCTCTCGAGATTCTCTCCACAACTGGAGGTCTACATTCTTTCTCTCACAAGGCTGTCCTGACAAGAGCCAGGCGTGATGGAGAAGGCAGTATAAAAAAGTGGGGCAGCCATGTGGACCATGTGGACAGACGCTAAATTCATATCCAGAGCCGGGCGTTCAGTATGGAAGGCGTCAGAGTATGTTTTGTACCAGCATGATGAGAACATCACTTGTACTTGACTTTCAGAAAAGAAAGCCTTAGCCTTCCCCGGATCACAGAATTGAACAGACAGTCATTAATCTCTCTGATCTTTGCTGACTGGGGAAGCAGCCGGAAGGACGGAGTCTCTTTCTCATCATCAATATCTACCGAAGCCTTGACCTTATAGTCATGCATGGCTGTAAGGGATGGAGGGCATTCTGAAACTGACAACACCTGGTATATCTCTTTGACAGCAGCCTTAATGCTGAACTCAGTCCACTCCACGGTTGGATCTGAGTAAAGCTGTTGTTCAGGAGTATCTTTACACTCTGTGTGTAGTGTCCTGTTCTGGTTCTGCCTCCATATCCGGATAAACCATCCTGGGTGGCATAGATGATGCAATGCTGTCATCTGTATGCAAGTCATGGTAACTTGCCTGTGGGTAAGCCGTGAACTTATGGTTACCCGGCTCTGCCAGATGAATGTGTTGTACTGGTACACATGGCTGTTTGACCAAAAGTATGGTCAGCACGGTTACCGGTCGTGCAGAAGGCAATCTGGTTGGTGCTGGTACCGGCTGTCCCATGGGCTTAGCATAACGGATGGATCTATCACTAAAATCTATGTCATAATATATTTGTAGATGTATGACCGGCAAGACAGACAGATCTATCACTAAGATCCCCGTAAATGTATGTAGCTGCAGGCACGGTAGGACAGACAGATCTATCATTAAGATCTCCATGATTGTAGAGAGATGAAGGCGTAGGCATGGCGAGACAGACAGATCGATCACTAAGATCCCTATAATTGTAATTGTATGTAGCCGTAGCATGGAAGGACGGAGAGATTTATCATTAAGATCTCCATATTGTATGGAGATGAAGCAGCAGGCCTGGCAAGATGGATGGATCTTTCAGTAAGATCCCTGGATTGAGACAGCTGGATGGCTGACTTGGTTGGCTGGACCATCGTGGACGGCGATACAGTAGTATAGGATGTATCCATTCGATCCATTAAAACCCCAAGTGCCCTGAATTACAGGCCTGAAGGCCATGGTGGACATGCGGAGGGACTTATGCCTCCTGAGCTGCCTAAAAATGGGGGTACACTCTTCCAATGTGTCATAATTACCTGTCCATACACTCTCGAGCCATATGGCACACACACTGCATAGTACTGATGAAGTACATTTTGTACACGCAAGGCACTGACTCATGTATGTCTTCCCCGGCCTTGAACTTGTTGTATTTATACACTTTGTTGACATGTTTAACTGAAATGACAAAATAAAACAAAACACACAAAAAATGAGTGAATCAACAATGCAGCGTGTTAATAAATTGCTAAAACAACACCCATTACTAAATCGGTGTGCGAACAATAGGCAGTGTGTGCGAAACCATGAATCACAACATGCATCAACGATAGCTTGTTGTACCATGTGGTCTAAATAGACAAAGTCCAGGAAAGTGACAAATTCATGAATATATTGGAAAATTTGCAAAAATAACGTATACCACCTGTAGAGGAATGATTAATACACACTGGATGGATGGTTAAAATTCACATTGATATTGGCATGGATTTATGGGAGGTTTTTCATACCATGTTGACTGTTTGACATCGAAGCTTTAAAACTTACAACACCTGGTGGTGGCAAGGGGAGGTAATGGGCAAGAGTTATTGCCCTTTGTCTATATGATATAGACACAAAAGACGAATTTTCATCCTTTAGTTGGGCTGGATTTGGGAGGTAGCAGGCTTATATCCCTAACGTTAATGTGATTGGGGAAGGTATTTGAAGGTGAAACTGGTATGGTTTGATTTGACATCAAACATTTCACTTTCACCTAGGTGTGCAGACAACTTTGAGCCCTTTTGTTGCTAAAAAGAAGCCTGAGAGGGCTGGATTTGTGAGATAGTGGATGTACTCCTAATGTCTTATAATAAGGTAAAATATCTGAAGAAGAAACTGGAAAGTGATGTGACTGCCACATCTTACCTTTCATGACAACTATTATGGCAAGCCAAACAAAAAATTTCCATGAACCAGTCACTCTTCATCAATATGTCTGATGGCAAATTGATAATCTTTAATTTTATCACACAGAGGAGAAATAATTCTCCATTTCCAGGGTTCTCTTTAAAAGCCAGCAGCTGATGGAATGTGCTGCTTATTATAATTTTTTGTTTTTTTGAAATCATGTTTCATTCACGAATTTATTTTTCCCACCACTGATTTAAAATATTATGTCACCTATTCTAAATCTCATTATTCATTAATTACAAGCAAGTTCTCTCAACAGATCAGTCATATTTAATACATCTACATATACTTCTATGCCAAAGTAGCATACATTACTAATTATATCAATAGTAATATTCATTACAATCATCCTTAGAATTCTTTCAAAAGTATAATCTACAGTCTAAAAAAATATGGTTTTGAAAGATATCTTTTTTCTCCTTCTTAAACTCCTGATATTACAAATTTAATTATGCCTTTATTTTATTATAGGCACTTTTAATGACTTTTCAAAAGGTGGGCAAGTCAGATAAGGCTGAAGTATGTCAAATATTTTTTAGAAAAAATGAGAACAATAACTGGTGAAGAAGGAACAGAAAATAGCAGCATAAAACTGATGCTGGGCCAAACTATAAGGTTACAGTATTAAAGCCAGCTGAGCTTAAATATTCATGTTTTAATGATGGTGAAAAATCTTTTCGAGGTGGTTGGCTTTCTGGATTTACAGCTTAAGTTCAAGGTCTGCTGTAGGCACTGCTTTTGTGACCTTAAGCTGGGTTTTTCCTACCACAGGAAAGCATGGTGGTATGACCATGCCTAACATGACAGAAATGCGCTTAACCTAATGCCTCAATTTGACCACCATGCCTCAATTTTACCACCATGCCTTAATTTTACCACCATGCCTTAATTTTACTACCATGCCTCAATTTTACCACCATGCCTCAATTTTACCACTATGCCTCAATTTTACCACCATGCGCATATTTCTTGCCACCATATCCCAAATTTACCATACTTATACTAAAATCAGTGCTCTTTCTACCATTCATAAGATTTCTAGATTTATTTAGTTCCTAGAATGACTTCTAGGACCAGTTTATCCCTGGAACAGTTTTATGTGGAATTATCTATGAAAAATTATGAAAATTCTTTGTAGTTCTATCTTTTGATACAGATCATCTTTTAGTGCCACCATGACTCGAATATCTTCTGCAGAAAATTCTGTTGGTGTTGTGTTAACCTGCCATGAACTGGCATTCTATCAGTGATGAATTATGGACTTTCATTTCCTTTATACTATAAATACAAGGATCTGCACTGACCATACAAGCCACTACTTAGGTTCAGTGAGAATTTATAATTCAACTTTCTATTTTTAAGACTGATATTGTCAAAGCTTTATCCAGATGCAAACCTCCAGCATATATATGTGTCCAATGCTTGGCTGTGTCCTGGAATATCTTTGGATTTTCTTTATACTGTTTGGCCACCACTGCATCCTGTGGATCATCAGGCTCTGCAGCAGCTAACAGAGCTTGTAATGATAGGAGAACTGTTCTTAATGTCATAGCAGCAGCCCTGGAAAGGTAAATGGGAGAGTTTCAAGCATAATTTATACAGATTAGTGGCAGTGGGCATAACAGACATAAATAATGAAAAAGAACAATCTTTTCTGTGATATCAAAAGCATCTGATTATGGCATGTACATTGTTCTTAAAGTCTGCTTTAAAAGCTATTATTATTGTCCACCCCTATAAGCCAGATTTTACTGCATGAAAGTCACAGACTTTAAGTAACTTTGGAGTAACACCTAGTATGACCACTTCTAGAAGCTTAGTTCAGGCATAAGTAATTACCTTGATTAGCCACTACAGCTGAGACCTCACATGAAATGCATGCAGTCATCTAATTCCTATACTCATTCACATCTACAATACACAGTTAACATGTTATGGTTAACCTTTCACAAAGTTTAAGACTGAAAAAAATATTTATTCCCACTTCCAATTTCACTGGACAGAAATGGCCTTCTGTGTAGGCTAGGTTATATATTGCATGGAAAAAAACAGCAGTATTGAGTTAAACACAAATACTTAACCCATGTTAGTATAATATAAAATAGAGGTCACATTGACCTTCTTTGGTTGTAAGGATGTACTACTAACTGAGATGCATCCAATGATTAAGTTTCATGAGTCTAATGCAGTAGCACCTACAAAATGAACTTTCAACACAAATTTCAACAAAGTCACCCAAGCATGAAATATAGGTCAGAGACCTCATTTTGCAACAAGTGTCTAGAACTTATCCAGATGCATCCCCTCAACAAGTGTCTAGAACTTATCCAGATGCATCCCTCAACAAGTGTCTAGAACTTATCCAGATGCATCCCCTCACCAAGTGTCTAGAACTTATCCAGATGCATCCCCTCAACAAGTGTCTAGAACTTATCCAGATGCATCCTCTCACCAAGTGTCTAGAACTTATCCAGATGCATCCCCTCAACAAGTGTCTAGAACTTATCCAGATGCATCCCCTCAACAAGTGTCTAGAACTTATCCAGATGCATCCCCTCACCAAGTGTCTAGAACTTATCCAGATGCATCCCCTCAACAAGTGTCTAGAACTTATCCAGATGCATCCCCTCACCAAGTGTCTAGAACTAATCCAGATGCATCCCCTCACCAAGCTTCAAGGTAGGACTGTATGCATATGGCATGTGCTCATGAGCTAATGCAAAAACTTAACCAAATCCAGTAAAAGATGAAATATAGGTCATCATGTGCTTCTTTTGTTGGAAGGGTGTGATACTAATAGAGATGCATTATCATTGTCAATTTCACGATTACAATATGAACAGTGCCTGAGAAATGAAAATCAAACACAAAATGTAACTCAAGTCAGTGAAGTGTGAAATATGGGATATAATGACCTACTTCTACAATGGGAGAGTAGTGCTCATCAAGATACATCACCTCACCAAGTTTTAAGATATGATAGTATGTACATATCATGCAAAAACCCTGTCTTGTCATAAGCTAAATGAAAACACTTAACCTAAGCCAGAAAAATGTAAATTCGGGGTCACAGTGACCTTCTTTGTTTGTATGGGTGTGGTACAATCACCCAGTTTAATGATTCAAGCATGAACAGTTAAAACACAAAACAGATTCCAATCAGTGATATCCTTTTGTGATGAGGGTATAGTATTCAGCAAGATGTATTCCCTCACCAAGTTTCATGATTCTAGGTTTAACAGTATCAAAACCCTGTGGTCATAAACTAAATGCAAAAACTTAACTTAAGCCAGTAAAATGTGCAATGTAGGTCAAAGTTAACTTCTTTTGTTGTAAAGGTGTGGTACATACAATCATATAGTTTGATGATTCTAGCATGAACAGAATTTGAGAAATAAACTTGCAAGACAAAATTTTAAAACAAGTCAGTGAAATATAGATCACAATGATCTACTTATGTGATGTGGGTGGAGTACTAGTCCAGATGCACCCTCCTCATCTATTTTCAAGATTCCAAGTATAACAGAATGTATACATGTTACCAAAAAATGGAAAACTTAACCAAGAATGTACAAACAATGTACATGTATATATAAAGTTAGCTGCCTCCCCAGGGGTTAGGTGTGATGAAACCCACAACAAAATGTTGCCTAGGACTTCAATAAAAAGAATGATTGCGATGCAGTGAGACTGTACATATGTATATGTTTTATATGTGTGGATACCAACACCAGCAGGGTTTGTACAAAATCTCTCCTCTACTTCATAGAGGTGAGCTAAAATCCAACCAAGCAAAACAAAAACAAACAAAACAAAACTGATGGGTATGTTCTAGAAATATGTTACAAAATAACTGAATGGGCTCTCTCTCTGAAACATTTTCAAACATTAAAAAAAAATATTTAAAACTTTTTTTCAAGAAACTGTAGTATCTGCCTACCCCTCCAGCAGTTTGTACCCCCCTACTGATTTTAAAAACAAAAAGCATCATGGATATAACAAAATTCACAAAACATAGTCATTTGTTTCATTCATCAATTTATAATTTCTAACCTGTCACCAGGGGGTCTCTAACACTTTCATCTTGTTTGCATTTCAAACCAAGCAGGAGTTTCTTTACTAACATGGTTGCCATATTTGCATGGGTGAGTCTATTTTTTGTTACAAAAAGAGTGATGTAGTTCATTGTCTTTGATAAGTTCTGAATAATTCTGTACATTTCTGTAACTTTGGGAATTACATCACTCTGAACCCAGGTACATAAAAGTTACATCGCTTGCCCTTTTTATTTTTGTTCACTTTTTTTAATTAGAAATATTAAAACCAGACATTGCAAATATTGGATGCAGACGACAGTTTTTACCCTCTATGCATATGTAGTCCAAGGAACCTCACCCATTCATTGAAAATGGACTTTTCCAGGAATCGGAAAAGGACAGTGAGCAGGCTGGTTATTTACACTGAAAACTTCTGTTTTGGTTTGAAACACAAACGAGACGACAGTATTAGGGACCCCCTGGTGACAATCAGGTTAGAAATGATAAATTAATGAATGAAATGACCAAGTTGTGTGCACTTTTTATATATTTGGAGCATTTCACTTTTAAAATTGCAAGGGGGTACAAACTGCCAGGGGACAGGCATATACTAGAGAACTATTATTGATGGGTGCAAAGGCCCCCCACCCCCCACCCCTCCACTACAATTTACTCAACAGGGAAATGATGATGTAAAATGCTGGCAATCAAACTTAAGGAAGAGTTCAACAATTTAAAGCTGCTCATACAATTCACTCGATACCCTGGATGATCATGGTACAAAGAACAATGCTGGACAAAAATGAGTGATCATTTCACTAATGATATTGTAAGGTGACAATTAACACCGTGAGAAGTAGACATATGAAAATTAAATTCATCTGAAATCTCACCAATATAAAGCTGCACACCTAATTTAGTTGAAATTTGCCAATCCTAGGTAAAATTATGCTGCAGAAACAAGAGATTAGGACGAGAAGCAATCAGGGGCCATAACTCCTGTAATAAAGGCCTGAAATACTGGAAATCAAATCATTCCAGATCTCATCAGAGCTACATACCAAATCTAGTTAAAATAAAAACAACTTTTGGTAAAGTTATGTTGAGAAACCCAAGTTAGGAGAATAGGCAATCCAAAGCAACAGCTCATGTAAACAATGCAGAATGCTGGAATTCAAACATATTCAAGGTTTTATCAATATAAAGCTGCATGCCAAATACAAAAGTCCAACAATCAAAAGTAAAGTTATTTTGTGCAAAAACAAGTTTACGAGGATGGGTAATCAGGGGCCATAAATCCTGTGTATGATGTCAAGGAATGCTGGAAATCATATATATTTAAGGTCATATCAAAATAAAGCAGCACACCAAATTTGGTTTCAATCCAACAATCCTTAGGGAAGTTATGCTACCGAAACCAAAGTTAGGAGGCAGGACAATCATGGGCTCCAACTCTGAAAATTGAACTCATTTGAGGTCTCATCAATATAAAACTGAAAATTGAACTCATTTGAGGTCTCATCAATATAAAACTGAAAATTGAACTCATTTGAGGTCTCATCAATATAAAGCTGAAAACTTATTTCATTTGAGGTGTCATCAATATAAAACTGAAAATTGAACTCATTTGAGGTCTCATCAATATAAAACTGAAAATTGAACTCATTTGAGGTCTCTTCAATATAAAACTGAAAACTGAACTCATTTGAGGTCTCATCAATATAAAACTGAAAATTGAACTCATTTGAGGTCTCATCAATATAAAACTGAAAATTGAACTCATCTGAGGTCTCATCAGTATAAAACTGAAAATTGAACTCATTTGAGATCTCATCAATATAAAGCTGCAGACAAAATTAGGTTGAAATCCAACTATTCACAGTGAAGTCACCTTGTCAAAACCAAACTGTGTCTATGGATGGACAGACGGAGAAATGAAAGGTTGTGATCACTACAGTGTTCTGCCTACTTCATCGAATAGGGCCGTAATTATATTTTAAAAAAGTTCAACCAACAAGTTATCATTATAGACAAGTATAATTTTGCTTGTTGAACAATAAATATAAACTCAAGAAGGATCTGAAATTAAGAAATGTATAGCTAACAAGTCAAAAAGTTTTGACTACTCCAATTTCATTAGATACATTTAACTAAATAATTACAATCCATATTGCTAGATACACTTAACTAAATAATTAAAATCCATATTGCTAGATACACTTAACTAAATAATTACAATCCATATTGCTAGATACACTTAACTAAATAATTACAATCCATATTGCTAGATACACTTAACTAAATAATTACAATCCATATTGCTGGATACACTTAACTAAATAATTACAATCCATATTGCTAGATACACTTAACTAAATAATTACAATCCATATTGCTAGATACACTTAACTAAATAATTACAATCCATATTGCTAACTGATGTCAGAAATAACATGCTTAATATACTTGCCATTGATCTTTCAAAATATCAAGACAAATTGCTCCCGTTACTGAACTAATGTTTGGATGCCATATCTTTGTGACGAATTTTACCTGAAAAAGAAATAATATAATTTCATACTAGTTTACTGACAAGGAAAACCTAATAAATCAAGAGTCCCTTGAAGGGACTTATGCTCTACTGGCCAAGAAGAATTTCCAAGAAATCCAAGATAAGACCACTTCTTATTTGTAACTGCTGAGTGTTAAAACCGTCTCTGATATTCTAAAGTGATAACAAGATTTTCACACAGGACACTATGGTGGCCATATCGAATGCAAGATCAGCACTATTTTCATTTAGGACCAACTAGACATCATGTGAAAATCCCATGCCAATATTACCATCTATCCAAGATGAGTAGCAAAATAAAAAGATCTTCAAAATTACCACTGTGGTAGCCATGCTGGATGCAATATTGGCACCATTTTCATTTAGAACCAGCTAGACATCATAAAAAGTCTTTTGCTGAAAACCCCATGTCAATGTGGTCATCCATTCTAAAGTAGCAATAACAAGATTTTCAAGAGAGCCACCATGGTGGCTATATTGGATGTAAGATCAGCATTAATTTCATTTGGGACCAACTAGACACCATAAGAAGTCTTCTGGTGAAACATCCATTCCAATATCACTTTCCGTTGAGGAGGAGTAGCAATAATAAGATTTGTTTCAAGATGGTGGCCATAATGAATGTCAGATAGCATCATTTCTCATTTAAACATCACGTCTTGTGGTGAAAACCCAATGTCAATATGACCATCCATCTAGGAGGGGTAGTGGTAAGAAGATTTTCAAGATGGCTGCCATAGTGGATGTCAGATTGGCACTATTTCCATTTATGACCAACTAGATCAACCAGATGTC
Source organism: Margaritifera margaritifera (assembly GCA_029931535.1). Taxonomy (NCBI): domain Eukaryota; kingdom Metazoa; phylum Mollusca; class Bivalvia; order Unionida; family Margaritiferidae; genus Margaritifera; species Margaritifera margaritifera. The sequence continues at coordinate 201,007 of JAQPZY010000975.1, read as the reverse complement.
ATAAGAAGCCTTCTGGTAAAAACCCCAAGTTGATACGACTTTAGATTCATTTTAATTTAGGACCAACTGAACATCATAAGAAGTAATTGTATGATTTAGTGAAAACCCCATTCAGATATGATCATCCATTCAGGAAAAATAGTGATAAAAGAATTTCATGATGGCCACTGTGGTAGCCATATTGGCCCCCCCGCCCCCCCCCTCCCCCCAAGTAGTTTAGGAGGAATAGTGATAACAAACTTGTGCTAAGAGATAAAGAGACTCTGGACCAAAGGCCATCCCATAAGCTCTTCTGGTCTATGACCAGAAGAGCTAAAAATACATACTTACACTATCTATATATCCTGTATACAAACCTCTTTCATGGAAAAAAGTAACTTTATAATTTATTTTATTTCTATTCCAAAAGTTGTGTGTGGTATTGTGACTTTTTATGAACAAGATCAGCACGAAATGAAAATGTCAATTTATGGTAACTACTGTTATCCAAGATATATTAAACAGGCCTTTTAGTTCTTGTTAAGATATGTATACAGTAATAAACAAAAAGACCCCTCCACTCCCACAAAGTTGTACTTCCCCATATTACTCTATAATATGCCATGTAGTACACCTAGTTCTCAAATTCAAAATTAAGACGACTTTTTTTCAGTTTGTGGTTTTGTGTGTTTATTGCCATTTGCTCATATATCTATGGGGCCGAGCTGAGACTTGAACGCATGCAAACAGAAGTGAGACGTGAGTTATCTGTAAAGACGAGTATCTTAGACCACTTGGCCAACTGGGATCCCTAATACCACTTTTACTAGGTTAAATTACTGGTCAAACTACAGTGCTCCAAGTTGCGACTAAAATGGTCACATTTGCAATTAATAATGAAAAAATTGGAAAGTGAATATTGTTAAATGTTCACCCTCTGCAAATCTTCAGAATCATAATGCAGCAACTAGAAAATTACATCAACACTTTCTAATCACAAATATATACCATATTTTATGCTAAAGACATTTGACAGATGTAACTCAGAGCATAATTAATCCATTTTTTCAATTGTGAGACTGTTAGTTTCTACATTAAGTTGACGTTTTTACATGTGACTAGTCTGGCTTACAGCCTGTAAGTGACCTGTCTAATATATGACCTATGCAATCAACCTCAGCTAGTGACCTATGCAATCCTAAGCTTGGTGACCTATGCAATCCTCAGCTAGAAATGCAGACATGGAGACAGAAAATTGAGTCAGCTGTAAAATTGCTGTCAGTTAAACTGCCATAAACACAGATATGGCTACAGCTTTTTTAATATAAACTATCATTAGAAGAATAAGAAGGTGAAGCCCTTTAATCAGTGAATTTGATGCCAGGCAATATTTAGGGAGATGGTTTTGAGAACTCCAATAGTCAATTTTAATGGTTGGCCTAAGGTTGAAGCAAATGATGACTGTTGACAGCTCTGTCTGACAGATTTAGCTATACTATTAAAAATAACATTATGCCTTTTTGTTATTCCTCCTTAATTTGCTGTATCAAAAACCTTCACTTTTGTCATCTTCTACCATTAATCTCCCACTCAATTGATTTCTGCTCCTAATGTCAAAAGGCAACCAAATTATTAGGGATTGGTGACCTAAAATTTTAAATGGACACTAAAATTTTCAAGTAGGTCACCTTTTGTTACTAAAGCTAGATAGGTACTTAGATGGCTGAACTAGAGCTATTAGCGACGGGTGCATAGGAAATGACCCCGCTAACTACAATTTGCTAGACAGGGTCTTCATGAGAGAAACTTGTGTTAGAAAACCAACTTTAGGAGAAAATGGGCATCCAGATGACATGGAATGCTGGAAATTAAACTCATTCAAGGTCTCTCCAATATAAACCTGCATATCAAATCTGATTGAAATCCAACAATCCTTGGAACATTAAAGCTACAGAAACTAAGGTTTGGAGGAGGAGCCATAACTCCTGTAAATGCTTTTGTGGAATGCAAGAAATCAAACTCATTTGAGGTCATATCAATATAAAAGTGTATCTTATCAATATAAATATGCATGCTAAATTTGGCTGAAACCAACAATCCTTAGTTAGGTTATGCTGCAGAAACCAAAGTTAATATGAGAAGATATCAGGGGCATAACTCATGTAAATGAAGACATGGAATGCTGGGAATCATAATCATTGAAGGTCTTATTTAAATAAAGATGCATGCCAAATTTTGTTGAAATCCAACAAACCTTGGTAAAGTTGTGATGTGGAAACCAAAGTCAGGAGGTCAGGCGATCAGGGGACATAACTCCTGTAAATGAAGATGCGGAATGCTTAAAACTGAACTAGTTCAAGTCTAATCAATATAAAGTTACAAGTCAAATTTGGCTGAAATACTACAAGCCTTGGCGAAGTTATTTTGTGGAAACCAAAGTCAGGAGGCCAGGGAACCAGTGGGTTTAACTCCTTTAAATGACGACAAAGAAAGCTGAAATCAGACTCTTTCAAGGTCTTGTCAATATAAGTTGTATACCAAATTTGGTTAGATGTGGCAACTTACAGAGAGTAACACAAACAGTCCCCACTAAAGTGTGGAGATAAAAATGTTTCTTGAAGAATCAAACAAGACATACAGTCCGACTTACAAGATCCTGACCTAGTACAAGTGGGGAATAAAAATGTTTGTTGAAGAATGAAACAAGACACAGCCTGATTTACAAGATCTTGGCCTAGTACATAAAAACCTCTATCCAAAATGCACCTTAACTGTCATCGTTACTGCAAAGTTTCTGTATCCGTTGACAATTTCAGCTCTAAAGTATATGAACCAGTATTCAATGTCAATAATTATTGATAGTTTCATGCCAAATCCTGGTCCTAATACAAGATAACTCATTGGTCATTTTTTAGTTGAACTTGAATTCAATTGTGTAAACACTGGAACTGCAAATAAGTCTAAACTCTGATTTCAGTTGTACATGAAATCCAAGGCAAGTAGTGTGTGTGTGTGTGTGTGTGTGTGCATGTGTGTGTGTGTTTTCAGATAACTTCTGAGAGTCTTGGATTCCCTCTGCCTCTGATACTTACTTTAGGTGGATTAAATGGGTAGGTGTCTGGAATTTTTATTTCTAAGAGAAATTTTCCACCTTCATAAGGTGTATCTGGAGGTCCTGCAATCTCTCCCTTCAACTCTGTGAAAGTGTCATTTACCAACTCCACTTTTATATGGCATTTTGCAACCTGAAAAGCAAAAGAAAGTTTGAATTACAATTTTTTAATACTGATTTTTACAGAAAATTTATATATATGGGCCAATGATTTGCAACTGGCATGCATTGGCCATGCAGCAAAACTTCACTAGAATTCCACCAGGTAATATAAACACAATACATCCTGAAGCTATAATGCATGCCGTGTAGGAGATACACTACATTACTAATGGACAAACATATGGATGGATGAATGTATAGATGGGCAGTATGACACAATCCACACCTTTTATCAAAAAGCAGAGGAATAAAAATATTTTCAACTGTTCTACTTTCTACAAGTTTATTGTATTTTCTTCTTTTTAGTTTTTCACCAATTACAAACTTTAACACTGAAATAAAATAGTTACTCTCTCCTAAATTTAAAGTCAGAAGAGACTGAGAACACAACTATTTTCTTCAAAATGACTTCCTTACAGATGACACATTCTATATCTACTGCCCTCCTCCAAACATTCCCAGTGACTATAATCTGTTATGACCAGCATGTAGACTGGTACCACAAGCTGGATCTATGACTACATTCTGTCATGACAGCATGTAGACTGGTACCACAAGCTGGATCTATGACTACATTATGTCATGACCAGCATGTAGACTGGTACCACAAGATGGATATATGACTACATTCTGTCATGACCAGCATGTAGACTGATACCACAAGATGAATCTATGACTACATTCTGTTATGACTAGCATGTAGACTGGTACCACAAGATGGATCTATGACTACATTCTGTCATGACCAGCATGTAGACTGGTACCACAAGCTGGATCCACGACTACATTCTGTCATGACCAGCATGTAGACTGGTACCACAAGCTAGATCTAAGAAAGTATTTCAGAATCCAACTCAAAACAGGCTAAAAAAGGTTTTACCAATTCCAAAACATTTCTCATCAGTACACAGAAACACTATGCTCTTGATTGAAGCTCAAAAGTATGTAGACACTTACAATTTAAAATTTGCGGTACTTCATCATTAGTGGCCAGAAGTTGGTATAAACTTTCAGATGAACCCCTGAAAAAACTCATTTGTGCCAGATAGCCATCATCATCAAAATTACATGATAACATCCAGTTATACTTGGGGGGTGGGATGGGGGTGAGTGGATGAAGGAATTAATAATAAAATGTCTATAAAGAAAGAAAAGCTCTTTATACACCATAACATGATGTATAGGAAATATTACTGGGAAAGTAATCAATATTGCTCCAGCAGTTTTTACAGATGAGAGGGCAAGCGGGGCACCTTTTATGATACAGCACTTGTTTTTGAAGAAAAGGACACTTTTCAAATGACATACTGTTGATGGTGAAATTCACAACTTCATATATTAGGAAGCACAAGCAGATAAAATCACATTATATCCATTCTATGTTTTTGAAAAAGAAAATGATGGAATAAATAGAAAACAACACTGTTTATGGAGAAGATTTAGTGATCTGGTGAAAGGAAGAGATGGCCCCAGAAGGGCAGAAGGAAGGAACTAAAGGGTAGATAGGAGTGCAATGAGGGCAGATGGTAAGAGGACACGATGGACTGTGGAGGTGGAAACCCCTATATTTCTACCTAGCTAGAGCACTATCACAGCAAGTCACCAAAAAGGTTAACTCTTGCTTATAATTGCAGATCCCTGTTACAGTGTGCCAGTAAATTTAAATTACTAGTGCCCACCTACATTAAGAATCTATTATGAGTTAGTGTTTCTGTGTACCAATGAAACATTATTTGGAATTCATAACACTAAAATAGGGTGAACCTTTTTTTGGTGCATTTTGGAGGTAGTTTCATAAAAATCTGTTACATTTAGGTGAGGCCACCAGTCTCAATGCTGGTTGGGACAAACTTAAGCATATCTTTGCACATATGATGGAGCCATAATTTTTTTTTAACTTTGGAAAATTCTCGAGTATTCACAAATGCCGACAAAGGTTCTTCGTCGTCCTTTTATTTCTAAATTAACTTCACTCGATTTTTAGGTATGCTGAACTTTTAATACTTTTAGTAATCTTGTTCCTTTTAAAAAACTAGATCTGTCAGTAACATACCTGCCATAACATGATGTGTCACGCTAAAAACACAAGTTTTTACTCTTAAACCCCCTGACACAGCCGTGTTGAGAAAAACACGATTTTCAATAATCTTCGAAAAAAAGAAAAAAAAAAAAAAACTACCACCTCAGTATATGCCTGTAACATGTAGTATGTATAAACGGTAAACAGTCCTGCTTAAAACTCATGTAAAACTATCCTTGGTGCAATTTATACAGCTAATTGTCATAGAGGCAATTAAAAGGTAACGTGGTCAGGTGTAAACATTTCACATATTACTTAATTGGCTGATGATGGTGTTGGATTTAAGTCATGTGCAGCCAGTTGGCCATGTATGACTGCCACATAACTGGCAAATATTAACTAAGGTGATGTGTTAAGTCCTTTGGAGACTACTGTGGGGGAGCCCATTAGACTCATTTGCATAGGTAAAGTTCACAAAGAGGAACAACCTAATTCGTTTGAAGTTATAGGTAAATCAAAGGGATGCATGTTGAAGAACAAAAGCATTACACATCTTTGCTTTGAATGAGAATGTTTAAGCGATCTTTAATAAAGATTATTGGCAAGTTTGTGAACAGTGGCAACGTTTCTTTGAATTCAGAGTTTACTCTATATATAAAACGCAAAACATGATTATTTCAGTACCCAGAATAGTGTTCAATTGTGATTAATTTTTGAAGGCAAATTGTGAAAACACAGCTCTGATTCAGGAAACCATGAACCATCAGCGAAGCGAGTAAAGCCCAGCTAAACTAAATTTTAGAACTCCTGGCTGACAGAGTTTGACTTTGTGAAGCACAGCAGCAAGGGGAAGCATTTCATTCTTTGTACATACTCCAAACACCATATCAACATCTAATTAGGACTATATTGTGCCTTCCAATGGATTTTAAAGACAGATACCAGGTGTATTTTTTTTATTTAATGTCAATGTGGTTGTGATTATGTATTTGCACATGTGTATGTGTGTGGTGATGATATTTGACAATGCTACGTCTACCTACTATTTTTTTTTGTAAGTGTGTTAAATGCTTTAAAGAAAAAAGACAAATTATTTTCTTTTATTCAGATATTTCTTTTATTCAGATTTGAATTTCCAGTCATTTGATATAGGCTTATACGAAAAGATAGTTTATTCTCAATTATACATTGCTTTTTGGGGGTTACGTGCACTGACTCAAAACACACTTTTTCAGTCTCAACCCCCTACCCCCCCAACACTATCTGGGAATATGGGAGGTATGGTCAGTAAGCAAGTACTTACAAATTAGTCAGTAAGCAAGTACTTACAAATTACACCATGCTCTAAAAATAACAATTTGACAAACCCCATTCTTATGTGCAAGATAAACTCGTCATGATAAAAAATGCATACCAAGTTTCATGAATATATCTCAAACATTCCAGAAGACTTTAACTGTCAAGAGAGTGATGGAGAGACCTATAGAAACAATCTTTTTAATGGGATAACTCTTAAAATGCTGATCAGACAGAATCTCTTCTTTTACAAGACATATTGGTCTAGTCATGATACAAGAGCATATCGAGTTTCTTTAAGATACTTCAAGCAGTTAAGGAGATATGACATGTAAATACAATTTTCAAACATGGGGAGATAAATAATATAAAAGTACTAATCTGCCTAGTCCAAATCTTTTATCGAACACAAACTCCTGTCATGATACACATGCCTACCAAGTTTCATGAAGATATCTCAGATGGTTTTGGAGATATTAACTGGAGAAGAATGTAACAGACAGATGGACAGCACAATCTGTATTTACAAGAGTCCCCGAAAGGCAATGATGCTCTACTGGCTGAAAAGAATTTCCAGGAATCCAAGATAAGACAATTTCTTCTTTTTTACTGCTAACTTCTGAAAACATCTCTAATATTCTTGAGCGATAACAAGATTTTTTCAAGATGGCCATCATGGTGACTCTATTGGATACAAGATCTATACTACTTTCATTTAGAACCAACTAGATATCATAGTCGTTTGGTGACAACCCCATGTTGATATGACCATGCATTCAAGAGGAGTACTAATAACAAGATTTTCATTATGGCCACCATAGTGGCTATATTGGATGCCAGATTGGCATTATTTTCAGTTAGGACCAGCCAGACCCCATAAGAAGCCTTCTGGAGAAAAGCCCATTACAATATGGCTTTCCATTCAGGAGGAGTAGCTATAACAAGACTTTAAACATGGCTGCCGTGGTGGCCTTATTGGATTTTAGATCTGCACCATTTTCATTTAGGACCAACTAGACATCATGTGACATCTTCTGGTGAAAACCCCATATCAATGTGACTTTCCATTCAGTAGCACCTATCTTGAAAGACCACCTGTTCTGCCAAAAATTCATGGTCATTCAAGACAGGTGGTCTTTCATGACAATTTGGTGAAATCCTCTGTGGTTTAGGAGTAGCAACTTGTGGTAACAGATGCTGGACAAAAGGTAATCACATAAGCTCTTCCGATCCATGAGACACATCAAGAGTTTGGTGCCAAAAAAAGAATTTACAGATCTTAGGACTGTTTGATGTTTACCAGCCAATAGACCATCTTCTCCAACACTTATTATTATTTTATAACTTTAATGGCTGTGGCAGAGAACAACCATACTGTGGCAAATTTAATGGTGGATGATATGCATACATTCACAGTTTGCACCGGAGTTCAACAGCCATCTGATTTATAATAAGTAATCTATTAAGAGAGTGATTTCTAATAAACAGTGTTTGCAAAGAGTTGATACAATAGATGAATAGAAGGGGAATTTTACAAAGGTCAGTCAACATAACTGAATTCATTAGTTATAAACCACACAAAAATAAAAATTGATATGGGGCAGACTGTCCACCAATGAATCTCCCATTGCATGCTTGTTCTCTGCCATGGCCAGTACCATCAGAACATATTTGAAAAACAACTTGGTCCAGTAGTAAATTGGATAATACTGCTGCTGGTTTTGATGTCACAGGTTAGGCTCTACTCTTGATCTTGATTAATTCAGTACTACATCACAATGACATTAATGCACCACGCAGTGTCAACAATAAAATAGAGTCACCCACTGGGACTGATGTTCTACTGACCAAAAAGAATTTTCACGAATTCAAGATCAGAATATTTCTTCTTTTTTTAACTGCCGAGTGTTGAAACTATCCCTGATATTTTTGAGAAATAACAAGATTTTCAAATTAGCTGCTGTGGCGGCTGTATTGGATATAAGATCAGCACCATTTTTATTTAGGACCAACAAGACATCACAAGAAGTCTTCTCATGAAAACCCCATAAAGATATGACATTCTGTTTACAAGGAGTAGTGATAACAAGACTTTCAAGATGGCTACCATGGAGGCCATACTGGATGTCAGATTAGCATCATTTCATTTGGACCCATCTAGACTCCATAAGAAGTCTGCGGGTGAAAACCACATCTTTATCTGACTTTCCATTTAGGATGATTAGCAACAAGAAGATTTTCAAGCTGGCTGCGATGATGGTCATACTGGATGTCAGATCGGCACCATTTACATTTGAGACCAAGTGGATATAAGAAATCTTTTAGCAGGAGGAGTTGCAATAACAAGATTTTCAAGATAGCCACTGTGGCAGCCACACTGGATGTCCAAGCAGCACCATTTTCACTTAAAATGAACTAGATATAGTGGTTGGGTGAATTCAAAGACAGAACAAAGCAACTGTCAGTCACAGACACCAGGTTTAGATGTTTGCAGTTCTTTGGCCACATTGCTAGAGCACCTCCTGATATGGATCACAATTGTGCACTGAAAGCAGCAATTGGAAAACCAGCGCAGGGGTGGAAGCATCCAGTGGGAAGACCAACAAGCACCTGGCTCCGAATGGTGGAGCAGGACCTCGAGGTCAACCTCGATTGCACAATGTATGGCAAAAGGCAAAAAATAATATCTACTGGCGCCAACTTGCATCCACAGCAATGCTGCTTTGGGTAGCATGCTAATGATGATGACAATAACAATGACCAACTAGACATTGTGGCCATATTGAATGTCCAAGTGCACCATTTTCATGGCAATTCTACAAAATAGTTTAGGAGGATTTAGTGATAACAAACTTTTGCTAATGGACTGACAGACAATGGGTGACAGCCGTGGGTGAACGGATTTTGAAAATCAATGGATGACAGTCAACAGGTCATCCCATAACCTCTTCTGGTTTGACCATACTAGTTTTAATAATGGATCAATATGGTTTTCCAAAGATTCAGCAGTTATGATTAATAGTTGCAGCAAAAATTCCAATCTTTAATGGTTCTTTGAAGAAAAAAATTTGTAACTGTCTTTTGGACCATAGGATGTCTTGAAGGTACAGTGGTACCTGTCTTAAATGACCACCTGTTCTGCCAAAAATTCATGGTCTATCAAGACAGGTGGTCTTTCATGACAGGTCATAACACTAATCAATAAATATGTGCATTGAGAATCTGGTCTCTCAAGACAAATGGTCTCTCATAACTGGTCTTTCAAGACAGGTTTGACTACATTCATGATGATTTCTATTCTTTTTGATTTGGTCAAATTGTGGCAGAAGATTTTTGATTTTTTTTCTGTTTTCCAATCGATGTTGATTTAAGGACTTCTAAGACAAGTTTTTCAATACTAAGGTTACACTTCATAGTGTGTAGTCATAATCAGAGGTAATAAATCTGGCTGCTCACTTTTGGACTTTTTCAAGTTCATAGAAGCTGTAATACAGACCCTGAAATGGGTAATTTTAGCAGTGAATTGAGAACGGAATACAGAATAAATGCAAATGAAATGTAGAAGGAATGCACATGAAATGACAAATGCATTTTGAAAAACGGAGTGCAAATGCAAAATGCAGAATAATAAAAAATGAAAACGAAATTAAATGTGAATTCATTTCATGAATGGATTTGAAAATTAATTATCTTCAAGCTGCCACTGAATTTCCAGTGGAATCCCCTTTTAAATGACAATCAGGGATCCGATTCTTTACAGAGACACCCTTTACAAGCTATGATTTTGTTCTTCTTGCATTTTAAATGTCACATATATTTTATTGTTTATATCGTCTCTTTTCAACACTCTTGGATGGATGCCAATTAAAGATTATATTTAAAAAAGCTGTTCTTACTTCCAAGGTCTTAAATAATTTAGCACCAGAGTATCTGTATGATATTAAGTTTGTTAGGAACATTACTACAAGGAGTACTCGACTGAGTAAAAACAATGATTCATAGTAACATAAGCACAAGGAGTACTCGACTGAGTAAAAACAATGATTTATAGTAACATAAGCACAAGGAGTACTTGATTGAGTAAAAACGATTTATAGTAACATAAGCACAAGGAGTACTTGATCGAGTAAAAACAATGATTTATAGTAACATAAGCACAATGAGTACTCGACTGAGTAAAAAAAATGATTTATACCAAAAGTTTAGATTCGCATTTTAAGAAATCTTTTGCTTATGCCGGTTCAGTTCTATGGAATAGTTTGCAGCATGATCTTAAACAAACACCTGATGTTTTGGCTTTAAGAAATGATACCTTTACAATAAGCAATCTTATTTTTTGACCACATATCATTTATAAGTGGTAACTGTGATATATGTACATAATAACAGTATGCTAATCTTTTGTATAATCTTCATTAATCTTGTAATTTTCTTTCATGCAGCAAATTTTTCTTGTAGATTTTCTTACTAAAATAACATGTATATTTGTTGCAATTTTCTTACTAAAATAACGTATATTTGTTGTATATTTTCTTACTAAAATAACATGTATATTTGTTGTAGATTTTCTTACTAAAATAACATGTATATTTGTTGTATATTTGTTTTAATTGCAAGGCCATAATGTAAACTAGCTATTAGATACTTATGTCACCCTTTGCTGACAACTACTCTACATATATATTTGTACACTTATTGCAGTTGCAATTTATGTAAATTCAATGCTGTCTTTGGCATTTTACACGTTTACTATTTCATAAAAGCACATTTTTTATAAGACAAGATACAAAAACTAAAGTTCTCTGCCTTTAACACTTTTGAAAATGGAAAACCCAACTTCGTAAAATGCAAATTAGAGAAAGGAAACAATGGATTAAAGCAATAAATGTAAAATCTAAATGTATTTTTAGACCATAAATGAAAAAAAAACCAAGATAACAGAAGAAATGCAAATGTGAATAGAATTCAAATGGAATGCATATGGAACAAAAACATAATGTTAATGAAATGCAAACGAAATGCAGATTTGGCAAAATGACCCATTTCAGGGTCTGTACTAGAAGTGGAGATCCCAAACTGTACAACAGACATGGGGGAGTACTTTTCAAAGTATTCAAGTACAAGTACTTTTGTCAAATTTGAATGTAAGTATAAGCATTACTTCTGGTAGGAGTACAAGTACGATTACTTTTCAAAAATTACTCACAAGTACAATTTGTCTACTTTTGATTACAACTCCATAGAATTCAGAAGTCTAACACTGTACTATTTGAATAATGGAGAAACAAAATCACATCATCTTGCACTGCATACCAGATTCCTTTATTTTAAACAGGAGTTACTTTTCCAACACAAGTTACTTTTTATTTTTCACACTATATAATTACCACCACTATTTTAAATATCCAGACTCTACAATTTTCCAGACTCCATATATACAAAATTTCTGATCACTTTTAATAGTGCAAAATATTTCCAGACATGGTGTAAAGCTGACAGAAACAATTCAAAATTGAAACATAAATTGGAACATAAACTGTGGTATATTTTACCCATACTGAAAAACAGGTGATAAAATGGGGATTGTTTCACCCATACTCAAAAACAGGTGCCTGGATAATGACTATCAGAACCTGAAATGACTCTGATTACACTGATTATTGGCAAAGTTCCTCTGGCAATCCCAGCTTTTTTAAAAATCTTTCTCCTACTGGATGAGAAGGCTGGAGACAACCACAAATCTAAATATTTTATTTGTCATGGAATTATTATATTCCTGCCACTATGTCAACTTATCTAAACAATTTCTAGTTGTGAAGTAGTATAAAGAGCCAAAATAATGACTACATTAAGATTTAAAGAATTCTTCCTTTCCTATGTAAAGGCTATCAAATTCTCAGGACTGAGGCCCACTGTTTACTGTCACCAATGTTTTGACTCGACGGGCACATGCACAACAAGGGCCATATCACTTACTGACAAAGATAACACAGTTGGAAATATGTGTCTTACACGACTAGATGTTTGTGCACACTATCTCCAATTGTAGTATATCTACACAAACAAAAAGAAATAAAACTGCAACCAGTATTCTTTATTTGTAAAAGAAAACACCAAAACAATATCATGTCAGTGTTTGTTATTTACAAGCAATGATATAATGCAACCGAGTTTAAGTAGCCTCTTCCTATCAGCATTGAATGTGCCCGGAAGATCAGTACACAAGATAGATATCAATTTTCCAGAAGAGATATTTGGGAGAAAAATTATTATTTTCATTTAAACACAAATAATCTGAGCAGCAAGAAAAGTGATTATTTTTTAAATTCACTAAAATTGGATAAAAGCCAGTACCGACTAAAACCAAGCAAACATTCATTCAAACAGAATTCATATAATATCCATCAAGTTCAAGAATATCTGGTTCAAATGATACAGGATAGTGTGAAATTAAATGTAATTGCTAAGTATGATTTAAATGATCCAGGATAGTGTGAAATTAAATGTAATTGCTAATTATGATTCAAATGATCCAGGATAGTGTGAAATAATATGTAATTGCTAATTATGATTCGAATGATCCAGGATTGTGTGAAATTAAATGTAATTGCTAAGTATGATTTAAATGATCCAGGATAGTGTGAAATAATATGTAATTGCTAAGTATGATTTAAATGATCCAGGATAGTTTGAAATTAAATGTAATTGCTAAATATGATTTCCTCTATTTGTGCTACATGTATCTTAATTATTGACTGAAACTGCAAATGTTATAATTTGAAATTTTTTACTGTACTTAGGAAAATAATTTGAAAAATGGAAGCAATGAATGAGTGATTATGCAAGGCATCAGCAAATGTATATCTAAGGATGTGTTTACTGTTTAGCTAGATAAACACACATTATTTCAAAAGGAAATGAAGTAAAACACATGAATTAAAGCAAACTTCTTATTTAATGTTGAACACAGCATGGTTTAAAAACACTGGACTCACATGTAGCAGTTTCCCAGTCAGTTAATACAACAGTAATGGCTATGACAAAGAAGGGACGAACAGTCTGGTGAAGTTGAGTGATATAAAATGAATGAGATGTGTGTTTAATTATTGTCTTTACCAGGCAAGTTATACAGAGTCCACACCATATCATGATATACACACATGCTTTGTGTCACAAAGATATAGGGGATTGAACATTCTTGGTCTTTTCCAGTTGATCTCACAATACAAATTCTTTCTAGGTTCACAAATAAAGGTCACTCATTAAGAAAAGATGTTTGCAAATCAATCAGACCTTAAATTTTATATTTCTTCAAAGATTAATTTATAGTACATTTATCAATTTAAATTTTTAATTTAAAATGTTAGGAAGTAATGACTCACAACTTTAATTGCTTAAATTTCTGCTGCACTACAAAATGTGCTCTGGAGTACTGGGTACTTTTCTATTTCAAAGTACGAGGATAAGTACAATAACACCTTAAAAAAAGAGTACAAGTACTTGGATTTTCAGGACTTCCGAGTACAAAGTAACAAAGTACAATGTACTCTGCCCCATGTCTGCTGTACAAACATTCTAAAATACTGAACTAATCCTGTGAAAGCTAATTCTTTCACATTTTGTGGGCAAGATAATAAGTTATGTCTTAATAGGCATAAAATATGATTTGCATTGGTGCATATTTCTTGAATATGAAGGTCCAATTTCAGATCAGTAGTAATTGTAATGCCTAATTATTTTATTTGATCAAGACTAAACAATTCCTGCCAAGAAATATGGCATACTAATTTCTTGGAACTTTTTTCTTGTCATTTGCATTATATTGCAGTTTTTGGCTTAGAATCATATATCCCTTGCATTATATTGCAGTTTTTGGCTTACAATCATCCCATTAATGTGCCCATTGTACTAGTTTACTGATGTCATTTAGTAGAATTGAAGTATCCCACATGGTTTGAATCGGTCTGAAACATATAGAGTCATCTGCAAAGAGACGAATTTGCGAATAAATTCAAATCATAATTTAACTGATGAACAAGGAAAAAAGCACTGGACCAAGTATCATGCCCTGGGGTACTCCAGAAACTACCTTAGTTCAACCAGACAAGTAACCATTTACATGTACTACCACTCATTGTTCTCAGAAACATCCAGATTCGAGTTCTGCTTGAAATTCCATAATTAACAAATTTACCCTCTAACAAATCAACGGGAACAGTGTGAAAAGTTTTTCAAAGTCCAGTATAAAAATATACACTTGGTCACCCTTTTTAAAATATTTGCTGAATCTCAATAACAGAACATTTGTTGTTAGTCAGATATGATGCAAACATTTTCTGAATGATCCATGATGCAAGAGTAGACAATATGCTCAAGCATTAAACAGGGAAAACTGGTGCGTGAAACTGGATGGTAGTTACTGGCTATTGAGCAATCACCCCTTCTGAACAGTGTATATATATTTGCCTAAAAACAGTCATTTGGTATTTGGCAATTGTCCAAATAAAATATTTTGAAAAAGTTGTGTAAGTATTGGTGCTATTTCTGAAACCAGTTCTTGAAATGCTTTTGGGTGGGTTCCAACTAGACCACAAGCTTTTGACAGGTTTAAACCATTCAGCAATTTTTGGACTCCAAAACATGTTACTACTATATTATTCATTTCTGGTACTTTTGGAAATATGCATAGAGAAGTAATGTCATTGATATGTATAAATACACCTTAGAATTGGGTGTTCAGTGTTTCAGCATTCACTGTATCTGTTTCTGTTAATTTAATATGTCTTGAGGGGAGGAATGCAGAGAATTATTTTTTCTGGCTGTTAATGTATTTCCAAACTGATTTTTAATGTGAAGCTGGGTTACCAATTAAGTTAATGTCATTGCTGTGATGTAAACTTTTCAATTCTTCTGCTCTTAACAGTTTCCATTCTGTTCTTATTCTTTCACTGCTTGTATGTTTGGTTTGGGATGATTTTTTTTTCATTCTCTGACTAATTTTCTTATTTTGTTTGTAATCCAGAGAATCAATACAACTGATTAACTCAATTTTGATGGAACAATTTTTTCAGTTGTAGAAATTATAAATGATTGTATAATTTTCCAGCTTTCTCCTATATCCCTCTGGCTTTCATGGCCAAAAAAATATTGGAATTTTGCAAACACACTGGTTTCATATCACATAGCATCAAACCTGCCTTTGCAAAGCAAAACGATATTTCCATGACATTGTATTTTAGTTGCTACCTGTATAGTCAAAAGTACCAGTTATAACATCATGGTCACTAAACCAGCAAGGTGAGTGAATGTGAAAGTCAGCCTGGAAGCAACATCTGAAAGAGGTGCCTAGTCCATTTCAGCATGGTCTAATTGGTATACCATTACAGTTTTTTGAAAAATTACTTCAACAAATTAAAACTTATAACTAAAAACATTGACAACACAATACCTCAGTTAATTTGGAGCAGGTGATTTGAGGTAAATGAATGTCAATTTCAGTTAGAAGTATCATTTATAGCAGACAATGGTAAACCCAAACATTCCATTTTTGCAAGGTACTGTGGGAAATTTACTGCAAAGTATTACATTTCTTCTTTGGAAACACTTTCAGTGCTATAGGGGATAAACATGAACTAGTAAAAGTATACTAGATTTGCCAATACCTTGTGTACTTAAGAATCTGGTGTATTACATTATTTGTGCTTCTTACAATCATGCTGGGTGCTGAAGAAACTACAATTCTTGCTAACCAAAAGTTTTTGGAATTACTGACCTGTAACTGGGTCAGTTCATTTACTACAATGTTTGTGTTTACATTGAGACAAATAAATCAGAAACTAGAACTTGTCAAATATTGATTAGACCTACATACCCTCAAAACCCACTTCATAAGAAATGAATTTATCTCATCTCCAAAAGCTTCAGTTGAAGCAATATTTTCTGTGGACACATGAAAGACTATGTACTTAAGTTATAATCATTAGGCAACATCATTCACATTATTTTCAATGTCAAATTCATAATAAAATGTATGGTAGTTCTTACATGTTAAAGTAGAAAATAGCAGTAAATGTTTATATAATATGTAGTCTGACTTTGATTGTACTTGGGTACCACAATGATGAGCTGCAATTTCATCAAAAATGCATTTATTTCCTTCCTAAGATTTATTCTGTGTAGTAAAAATGTATGTATCCTCTGCTGATGCTAAGGGTCTCAATACACTGGTCGACATAGAAAATATCTGCTCATTAAACATCTCAATACACTGGTCGACATAGAAAATATCTGCTCATTAAACATCTCAATACACTGGTCGACATAGAAAATATCTGCTCATTAAACATCTCAATACACTGGTCGACATAGAAAATATCTGCTCACTAAACATCTCAATACACTGGTCGACATAGAAAATATCTGCTCATTAAACATCTCAATACACTGGGTGCTCATAACCTCTGAAGTTCTCCTATACATGAAGAGCGATCTGATTTCACATCTGTTCACTAGGTTAAATGGTGTATCCAGGGTCTCAATTTCATTAGTTTGACATTAAAGAGTTAAGTCCGAAAGTCAATAAGGCATTTATTTTCTACACATTTCACAGTTTGAGACTTATGCACTTAAAAAGAACACTAGGCAAACCAAGCCTACCAGTTTCACCCGCAATGCCTTACAGAAAATTACCAACAAGGACTTAAGCAAATATCAGATTTGTACAGGAATTTTCCACATATACTGTCCTTTGCTATAAACTATACTTGTAACTGAAAAGGACATTCATTTACCTGTTTCAAAGTAACTGAGCTCTTGTGTTGATAATGTATGTTAAATTGTAGTTATAATTTTTAATTTGTTGATGTATTTTTTTTTTTAAACTGGAAGGGCACACCTATTAGGCTGTTATGAAATGGACTAAAGAATATTTATTTCTGGAGCTGGAAAGTTAATACTATTTGTTCTCAGCTATGGTAATTCATAATATATCAATCAGTGATAGGCCAGCCGAGTAACTTCGTACGTTCCCAAGAGTTGTGTTCTATTTATCCAATCGATGTTGATCCCAAAACTAGAGCAAAATTAGTTTAACAGATTAATTTTCAAAAGCCACTTTAAGCCATGTAAAATTTAAAACACACACAAATTGTAAAGAAGTTACAAAGAACTCGCAATCATGTATTAAGATTTTACATACTAAAAACCACCACAAAACATTGCTAAGGACATCAAGTCAGTACACGTATTACACGCATAGTCAAGCGTTTAATAATGGCCAATTTATACCTCTTCACTTTTAACAACTTCTTTAAACTCTCTTTTAATTCTAGCCTCAGCAATATTTGCCATATTATTGTAACCTAGGGTATTCTCTGTATAACAAACAATTACTGCTATTTTAAGCGGAAGTCAGCCATAACCGGATGTTTGTTACCACATGCGCAAAAGAGTACACGATTCTACACATTTTGCACTCAAACCATTTCGTACCCATGATATTTCGTACGTATGACATTTCGTACCTGAAACAATTCGTATCCATGTAATTTTTACTCAGGACATTTCGTACACACTTCCATTTATACTTGAACAAGTCGAATTGTACCCCAAATCTGCCATCCAGCACATACCATTTAAGTCAATACGATAACTATATTATTTGTACATTGTATATACGTTGTTTATTTGTTTTGCATGCAGGCGCAATGTACTTACTCCCTAGGTATTTATTGTCCGTCAAGCGAATTTTTTTAAATTTTTTTTTTATGAGTATTGTACTGAAGTTGAAGGTATCTTCGTATACCCAAGACAAAATCGTACCCAAAACAAAATCGTACCCAAGACAAAATCGTACCCAAAACATTTTGAATAATTCGCACCCGACGAGTCCTTAACGCAACAATTCGTAGCTAAATTAGTTCGCACATAACAAGTTTGGAAAACAATAGATAAAGAATCCTGACATTACACTAAAAACATAAATGTCGAATATCCCCTGCCCAACCTTTTATTCCATTCTTTTTCTGCTTAAGTATTTTGTATTAATTCATTGCATATCCAATTTTTTAAGTACGTCGGAGAAAATTAAATAAATTAATATTTGCTCCTATCTACCCTTTTCTTGCGCTTTGAGCTCATTTTAGTGACTCAAAATATTTCAGAATGCGGTTGGGTTTTATAGCCCATTCCACTCGTATCTTACTTGCTGAATGGAAGCAGGTCAAAACGTACCCAAGTCAAAACGTACTCAAGTCGAAACGTACCCAAGTCAGGACGTAAACAACTCATATTCAAAACATACCCATGTCAAAAGGTACCCAAATAAAAGCAACATCTTGGCCGTTGCGTTTAATTTCCTTTGAAACTGAGACCCCTTTACTAATGTCATTTGGAATATCCCAGCAACGTACTCTAAGAAGTGTGCAATTTGCAATTCAAATCCGTCTGTAAGGGATGATAAACAAGCCAAATTTAGATAGATTGATAGGGAAAATGAAGACAAAACTAGTGTAAAATAAATACAGATAAATTTTTAGTGGAATATGTCACAAATAAATAGATAACTTAATAATATCTAATGGAATATTTTTCAAATTATTAAGATCCAAAATAAATGTAGATACAACTATTGCGTAATGAATACCGTAATCACCAGATTAATACAGTACATACCATATATGCATTTCTGGATGTGATGAGTGGTATATGACGATGTAACAATATATTAAGTTACAGTTTTTTTTTTGTACGTACTAAAAACATATAGAATTTCCAATATCACCCCTAGATTTATCAAATTGTTTGTATGTCACACTTATAAGACGACCCCTACTCTCCATGATGAATTGAATTTTTGGTAAAAAAAAAAAAAAAAATCAACTTATAAGCGAGTATAAACGGCAGTTAAATTAAAATCGTTTCTGTACTTAAGTGCACCAATAAATAAAATATCAGTCGAAATCCACGCACAAATAATATCCAACAAAAATTAATCTGCAACGTAATTACGTAATTATTAAAACATACACAAAATAACATCCAAACATTTCATGTTAAAATCTCTGTTCCAATTGCTAGTTTGTCTTTGAAAAAAAATGGTGTCGTCGTATAGGTTAAACTAGATAATGCCTCTCTCTCTCTCTCTCTCTCTCTCTCTCTCTCTCTATATATATATATATATATATATATATATATATATATATATATATATATATATATATATATGAAAATCATTCAGTCGCTGGGGCATATACGTGTCCACAAGCTCTTAAAAGCTGGTTCGTAGTCATGATGCCATTTCGATATTGATCCCAGTACTGAAATATCTTCTTATATTTTCTAACGTATTTTATTCTCTGTTAGCGAGATGTCAGATTAAAATCATTAAAAAAAATAGTATAGTCATTTTAAGGGTCAGTTTGGAAGTGTATATACTTGTATGTATATATATATATATATATATATATATATATATATATATATATATATATATATATATATATATATATATATATATTGTCAGCTTTATCTTAATTTTTTAATAATTGAACAGTTATTGTTATAACCAGTAACTGTTAGGTAGTGACATTATTATTACCTTTAACATCATTATTTGTTCTGATTGACAGCCCGTAGACACACCAGTCATCTGGTTGCCATACACTAACGCTAATCCATGTGGATTCGATATACTCCATAATTGGTTTCATTTGTTCATTTGCCTTGTGATACAAATGGTGAAAGGTAGGCTCTATGTGCTCCACTGGAAGGAAAGGTAGGGCAAACAACTTCCTGTATAACTTGAACATGCCTTCCCTTTCCATGTAATTGCTTGCCATACCAAGTTCCTGAAAAAATCTCAAAATATCTCGTATCGATGGCCATATTGAAATCTAACTGCTGTTCCTTAAGTCTAATATTTATCGTTTTTTTTTTTTTTTTGTTTTTTTTTCGCAGGACAAATATTAGGATATATAGAATATTATAACTGAGAGTAATGTAAATAAACACAAGCTGTCTTCACCAAAAATAACTTTAAATGTCATTAATAATAACAATAACAACAACAACAACAAAACAGCTGAAGAAAAACTTTTCTTCGTTAAAATTTAAAGGACAAAAAACACCATAAGATATAAACATACTTGGATTTTTCTCAAAACTGCTTGTGACCAATGCAAATAACAGCCAGTTAGTTCTTTCCCAAGAAAACCCTTCCTCACAGCGTTCCACAGGCCACCTCAAAATCAATGATAAATCCTTTGACACGTGGCTCATCTGGAAGAAGTTTTTTCAGCTTCTGAAAAAATATTTAAAAGCAATTATATATTTAAATATTGACTATGAATTTATTTTATTCGAAAAGACTAACAATAACCTGTTTTCATTTTTGTTGTATTTTATTAAAATCAGTATTATTTTCTCTATAATCGTAAATTCCTCATTAATAATTTTCTAATAATCATTAAGAAATATGTATTTTATACGTTACCTTTAAGACTTTCTTGTTTATTTATCCTGGACATGAATATAAATCCCAAGGGAACTTGTTTCATTTTACCATCAAACTTCAAGGAGGCATGAACCGAGAAAAGCTGCTGTAACGGTCGTTCGTGTCCAAGAAGTTGAAAGATTGCATCCAAATACCACCTTTTGGCTCGCTGCAGAAGATTAAGTTGCATTTCTGTTGCAAAAATATGATGCATGGCACCATTGAGTGTAAAATCTTTATCAAGAGGTTCGGGGGAAGGAAGCTTTCGTCAATCTGGAAACTAAGATTTGCAATTTCCCAATAGGTATGGAAAGCAAGGAGTAACAGCATTTGGCAAGCTTTTTGTTAAAAATGGTTATTATCTGTACACAAAGTTTTACAAAAAAATTAAAATAAATATAAATAAATGAAATTCATATAAATATATTAAATGGTACAAAATGTATACTATCTAGGTAGTTCAAAAAATAGATCACGTGGGTCCTCTAGTCTCATATCCTGTCTAGTAATAGATCACGTGGGTCCTCTAGTCTCGTATCCTGTCTCAATCATTCAGATCTTCAAACTAAAAGCAGCGGCACAAATAAGCTGAAATCATCAAGCTGACGAGTTTTCCTTCAAAAGGTCCTCAGCTATTGCCAAGGCTGGTTTGAAAACATCGGCTGCCAGCTGCCCTCTTAATAATAATAATAATAATAATAATAATAATAATAATAAATGTTGTGACTGTTAGTTTAGAACAATTGTATTTAAACGCTTGGAGTGTTAATAATAACCAAGTGACGATTAGATGATAGCAACTTTATCTTGCATGATTTTCATTGTGGAATTTTCTTGTGGGATCAAGTAAACTATCCACTTTGCAAATAGGGAAAAACTTTTTCATGTTCCGAAAATAAAGATGTAAAAATTAAGTTAATTACCTGTACAGTTTACTTTAACTTTCTTTAGAAGCCCTGGATCTGCTGGGTGCATATGTTTATGCGCTCCTCTTCGGAAATTATCTCCTATTTGGCTTACAGTTGTCGGACATTTCAAGCGTTTATTCCTCACACTACACCACCAATATGTTGTTGATCCTTTGCTGTTCTGTAAAGACAACCAAAGAATATAATATGATGTCATGATGTTAACTGTTACTGTACCTTTGTAGTATAGGCAAAATCCCGCTGAGTCAACTAGTTTGTCTCTACCTTTAACTGTTCCCCCAATCACAATCTCATAACGAATGGGCTTATCCTGGACAAAAGTGGCCAATGGGTCATCATCTATTAGAGAACTTAAGAAAAACAAAAACAAAAAAAAAACAACCTATTTCAGTATATAAAATCCTTTTCCCTTTGTAAAAATAAAAGTCATTGCATTTTGAACTGCTGATTAACCCACTAAAATAGGACTTGTGTTTACCAACAGAGGCTCGTAACGATGTGCTACAGATATTATTGCTGGCAAAGGTGTCAAAGCAATGAACGTACTTCTACTAATAATCTACAATGTTCAATGAATATAATGTGTGATTTATTGATTTTTTTGTATCTCCAATTTTGTCTTATTGCTGTGAAATTTGGGTATTTTTGAAAGCAGACAATATAGAACGGGTACATAGAAAATATTGCAAGTGGTTACTAGACGTTAAACGTTCTACCAACAATATGTTTGTATATGGAGAGTTGGGCCGATATCCACTTTATCTAAATAGACATGTGCTCATCATTAAGTATTGGTTCAAATTGCTAAACACAAAAATTGTATTATTTGAAAAATATACCAATTGATGCTTACCGATTGCGAAGGAAAGAATTACAAAAACTCGTTTCTAATATGAGAAATATACTAGTGATTTCAGGCTTTGTTTGTCCCCTATACCTCTTACTTACAAACTAGTATATTGATCCTTATTATTGGCAGAAACCAATCATGTATAAACTACTACAATTACTTCAAAATGAAGATTTAACAGCTGTAAAATACCTAGGTAAATATGTGTATAATGCATTCCAACTTAGATTATCTGCTCTTTCTCTCTCTCTCTCTCTCTCTCTCTCTCTCTCTCTCTCTCTCTATATATATATATATATATATATATATATATATATATATATGTGTGTGTGTGTGTGTGTGTGTGTGTGTGTGTGTGTGTGTGTGGCGTGGGGGGGGTGGTGGTTGTGGTTATCGTTATCTAGAGGATGATCGACCTCGGTGTTATTGCCCGGATCGAGTAAAGAATAATATAAATTGTGAAACTTATAGATGGAATGAATAGAGATCTGAGCAGATATATAGAACAGACTAAAACGAGCCCCCGTATATGAAATATAACAATTTAATCAATTACATAAACAACTGTGATAATGCATTACATTAGGAAGATACACTTCTTTTTGAAATAAATCATTCACCGAATTTTAAACACAAATATACTTATATAAATAGCCGATCTGTTTAAATGATAGAATTAATTCATCATAGAATCGAGTGAACAATCGAAGTCATTGCTTTGTACAGCTTCATAACCTGGTTTCCTCCGGTTCACCGTGCTGTTCAACTGGTTCCTTCGCTTTCTTCTCACTCTGACTATCTTCTTGCCTCTGTCGGCCCTCAAACTTTGTGTGGGTAGGTGGATACGTAGGTATGTAGATACGTAGGTACGTGGATACGTCAGTGGATTACGTCAGTGGAGCTATTTCCCCTTTCAAAATAAACAGAGAAGCAACCTAAATCTTCTGTCAGATATCCTACTGGGAATAGATCATTACTCCACTCTCGTTATGTCAGATAGCATCCTATCGGAAGTCAAACAGATACCAAAGGCTATCTGGTCAAGCCAAACACGGCAGGCCATAAACAAACAAACCTAGTTTCATAAGATTAATGTATTTCCTAACGGCTATTTCATCGCTGACTCACATTAACATCACACGAGACATAATAGTTCCGTTCTCGATTATACAAATGAATGAATGAAATTCATTACATGGCTTAACTACGTTAATTTCAGCGAATACACACATTCAAGTCTTTAGTGTCCATGAAATCTCACTTCGTGGCTTAACAACGTTAATTTCAGTCGATACGCACTTAAGTTTTTATCATACATGAAATCATCTAAGATCGGTGAATTCACACGGATTCTCATACTCATATCAACTAAAGTAATGCATGAAATTCTTAAAATACATGACTCCTATAACACTCAAGACAACAAATTCAAACAATCTGTCAAACTTATATATAAGATCATTAAACGAATTCAGATAATGAACTCAAACACAGTTATACTCATATCAAGAAAATTGATCTACGAATTTATACAAATAAATTCATGCAAATATAAGTAAATAAATTCAAGCAAATAATTATATTGGTATCAACGAATTACATGAGATTGACGCAAATACCTTGTGCTTTCAAGCCTTGCTCGCTTCTACGGCCAGAATTGTGTCCGTCAACTTTCCAGACATCCAGTCTCTTGGATAATTGTTTTACGAGATAATTTCTTGCAAATTCAATCTCGGAGTCCCTTATACTCTCACGGAAAAAACGTAGACTGGCTAAATTTTTCGATGTGGCATATTAAAACTATGAAATTTCGTGTGGGAAACACGCCCCTTATTTAGCGTAGCCAATCAGGATTAAATATATCTACCGCCTTTTATAAATAGGCGCCAAAATTTGCGGTCATCCTGACCCTCTAGATTTCCAAATAACTGATTCTGGACAATCTCAATTCTGACATTTTCGATACAAAGATTGAGTCAACCTTTTCCCTTCCAGTTTCTCTGACTGTTAAATAAACGAATGCTTAATTAAAAATCGGTTCCTCTCACAACACAGATCGCAGCATAGCGATTTAATACGCACCCTGTCCTCATAAATCTTATTAATTGTTCTCTGTCCAAGTTAATGTTCTCTTTATAGATCGACAGAAATTTGCACCCTTACAATATATATATATATATATATATATATATATATATATATATATATATATATATATATATATATATATATATATATATATATTTCTCTACGAGGATTTATGTGTACACAGGTTTCTATCGCCATTATTTATTTATTTATTCATTCATTTATTTATTCATTCATTTATGCAACAGTGTATTGTATATAAATTATCTATTGTATTGACTATGTGCTTTTTTGCATACGTCATATCAATAAGGTTCTGTTCTGTTTTGTTTTTTTTTAATAAATCGCAGATATCGGTTACATATTGGTATGGTAACGTTTTGACTTTATGAGTACGTTTTGGCATTCTTAGGTACGTTTTGACTTTAGTACATTTCGGCATTCATAGCAACATTTTGACTTGGGTACGTTTTGACCTGGGTACGTTTTGGCTTGGGTACGTTGTGACTTAGTGCGTTTTGACTTGGGTACGTTTTTACTGTAAACTAGACTGAGTTACCCTTTCCAGGGACTGTATATAGAACGCTGTATGTTGGTCTCAGCCCTTTCTAATTTTTTATTTAAACTTATTGGTTCTCTAACTTACACGATTTCGGACAGAACACAACTTATATAAACAGTTAAAGAATCAAACTATTCAAATATATATTTAAATATATTACGGAAAACAAAATGAAAGGAATCAAGATGCAGAGAACCAATAGAAACTTTGTTATGGTTAGAGAGAGAGAGAGAGAGAGAGAGAGAGAGAGAGAGAGAGAGAGAGAGAGAGAGAGAGAGGGGGGGTCATATAAGGGAAATCAACATTACGCCGTGGGTCGCTATGGGATCTAACGGGAATTTAACATTAGGCCTGTATCAATGTTAAATTCCCACTGAATTGCCTAAAACTGTTTAAAATGGGTCGCTGTGGGTTCAAACAGCAATTTAACATTACGCCCTTATCAATGTTAAATTCCCATTAGACCCCATACAACTATGGCAATGGGTTGTTATGGGAGTAGTAATATGTACCACCCTGGCCCCTTACGGGAATTAACATGACGCCGTAGGTTTACAGTAATCGCCACTCTGACCGTTTACGGGAATGGTAATGTTAAAAATGTCAATAGGTTTAACATGTAGGGGACATTATGTCCCCCTATGGGAGCTGCAACGTAAACTTGTGGACCGTTATAGGCCGTTTCCATGTTTACAATTTCTGTCCCCCAATGTGAATGGTAATGTTAAAAATGGCCATAGGTTTCAGATGCGGGAGTTGTCGGGCCCCCTACGAGAATGGTAATGTTAACTTGTGGACCTTATTGGCTGTTCCATACTGAACATTTTCTCGACTATTATGGAAATGGTAATGTTAAATGTTTTAGATAGTATTCAACACCTACCTTTTGATATACTATCCAACACCTACTTTTTGATATACTATCCAACACATACTTTTTATATACATTCCAACACCTAATTTTTGATATACTATCCAACACACACTTTTTGATATACTATCCAATACCGCTCACTATACTACTTAACACGCCGTCTGTAGTGACTAAAACTCCACGCCCACTATCCAGCGAAAAGGGTAAGAGTGCGTACACACATTATACAGACACAAATATACTATCACACAAGCAAGGCAAGGGTAGGTAGTGTTTATAGATAGACTATACCCACAAACATAAGAGAACGAAAGGGGTTTTAAGTTTTAGTTGGGTTGTGAACATATACAAACACATACACATACATACATACACAAACATGCAAACACATATAATGGCAATAATTTTGAGTAGTATCTCTCTTTTCTAGAGATATGGGAGCCCTGAAAAGGGCCGTAGGGTGTTTTCCTGGATTATGGGTTTATATTCAGACAACTGCACCTACCGGACTGGGCTCTACAACAAGTGGTCCAAGTACCCCCTGGTACGGCGGACAGAAAGATTGAGCCTAAAAGAAGGCTCATTGGCTTCCTTCTCCCAATTCGCTTTCTCCTCCACTTCAGGTATCCAATCTTTTTCTCCCCTCTGCCTTATGTTTTTTTAAAATCCTCATCCAATTGTAGTTGAGGCATAGAAATTCTCTCTCACTTCTCTGACAATACTATTCCCTCTTCTCCGCCCATGCTGCCTTTATCTTCCCCACTTCTTCGTTCATCACTTCTCCGACGAACTCCTTTGCTATTTTCAAGAAGGTCGTCTGTTTCTTTAGATGGCGCTTATGGCGGTGACACTCCATTTCTTCAACCCGGCCCAGGAGGTGCTTCACCCCCTCCATAAAACTGATGGCTTCCATCAATTTTTTCACACTGCAGTGCTGATCTGTCATTTTCCTTCTTATGTCTGCGCACGATCGATGATGAATGTCAAGAGTATTATTATTATTATTATTCTTGGATTTAAGTCGTGTTCGCCCATTCGGGCATGTACGACTAGTTACCCCCGTTAGGGGGATTAAATATGTGATTGAACACATTTCTAGTTTGTCAGGTGTGTTAACAGTTCGTAACACACCTGACACAGATGTACACCCCTCCAGCGCAACATGATTCCGCACGAAGCGGTTAAATTAAATGCGCGCTATTGGAGAGGTAGTACATTCAACACACCCTACAGTCAATGCATGGTTACCCCACGAGAGGGATCATTGAGCGCACGAAATCGTTAGGTGTGTTGATACACCTGTACATAGGACTAGAAGCACAATGTTTACAGGTATATGAGTGCGCGTTATAGCGCACGTTGTTGATTGAATTGTTTGAAGTAGTCAGTCCGGGGTGGAAAAGGCGGCACGGACTAAGCAAGCGAAGGCGCGAAGAGTGACGGAATCTGAAACGCCAGTAACGTACATACATGATCAAATTTTGCCCAGTTAAACTAAGTCGGGCTGTCCCTAATACCAATTGTGTGTTAGCCACATATTGCAATTACGGTCAAATTTTCGCAGTTTAAAAAATTTTCCTATTATCCTAACAATTTTGAAATTTCGTGTACAGAGTGTACATATGTTTTCCAAAAAGGTTAATAAATGAATTTGGGTTTAAGTAACCCTCTCAATTTTGTGATCTTAATCAGATATTATTAAGTTATCGTTGGATTCGGTGGATTATTGATCATATTTGTGTTGAAATGTGGTTATATTTCGAAAAGGTTTTCAAGCCAAACTGAAAACCAATAGGCATTTGAAAAAACTCCTTAGCCCTTAAAAGGGCTGGGAATTACCCCAGGCGGTGAGATGCTGTCTAGTAGAAATTCAGGCGGCTTTGGGAGCCCTGGTGATTGAATTAAGCTACCTGGATCCAAGATGTGAAGTATGTCCAGGTCATTCAACCTTTCATCACATTTTACAGGGGGGGGGGGGGGCGTCTAACTGGTGATATGCGATCATATAATTGCAAATCTGCGCTGTCAATGGAGCCGGCGTTTTGGCGTATTCCGGTCCCATGTACGTCAGGCGTGTTAAGGCTTGTTTGGTACGATTCTTCATCCTTTTTCCCCTTCCCCTGCTCTCCGTCATCAACACTGCCCTATGGTCCTCAATCCACATTGAGGCTAATTCTTTTTCCTCCCATAATTCATCATGAATTCCACCATGCATGGATATACGGTAAATGTACTGCCACACCTGTTTGTGGTAGGTGCCGGTTAGCGTTCGATCCCCTCCTAACTCCATTATGGTGGCGGGCATTTGTGATGGTGGAGGTGAAGGTGAAGGTGGAGGTGATACTGAGACATCCTTCTTCCCTTTTACGGCTGTTTTTCGTGCCCCCTTCTCTTTCTCCTTTTTCTTCTCCTCTGTTTTCTTCGTAGGAGACTTTTTCCCCTTCGTCCCATCTACAGATGTTATACATGTAGCCGCTGGGGGAGCTGGCGGCGGTGGCGTTGATGTTCTTGGCGCTGCTGGTTTTAGCTGCCATGGTGCCCCCTGCGGAGAGGTTGAAGATGTTGATATTCCTATAGGGGTAACTTGAGTCCCTTTTGTTACATTGGGTTTGATCCTTTCAGGAGTTTTTGACCTACCATCAGCAGTTGCATTTAATGTTATTGTTGTTGCATCCCTGGTAGGTGGTGGTGTTGAAGTCGGTTCCTGGGTAGGGACTGTTGGTCTAGACTGGTGTTGCTGTGCTGTAGGCGTCTGCCTATAACGCCACCACGGTATATGTGGTCTCCCTCCCTGTCCAGGTCTTCTATTGGGCCCACGTCTTTCCCATGTGCTTCTCTCTATTGTCCCTCATCTTTCCCATGGGCTTCTCTCCACTGGCCCTCTTCTTTCCCATGGGGATACTTCTATTTGATTATTTCTGTCTTCTTCCCAAATTAGGAGAAGAGTTGTCCTCTTCTCCTGAGCCCGGAGGCTCCATCCAGTAGCCACTGAAAGGCCTAAGCCTTTCAGGGCACTCAGTGCATGTTCGGGAATAATTACTTCCATCGCTAACGATTTTTTCTACGTGTCGATCCTACTGTGTTCGCTGCCGACCATGTCAAGAGTAGCGAACACACCGCTTTATATGCTTTAAGCGCGGCCGTGAAGGAGAACATCCCTCCGATTCAGTACGCAGACGTGAAGAAAAACATCCGTAGGTGTAGTACACGATACAAACCAAGAGAAATTGTGCGGACCTAGAAGAAACTATTCTTCTTATTTTTCACATAGGTTTAACATTAGACCAGGGTTAGGGAGTGTTTATACATATATACTATACCCCCCCCCCCAACACACTATTACACAGGGGTAGAAGGGATTTTAAGTTTTAGTTTCTTTATTGTGGATGACAAAGACATACACACACACAAACAAAACTTGGCAATAATGGAAAAGTATATCTTTTCTAAGAGATGTGAGTGGCACTGAAAAGGACGGTTGAGTGTTGTCCCGAATCTTAACGACGACATTCGGAACGATATCCGGAACGACTAGGCCTCATCATAGGCTTGACTACAGCGCAGGGACGCCTCTTTTTAACAGTGAGTCTAAAATTAGGCTCATCTGTCTCCATTTTCGTCTCCTGCTTCTTCTTCTTTTTGTCACATTTTTTCTGCTCTTTCATTTCTTCTTCTTTTAGCACCGCTTCTATTAGTTTCTACGCCATCTTCCAATATACGCTTGGTTTTCTGTCCGAGCTATTCTGGACAAGAAGCTTTTAACTACCTGTATGTGCACCAGGACTAAATGTAATCTTCCAAGGGTAGACGACATGGTTGTTGTTGACGAGTCAACGATGTGTGGAAAGACTGTCGTCGTTTCTTGCATTAGAGTCGTGTGCGCCCATTCGGGCATGTACGACTATTTACCCCCACAGCGTGCGAAGCACGCCTAGGGGGGTTCGTTATGGTCAGGTGTGTTGACAGTTTGCAACACACCTGACACTTTACTAATTTAGTACACCCCTCCAGCGCAGCATGGTTCCCCACAATTAAGGGGGTTAATTGAATGCGCGCTATTGGAGGATGTGTACAATTAACACACCCCACCATCAATGCATGGTTTCCCCACAAACGGGGGTTCATTGAAGGCATGATATTGGGTGGTGTGTTAATACCTGTACATAGGACTAGAACCACAATGTTTACAGGTATACAGGTGCGCGATAGCGCACTTATTTACATAATTCCTTCAAGGGCTCAGTCTGGAGTGGCAGGCACCACGGACTAGGCAAGCGAAAGCGCGAAGCGTGACGGAAGCTGAAACGCCAGGAACGTACATGATAAAATTCTGCCCAGTTAACTAAGTCGGGCTGTCCCTAATACCAATAAAGTGTCAGCCACTTGTTCAATTATGACAATACTTCAAGTTTCAAAGAATTTTTCGTTTAACGCGATTATTCCAGTTGTTAAAAATTTTTGTGTACAAAGTGTACATATTATTTTCAAAAACAATACCAATCTTTGAGTAAGAATTACTCATATCAATTTTCGTATCACGCACACTACAATTTTGAGTTATAATTTGTAGACGGTGGTTCGAAATTGATCAAATTTGTGTTTTAAAAGAGTATAATCAAAAGGGGTTTTCGAAAAATACCAAATTGAAAACCCCATTGATTCAGGCAATGTTTTAGCCCTAAAAAGGAGTATTGTTAACAGCAAGTGGTCCCCGGTAGAGAAGCTGTGTCGAACTGCTATCATAGCTCTTACTCTATCGCAGTGCCCTCTTGGTAGCTCGCCTGCTTAGCACGCTGCTCCATGTGGTCGGCATTTTGGCGGGGGAGCTGGAAAGACTGGCGAACGCACCGCTTTATATAGCAGAAGGACAGACGTGAAGGAAAACATCTCTCCGACTGGGTACGCAGACGTGAAAGAAAACATTACAAATGTAAAAGATAGACAGAGAGATTGTGAAAGAGCATATTCAAAAATGAATTTTGGGCACAAAAAAGCAACAAGTTTCTCTAAATCAACATTTGTTTTTCTTTCTATAAGCCCCACTAACTGAAACATCAACTATGAAGAGAGAGGATTAGGGCTAGTCCCTTCCTCTTCGTTGACATATGCCAAAGACATTAAACATGAATGTCCTGGATTATGTTTGTAAATGATAGTATCAGATCCACTACGTTTGTACAATGATCAACTATCAAATTTAATTCGCAGTAGGACTGACACATTTTGCAATCTACATTATTAAATTTCAATCTCTGTCCTAGCCTCCAGGGAGTATTACTTAAGTATACTGGGAAGTGATCACTACCACATAGGCCGTCACCAACTTCACAAGAGCAGTCAAGTAAAAAGAGATTGGTGCATAGAAACATCGAAACGCACCGAAACACATTGAAAACACCGAAACACACTTCAATTAATTAGTGTATACCATAGTGTATCATTGGTTGTGTATGTATAATTCATAACTTTGATAATTTAATATTAGTTACATAGAGAGGATGTCTACGTTTTTTGAGTAGATAAAAAACAAAAACAAAAAAAACTGGAGCGTCTGTTACAGCATCTGTGCAGTAACAGACGCTGCAGCCAAATTTCGATTGTCGCTTAATTTTGGTTGCAATTGACACTAATAAATGCCTGATTTCTCGATCTTTTTCAGACATGTTTGTGATTGTGATGACAGTTGAAATTGCTACTTAAACAATATTAAGGTCATGTAAGTTCAGTCACTGACAATTTGCATGATTCATGTGGAAAACTAATTTTAAAAAAAATAATACTTGAAACCTGCTATTTGTTATTTGGTGTTCATTTTTAGGCATTCTTGATGGCACCTTCTCATTGATTATATAAATGATAACTAGAGGCTCAACAATTGCTTGACACATTTTTAAAATCTAATTATCCTAATTGGAGAGAGAGAGAGAGAAGAAGAAGAAGAAGAAGAAGAAAAATGAAATAAGCCTAAATGTGGAAATACAGGTCTGAATAACACACATAAGGGCAGATATACCTCCTAAATGGAAAAAGAAAGTAGTTCCAAAAGTGATATCGCCACTGTGGCGATAATAGAATCGCAACTGTGGCGATATAATTTTTCTCCCACTGATATATTTAAATATCTCATGAAATATATAATTAAATAGAATAGATGCATTTAGAATGAGTGAATAAAATAAAATAAAATCAAACAAGTGAGGTTGTGCGAAAATATATGTACAGATACACATAATTTATATTACAGTACGTTTAGGTATATTAGAGAAGTATGATAAAATAGGGGCATGAAAACACATACAGGATTTCCCAGGTCCTTATCCTCGCTATTGCTGTCCCGGACCAGTGAAATCGTATGTATTTCCAATACCCCTATTTTATCATACTACCTACAGCAGCTTATAATTAGGTTTTTATTTGACCAGCTTGGTGAAAATATGGCGCACACGAGTTATCTCCCATGATTACGGAAATATTTGGCCTACACGAGTTACTTCCCTTAATTTGCAAATCTATTTTTAGTAACATAAGTATGCAAATCTGCCTAACCATAAACTTGGAAACGTATTATATGAATCCTACGTATAGTTAACTGGCTTTTTCGACGTAAATGGCCGAATGGCCGCACACGTCGTTAATCCAACTAACGAACGAAGTTAACTGGCTACTCGCACATGACCAGATTGGTCGCACGCGAGAATAATAATGAGGACGGGTGACACATACGCTGTCAGGCTAACGCGAGGTAGTACGAGTCACGCCAGAGTTATTGAAAAAGGAAGGCATAATATAAAGAACATTAACACAACAACAATACAAGGGATACAGAAATATATATTAACAACTGCGAGTACTAAAGAGAATTTTCTTTTCCTTTTTTTCTTTTTTTTACAGATCAACATACATAACAATAACAACTTTTATTTTTCTTTTCTTGTTATTTTTTATTTTGGATAAGATACAACACATACAGCAAAGCGTCGAAATTAAAAGTTAGAACAATGGTCTTGAAACCAATATAACTCGAGATTGGGGAAGAGCAGAATATAGCCACTGCGATGGAGAGGGAGGGGACATAAACAAGACCAACCGACTCTCTGTCACAAGCTAGAAATGACTCACACCCTACCTCACTTTTGGAAAAAATGTACTTTGTTTTATTTTTATAAAAAGTTAATACAACTGTAACGATTTGAAATTACAGCTAGTCCAAACAAAAACACAAAAGGTTTATAGCAAATACAGAACAGTATACCAAGACACACTTATAGCACACACTGGACAATAGATCCCTGGCAAGGATCACTAGAAATATTACTTTCAAACATAGCAAGGAAAAGAGCCGAAAGGTGTAATGTCTAAGGAGGGGAGTACGAGCCATAATAAAATAACTTTAAATAAGCAATTATCAAAAAAGAAAAGATCAACCCTAAATCCAAAGCAAAATAAATAAAAAAAATTCCAAATTCTTTTTGATTTTTTATGGAATACCCACAACAACAGACGATGGGGGGGGGGGGAACTTACAGATATAAAAATCCTTGATAACATTTCGGAACAAAAGGGGTTGCCTCAAAGGCCTCTTAGCTTAAGATAGCGAGAAGTCCGAGAGGCGACCACAAATAAAAAAGAGAATAATTCAATTTCATCATCAGTTAGCTGGTTTTAAGGTCTGTTGTCTCACGGGGTTGGCCACACTGTCTTAACATTTGGTTCATACTTGCGAAGGAAAGTTGTTGTAGAATATTGTCGCAACATGGCCCGAACAGCAGCTTTCTCAGTAAAGAGAAATGAAAAGGAATCAATATACTAAAAACTGAACTGAAGCCAAAAAAATATTGGACTGCATTTACAATATAAACAAAATTAGTTAATACTGCAATCTAGAAGATGCCAGCGTTGCAACAGTATTTTGAGACAAAAATCATGAGGACTGGGCAGAGCAAGAAGCTCATGGCTAGCAGACGCACAGGTGCTTAAGAGATACACACTAAGGAAACAACAAGGTATGGAGAAGTGCTAGAAGCCCTTATAAAGAAAAACGTAAAGAGTGAAGAGATAGAAGCCCTCACATACGATGGACGGGGAGTATACACCTTACACCCGAAGAAGATAGGAGTGCGAATATGGCATGGGAGGGAAATTCAAATTGGACAAGAAATGGCGACAGTCAGGGAGGTACCGGATATTGAAAGAGAAATAAAGATCAAATATGTCGACGTATATGTTTCTGGAATACCAATTGAAATACCCATCGAAGAGACCGCCAAGAGAATACAAGAGAAATTCAACCTCGAAGTAAAATCAATACGGATGGCGACGTATAGTGAATACCCTACGATACAAACGGGATCCAGAATGTTAATGATTTAAACAAGGGATGGATGAACAAATTACACCCTCTTTCTACGTACACGGTTTCAAAGCGAAATCGTGGTACAGAGGGTGTATCTACCATAGAAAGTGTTTCAAATGTGGCGAGAAAGTGCATAGTCCAAATATGTGCAATGCATAGGTAGAAATAAGAATGGAAACAATAGAAAACACGCAACCACCTCCAGAACAAACACACAAGAGCGAATTAACACTATTCCAAAAAAGTATCATCATCCAGAAAGACGCGGAGAAACCACAAGCAACAACAAAGATACAAGACAAAGTGCATCGAGAAGCAAAAAATAAAAAACAAAAGCAAAGAAAGACCTAGCACAGCTAGAAGCTGGGAAAAGTCAAAACCACGACCAAAAGACCAGGGATAGACCCTTCACCGGAGGTACCACACAATAGAAAAGAATTGCTGATCAGGGAGCCGAGCGGGAAGGGAAAAAAATAAGAAAAAGAAGAGCTAACGAAAAGAAAAAGAACCCGAGTTTGACTACTATAAACTAGACTACAACACTACCATAGACACCACAGAAGATGAAGTATCACCAAGATAAAAAAACAACGAACAAGGGAAAAAAGATCATCTCACCTTTGCAGCTAACAACAACAACTGTAAAAAAAAAATATTAAAAAAAAATCTAACAACTTAAAATGACTATAATATGTATAACCATGTAATAACGATATATAATACATGTATAACCAGATATAACAAGATGTATAACACATGTACTAATCACAAACGTAATCAAAATAATAATAATAATAATAATAATAATTACTAAAAATAACAGCTAACAGAAGGAGAGAGAGAGAGAGAGAGCGAGAAGATGCGGTAACAGGTAAGCACACACATGCACTCACAAATATAAATAACTTAAAATAATTGAAACTCTGGAAAATTTGATCCATACGCCAAATAAAAACACAAACATAAAAAAAACTGGAAAATCTTTTCCAACTCAAACTCTTGGCAAAGGTCACAATATATCGATAATTTATCTAGGGAAGAAAGGAAAGGAAACTCGACTAACAGGCAATACCTGAAGGGAGGGGAGTACGAACCTGGAACCCCAAGAACATGAAAACTTGGAAATTAGGAAATTTTTACAAGAGAAACCTCATCCAAAATTTTTACCGTTTACAAAATTAATAAGATATTGACTATTTAAATTTAGGTTTTCATGAGGGGTCAATTCCAAAATTTAGGTTTTCATGAGGGGTCAATTCCAAAATTTAGGTTTTCATGAGGGGTCAATTCCAAAGCTCTAACCAGCCATATATGCTGGGATGGACTAGGAATTGATCACAAATAAAGACATTTGGGCTTGAGTCCAGTTAGGGGGACTGCCTTAACTTCCGATGTGAACACAGTTAGGGGGACTGCCTTAACTTCCGATGTGAACACAACCAAAGAGTTGCAGGAAGTTGAAAAGGTTAAGGGCTAAAACCCGCCTCCGAAGCCGTTCACACAAACGACCGGGTGCAGTGGTAATGCGATTCCAATATGTTCCTTATCTAATGAGGAACTAAAATATTCAGCAGGGCTAGCACCCAGTCTGAGACAGGGCTTTTGAAAAAAAATATTATTTTCGTGTGCATATGGCGACATCTTATATGTTTTGGAAAATGGCCTACCATATTTTTCTATACTGAATGTTTATGACTTGAAGAGCTATTATAGTATATTGGATCTGAAATTTTTTTAGAATCATTTGACTGTGAAGTCCAGGTAAAACAGAATTCGCCAGAATGGTAGTCATTATTATCTACTGGTCATTGGCAGCTCAGAATGGGCTACAGTCTTTGGCATCTGCCCGTTCGAAACTGCACGTGATATTGCTAGAAGAACGCTTAGTACGTAGCCGCCAGATGTTACTTTGCCGTGTCTTTGAGGAACATTATTTGAACCAGTCATCAGAAGGTACATTGAGATTACCATGAATTAACAAGCTATTGGTAACACTATTGGCATTAAAGCTATTGATGGCTTCAGATACAGTCCAAATAATTATATTGTTAATGTCAAAAACATTTTGCTAGAATTTAAATGCCCTTTTACAAGAGACATTAGGTCTAGAGGTATCAGTTATGGCTTCATTTGGTCTGCTAGTCGACACAATTTGTCGCAACTGCTCTTTGGAGCAGTTTGGATTTTACTCAGAATGCGACAAAACATTTTATTGCAGAGATTACGGATATGATAAGGATCCAGTCACTATAGGCATCATAGAAATATTTGGTGATTACGATGACTTTATCAACATACAGAAGCAGATTTATCATCGTTCTAAAAGAAAGATTCGCACAGAGAACATGATTACTTTATCACAAGCGTCCACGACCAACTTGATTGCATTTTTTACGCCATACATAGTATCACAAAAAAGTATCCTAGCGGTAAGCTGGTCGCCCTGTTGCCCTGGAAATTTTTCAGATCACATTCAATTATATTGCCCGTGAATCTGACTATGGCAGGACAATTAAATGCGCCATACCAAGACTGCAACAAATTGTACTCCAATTAGATACAAATAAAAATAAGTAATATATAATGTTTGACGAATCATGGCTGCCTATGAGCGCGCATACGTCGCCAATGTAAAATTTCCACTAGGTTGGAATATTGAAGACGTCAGCTGGATGATACAAGCAATTAGAACGTTAAACGGTGCTTACAAATTTGTCAAGAATGCTCTCAAAATTATGTATCAGACGTCGAAGGAACATATAGAACACTTTGATTTTTACGCTGATATCACCATAGAGCTAGAAAGATCCAGGCGCGCTAGGAGAAGAGTACAGTAAGCTTGGCGGCAAGAAGTCCTTGTACGATTTTGTCAAGACCAGCATAGATGGTATCAAATTTTAATGATCAGCCGCCTTAACCTTTCATCTATAGTCTCTAAGTTTTCAAATCCGTCATTCTCCTCTGCTTTAGTATCACCAGTATAAATGCTTTTACTTTAAAAACTGTTGTGCTGATATTTGTTTGCATAAATATTTTCGTATTTGCCAAAGCACATTTGACTTAAATCCAGAACAATATTATCTACAAAACGAAATCCTTTGACGCAAATCAGTCATTTCAAACGCGTCGCCACGCAAACAAGTTGTGACCTGATTTAATATTTTTGTGTACGTTATATAAGCGTATTTGCACATAGCCAATTTATTTTGAATTTTTGGTTCTAGCTTTCTACAACAAGCTTGAGTTGCAATCCCAACACCAGATATAATCAGAAGATATGGATTTAAGAAAGCGCAAGTACAAGCAACGTCAGCTGCAGTTATCGCTAACAGAACAGCTGACAAGAAAAATAACAGGCGCTTGTAATGCTTGTACGACTTCTTAAGAGAGTAAGCTCGTGTGTGATAGTTGCGATAATATGCAATAAGTTCATCACGCCATTTTTTGTCAAGATGATTGCTAATGTGATTGAAATCCATGATATCTTTAATCTTACATGATAGTGCTAGACAATTATTTCCTCTTCCTTAGGTTCTTCTGGAACAAGAGGTTCGTCTCCTGGAATAATAAGTTCCGAGAGATATTTGTCTTCCATAGCTTCGTAGAGCTCTGCTTTTCTCATTTTTAACCTCACTGATATAATGATTAACCTGCCATCTTGGATCAGAACCAAGTGTCTTTATCTGTTCCATTGTAAGCTCTGGCTCCAAGTGTCTTTATCTGTTCCATTGTAAGCTCTGGCTCATTATCAAAGTAACCGCTAGGAATCTTGGTAAAAATAGACTTCATTCTAAATTTTCTACGTGCTTCTTTAATAAAGAACAGCTCCCTGTAAGGACAATGTAATTTGTATGGTCTTTTTGAGTACTTAAAAACTCTATAGAGCCTTCGACTAGCTTTTTTTCCATCGAGATCAGGATCAATCTTGCACTTTGGAATTTCTTCTTTCTCTTCTTCCTCAGGTTGTGGCTGTGGCTTTTCTGCTTCATGTTGTGGATTTTCTGCTTCAGGTTGTGGCTTTTCTGATTCAGGTTGTGGCTGCGGATCATTAGGAAGATCTTTTATATCAGGTAGCGCCATCACTCCCAGAATAGTTTCTACGTCTTCATAATCCAAACCAAAGTTTCTTTAAAAATACCGCTTGTCGACTTATTCTTTAAGTCTTTCTTGGTTTTTAAAGTTTTTTTGCCAGACTTGATTGTATATGCACGCGTAGTCAGCATCTAGATCTTTTCTCTTTTTCGTTCAATTGTTTGGGGTTTTATTTTTTTGGTTAGATTCACTAGTTGTAAGTTACCAATACTCAACTCGTTTAGTATGTTTTTTAAAGGGCACTCCTATGTTTCTTACAGTATTGGCCGATTCCTTTTCATTGCAGAGCATTTTTAACTTGTCATATTTGTCCAGCTTGTCCCGCAACTGTGGTGCTCTCATTTGAGTTACCGAAAAAAGATTGAGCATGATTTCATCTATTTTTACGCCTTCTGGATCCGCCAAACACTCTTTTTTATAGTTGTTTGTTTTCACCAATTTTGTCATAATACGTCTCGGTTCTCACGTCATCAAAAACCATCCCCTCGTGTGTTTCTTCAAACAACAGCGTGTTAAATTCGCGTCAAATTCTTACGAATTCTGACATCTTATATATGTTGTTTGCATAAGATCATCTAGCGCAAAAATTTGAAAATAAGTCAGACCGGGATTGATTGGTATCGCAGAAATACAACACAATCTGTAGAGGCGATATTTTGTCGTGCCAGGGCTTGCAATGTCAAACGTAGCCAAAGCTGACCCTAATGTATTTGTACTTGTTTAAAGCGTGGTCCAGTTAGCGCTATCATTGGACGCTTCTAGACGCCAATTCTTGATGTATTCAGTTGCAACTGATCTGCCTTTAAGTTGAAAGCGCCAAATAATAACCGCCACAATCTATTCTGATCCAAAAATTAATAGAAACGCCTACTGTAGCCCATTCACTATTAGATGTGTGGTCAGCAAAAGCCAGATATGCTTTAAAGGCTACTGAATATTCCGACGATGCAGAGGCTACAAATCCGTTGCGATTATCAGAATTGGACGACAGTGATGGAATATGCCCTATAGTATTTTTTACTCGCTTGGAATCCACATACAGTTTTGTTGTCGCATCTGCATTATCTATAGGAACCCCTATATTTTTAATTTGTGGTGAGGTTACATTGATTTCAGCTCCAGTAACTTCAAACATAACTGAATTTACATGGTTGGTAATTCTAAAACCTTCTGGCGCTTGAATGCTGATTGGACTATAAGATATCTCAGATGATCCTTGAACATAAATCCGCTTTGTGGGCGAACCTGTGGGTGCAGCAAAAACAAAATACAGGGATTTACCCACTGGCAGATCCGCAGTCATTCAGATATATCTGCTGCTTGCTGTAGATGGTGCACTAGTGAAAATGTCACCATCTGCGCTAAGTTTTGTATCTGCATACTCTTTGGTAGCTGCATCGTTTTCAGTTTCTGACTAGGATAAGTTTGTAATTGTTTTAGAATCCATGTTGATGTCGCCAGTCATAGTTCCACCAGCTACCGGTAAAATATATGGCGCCGACACTAACATTTCATTGCTAAGGATTACCGATGCCAAGTTTTGTCCTACAGAAAATAAGCGCCCTCAAGGAAGATTTGTATTGGTATCTTTTAGCAGCACTTTGGCATTTACATACTTATCTGCATACTGTTTATTGGATGCATCTGCATTATCTCTTGGTACAGCCACATTTATAATTTTTTGCGAAGACATGTTTAGCGGTCCAGATATGGTGTCACCAATTTTTAGCAAGCGTCTGTTAAGTTCTGCGCTAGAAATTGTTGACGTCGTGCTCGATTCAGCAACACCAATAACTATGTGCCAAAAACTGTATAATGATTCATTATATATATTCTGCTTATAAAAAAATGCGCATCATCAACTTTGATTCATAAGAGGTCAAGAAATCCAGACATAATTTCTTGTTTCCAGATTGCCACTATATGACCGTTGGTTCAATGGGCAGCGGCAAAACAAATTTGCTTTTAAACATGCTGCTAAATAAAGGACTTACCTATGACAAAGTAATAATCTATTTGCTCAATCCTGGCCAAGACACTTAGTGACTTTGATGAAGCTATTAGCAGCTCTGATGCCGCGCAAAAAACGTTTACAGTATTAGATCCTGGGGAAATTATGCCCGTAGAACAGATTGATGGCGACAAAGATTCTGTAATAGTATTTGATTACATTAAGATAGATCGAGAAAACATGGACAAGATCAAAGAATACTTCTCTTTGGCACGAAACAAGCGCTGCAATTCAATATA
Organism: Margaritifera margaritifera; assembly: GCA_029931535.1. NCBI lineage: Eukaryota > Metazoa > Mollusca > Bivalvia > Unionida > Margaritiferidae > Margaritifera > Margaritifera margaritifera. The sequence continues at coordinate 159,949 of JAQPZY010000975.1, read as the reverse complement.
CTTGGTGCAATCTTGCTACGACGTACAAAGTATATTCGCCGTAGCACTGGCTGCTTTGTTTTGTTTTATGGCTTAGACAACCGCGACACAGATTTGACTGCGCGCGTTCATTGTCGTGGCATAGATGCTTCTAAATTTAAGCAGTGTTGTAGGCAGCAATAAACATAATTTTATGGGTTTTCACAGATGTGCAGAAGAAGTTCCTGAAATGTACCGTCACTGATTTGACGAAATGTATTTTCCAGATTAATGCAGCAGAGACCATATGCGGCTGCAGATGTGAGGTGATAGCTGACTGACTGAAATGTTATGGAAATATATTGTATAATGCCATTGTAGGAGTAGAAAAGCCAAAAGACAAAGCTGATGTTATGCGCAAGTATGTAGAGCAACAGCAACAATTGCGTGGTCGCGTGCTAGCAGAAAACATTGTCGAACAGGAATTTCAGCGCGACGTTGCAGAAAAACTGCTTAATTCTGTAATCGCTTTGACAGAGATAGTTTCTGCTCGCGACAAAAAGCAGGACAAGCAGATCCAGGGTCAAAAAATTACTGACGGTGTTTTAGATACATTACTGCTTGCGCTCAATATAAAGCTGAAGAAACAGGAGAAGATTTCGCCAGATCAGCTTGACGCGCTAAATAAATTGGTCAAGCGCAGTAATCCTTCAGTTCCTCCCAATTCGCCAGCAGCTGATGTAATAAAGTGGCAATTTTATAAAGAAGTACCAGGAGGAACGCTGTATGAAACCGAAAAAGTGCACAAGCCAGAGGACCGCCACCAGAAGAAGAATACGAGTCTCTCGTTAGGCAGCATAGAAAAGATTGGATTGAAAAAAATCTACCAGAACAGGCAAATGCCAAGAAGACAGTAAACGAACAAAAAAAAACTGTTTTATGATAAAATAAGGAAAACGAGTTGATGATGTAGTTTATCCTGAACAGCTTGATGAATTCTACAAGAAATATAATAAGCTGGAAAAAATCTACCTATGTCCTCAGAAGACTATGAGGTTTAAAGAAGTGATTACGATAAACTGGCAGAGCTAAATAAGTTTTATAGCAAAAGGCAGGAACTTTCTAAACCCTCTGTACTTAAAGATATGATTGAAACGGGCATAAAATTGAGGAAAAATACTATTATGAGAAGGGTCATCGCAAATTATGATGAAAAGTAGGGACTAGAATCATTACCATTTACCGAACGATATGCAGACAGACATGAGGTCGGACACAAACCAAATTAAGGAAAGAGAAACTTAAGCATTGTCTGCAGCAGCAGGTTGGCAAAGGAATTAAGTATACAAAAAGACCGCAGAACTTGTCGCACGACTGAAGCTTTTGGCCTCCAGTAAACAAGCTGGCAACGTTGGCGCAAACGTTGACAATGAAATTACTGAAATACTAGACCATCTGCTTCAGCAAAGTTTACTTCGTACACCAGTTGTACGGTTTTGTACAATGATCTGATATAGACAAAATGTCGCAAACTCTTCTCTTTGATTCCAAATTGGCTCAAGGAAGCAGCAGTAATTTTACTGTCAGATATAGCACGCCAATATAGTTATAGGAGGATACGCGTTATAGGATGATACGCACTATGAGATCGCACTAATATCAGTTAAGATATGGAATTCATTTCATTATATTACAGAGAGCAACAGCAAATTTGGATACTTTATCTCAGAAGTTGATCTAGGTAGAATTCTGACTTTATTACCATGTGCATATACTAGTAACATAGTTTACATTGCCGCGGAAATAAAACGTATGATGGTTGAGCACCGTCAAGTCACTGACAACAAAGTAATCGAGCCAAATTATTCTACGTTGAAAACTAGGATGACGCTCGAAGGTGGTTATCAAGTTGATTTTACTATCAACAACAGCTTGCGAGATCTGTTAAGCTTTTGCTCACAGGTTCTAAACACAGATGACGTTTACGATGGCGATTTTCCTGTCAACATAAGCGAAGTGAACAGCCTGCCGATAAATTGTTCCATAGCTGAAGGAGGATCCTTTGATGCGCAAGGAGGTCATAGCCACGTTATCTATAGTTCCAGTCCTAATGCACCGCCCAGATCTTTGATGGCCATAAACCATTGCCGCTAATTTATTATCCCAGCTATAGCATACCAGAAATCGCAATGTCAGTCTCGGACCAATCTGGAAACAATGTTAATCTTAATAATGAGCAAGTAACATTTTATCTAAATTCGCGAGCGCAAAACTAGAACTATGTAACCGTGTTGTATAAATTAAGCCAGTACGAATTAAGCTCAAAAAGATCACAGGAAGATTTTTATCATCGCTGTTTTAAAAAATTTCTAGGGTAGTGCCAGGCATAGTCAAACGAATTGCTCCACTTGTCAGTACCACTTCAAAAAGTGCCGCTTCAGCATTAGGATCAGTAGATGGACAAAAAATAGCGTCCAAGATTATGGGAACACCAGTGCCACAGCCGTTAGTTGCATTGGATCCCATCAAAGAAATCATTAAAGAAATCTCGCTAACAAAAGAAGCTGAGCGTGTGATGACTATTACAGCAAAAAATATTGTCATAGCACAGCCAAGAAATTATGAATAAACTAGATATGCGATTCGCGCCCACATCACTGCCTAACCTGTCAAATATTTTGGCAGGATCTGGTCTAAGGAGAATTTTTGTGTAACGAGGATGTCTAGACTGCTGAGTATTTCAAGCTTTTTGATGAAGCGTCCATTGACGAATCAACAACCGAACACGAATATGTCGAATACTTAGACAAAGATTCACATCAAATGAACAAACATGGAACAAGAATTATTGACACGTGAGATGAAGACGTTTATTTGTTGTCTCATAAAGCTTTTCTTGAAGTCAGAGGTCATTTGCAAACCACTGCTGCTCCACCTGGCATTGTTGCTGCTAATACAAACGTGGCACTGAGTTGGTTTAAGACTGCGCAATATCAACTTAATACTCAGGCAACTGAGGACATCAGCAACTATCTGCCTGCTGCCAGCACTATTATGAATTTGATTTCGATGAGTGAAGACCACAGCAGAAGCTCAGCAACAAATATGTTCTTGTATAAGGATGCTAACAATGCAGGAGTGAGCATCAAGTACAAACAAGGTGCTGAATTGATTGATGAAGTGTTCCTGCTGCTGTTGCAGTGGTAGGTCGAATTCACGAGGGTATCCGTCCTACCTTTGTTGATCCCAGAAAACAGAAACTATAATGTTGGCTTTGCAATGAGGCATGCTCTCACTGATGGCACAATGAAGTTTGCATGGTGTTGCCACTAAGTTTCAGTTTTGGTTTTTGCCGCGATATTGATACAGTTTTTAGAGGTGTCAAGCACACGCTGGTTTTGGAAAGATCTGATCCTATTACGTACATGGAGAGTCCAGCTGGTGTTGATGACAGATAATTTGTTTTTACAATACTATCGCTGTATAACGCCTTCTGTTTATCACGCGCAAGAATTTGATAATCTTTTGTCCAGGCTTAGTAAGAAACTTTATTTTGAGCAAATGCGAGTCAATAAAAGTGTTACGTATTTACCAGCGCAATTATCTGCAAACTGGAGAATTGCGACATTGCCAGGCAGTTAACTACCAAGACACATATTTATAGATTTTCAAACTGCAGCACGAGATGAAATTCAGGAGACAAGCAGTCAGGTATTTGACAACATGGGAGTTACTCGCTCGCATTGCTGTCAGAGTCAATAGCAGACAATATCCCGAGCGTGAACTTGAGTGTAATTTTGCACCATCTAGTAAAGATTATTTGCTGGTGTATCTTATGCTTCAGGAGGCTAATCAAAACTATCAGGATGTTGATACAGGAACACAGATATTTTTGGATGAATTTGCAAAGCTGTATACTATTTATCATTTTGATGTTTCTAAGCATTTGGAACGCACAAAAGATTCCATGGCAGATGTTGAAGTCAAGTGGACTCTTCAACCTATAGCACCAGCCGTAGCTGTAATCTATCATGTTTATGCAGTAATTACAGCTGACAGATTTCTGACACTGGATGCTCTTAGATGCAAGATGACAGTGATCGTTTAGAAGAAACTGATTTCAAATAATTGTTCAAAGATATAATATAAATAAGCTACAAGTCAATAAAGGTTGTTTTAACGCCATCACAACAGCAAACGATTGCAGCAGCGCATAAGAAGCATGTGAGCATGTTCATAATACTGTGAAAAACCAAATGCAGCAAGGACAACATATTCTTGCGCTTACAAAAATCAACATCTCAAGTTTAGCATAGCAAAACACTATGGCAAAGGCTTAATCTTAAAGTTATCAGCCAAACAAATATCTGCAATCCTACCACTTCTTGCAGCATGGGCACCAAAAATATTACCAATTTTTGGTTCGTTAGGAATAGCTGTGGCCTCTGGAGCAATATCTGGTGCCACAGAAAAGGCAACAAGCGGCACAGGACTTTGGCGCAGGAAAAATAAAAATATGTTTGCTTAAGTTGTTGACATAATTGGAGACATGTGTTCCTTTAACTTTGCTGACACTTTCTGAAATTTTACTTCTGGAAAGAATTTTTGTCTAAACATCTTACATAGAAATGTCGTATCAGGAAGTTAGTCTATTTAGCTCTTTGAAGCTCAACGTAAAAATATTGTGCTGGCCGCTTCCAGAGGTTGCTTATTGTCAAAAAGACTATTAGCGAAACAGTTATATTCTGGCAGCGATAAGTTGTTGCTAACAAAACACCAACATGACAAAGTACAAAGCATTGCAAGTAAAGGTATTGTACTTGATTTGTCTTCAGCACAACTTAGAAAATAAGGCGGGGTTTTACCACACTGCCTGCTGCAGGTAGCGCTGGCATGATGTTGCCTGGACTTCTTGGCAAGTTTTTTGGCCGTGGTATGAAAGGAAAACAAAAAGAGAGTGCAAGGATTGCAATACCCCGGAACACAGCGCCGCTAAGTAATTTTTACATTGAGAAAGCGCTTATAGACATCGAATCAATTCGAAGTGTCTTTTCTAATGATAGAATGCCAGAAAAAATCTGAGCCAAGGAAAGCTGCGTTATAAACATAGAGAATTATTTTGATGGATCTAGAACACATTGGGGTTGCCGTTTTAAACATGCCAGATAGTAGCAACGTCGAATATTTTGATTCGTTTTGGTCTGCCACCATGTCATGCTATCAAAAAATATATTTCTGGCGTTAGTAAAGGTTGTGTTTATAACTCAACACAAATTTGGCATATGAATAGTTCAGCTTGTGGTCTTTATTGTATTTTTTTTTTTTATCAGATCATGTTGCCAGGGTAAATCCGCATTAGATATTTTACTGGAATGAAACCAAATGTTATCACTAGACGATGACAATATAGTTTTAAGTAAGATTAATAAGATGAAATGACAAGTTAGCAGTGTGTTTTGTGTAAATGCCAAATATAATGACAGCTTCATGGTGCTTATCATGCAGAAATAATATGGACACTCTTGAAGAAACTTCATCTCGGACTAAAAACGGTTGTTCTGTAGTGAAATCATTATGTGTTGAATGCAGCAAAGAAAATCCATGTTTGTTAAAGCAATTTCTGGTGGTTGTGCTATTGCCCAGCCTATTATCATATTAGACACATAATTTTATGTATACGCGTTATACATGCATACCTGCGATGACAATATTTGTATTCAAGGCAGTACAATTATTGGTCACTGTTCTGTTTGCAATCGTCGTAATATATGGCAGCGCCTTGAAAAACTTCCTAGGCCAAAGGGCGGCTGGACTTTCCCAGGACATAATAATACTGATCCGTGGAATCCTATGGATAAACAACTTGACACAAATGATCAACTGCTTCTTGGTCAATAACCCTATTACCAAGTAGATGCTACAGCAATGCGGCATGACATTTGTTACAGAAATCATCCAGAAGAAGAAAAAAAACACGGCGAAAAAATTATGCTTGATGAGTTAGCCACGATAAAACCAAAAGGGATGCGAGAACGTATTGACAGAGCTTTTGTCAGAGGCACCATCGGACTCAATATAAACTCGGCATTGGTATCAAACCAGCAGCTAAAAGTCGCAAACTAGCGACTAAAAAAGATGATGATATAATAGAAGACGAATTACATAAGCCAGAAAGAAAACATTTTTCTAGGCGCAGAGTTGTTGCTAATGGTGTTAATGCAGGGATCGCGCTGGGCTTCGCCAATGTCGCAAATTGCGATTTTTTTTCCTAATTTGCGAAAAAATATACCATCTGGCGATTTTTTTGGCGACAACATTTTTGGCTGTTAAAACTTGTATATACAATCATGGGTTTGGAATGGAGGAATTCAAAGACACCAAGAAAGGATGCCGCACACTTGGTTATAAAATGCACTGGAATCTATCTATTGTTATATAAACAAATCCGTTGTTCATATTGACAAACGATCTTACCAGTGTATTGTTCTATCATAATCCGCTTATGCTGACATCTGGCCTGAGTACTGTATGCTGTAATACACTCAAATAGTCATGCTACCGGACTAGCTATAATCGACCATTCATAATTTTTGCGCGACACAATGGTAAAACGTATTAATTTCCACCAATATAAAATATATAAATAAAAGAAATACAAGAACAAACGATCAAATGATGTCGTAAAAGATAGTGTAAAAAGAAATAAAGAGAGAAAAAGAACGCACGAAAGAATCTTATTCAAAATATTTTACTGGAGTATTCGCCGTTTTCAGTTCTTAATGTTTTGATACAATAGAGATAACTCCAGAAGGCTGAGGGTGTCGGGATGCACAGAAACTTCCAATACTCTGATTTTGATATAAACAAAGCAGCTGTTAATAATAATAATAATAATAATCATAATAATAATAATAATAATAATAATAATAATAATAATAATAATAATAATGTCTTATTTTGAGAGGTTAACTTATTTATAATAAAAAGCTAATCTTCTATATGGTCCTCGTAATAATTTATATTTTACATGTAAATAGTAGATAACGATATCATTAATTTAAAACAATAAAAGAAGACCAAAATATGTGTATACAATAAAATTGGAATATAAGTTTGAATAGCATTGGCGGTGAGTCAAAGGGTAGTCATCAGACAAGGATTTAAATTTACTGCAAGAAATTGACGTTTTTAATTTCAATAGGAATAGTATTCTATAACTTTGCAGCCAATACAGCTAAAGATCTATCAAAATAGGAAAAGCCAGATCGTGGAATAATAAGATACTGGTTTGAAAAGGAACGAAGGTCACTGTCATGTATTGACGGTTTGGTGTCACTGTCATGTATTGACGGTTTGGTGAGATATGATAGATAATCAGGCCAAGAGTGTTGATCGCATTGTACATCAAGCAACCTTCTGCAATGCAACACGTTCACAGAATGGTAACCAATTTAATCTAGAAAACATTTCAGACGATGATGTGAAAATATGTTTTTCGAATTATTCGGGCAGTTTGTTTTTGCAACTTAGTGATCTTAGCAGTTTGAGCGAAACCTCAGTCGCCCCAAATGGTACATTCATATTATACGACTGGTAAATTATAGCTATTTGTAATACAGTTTAACAATATTTTCAGAAACGTAATTGGTATGGACTATGGGTGAGTAGTTCAAATATGTTGAAGCAAAGTAAAATGTTGACTTGGTTACCCTTGTTGGTTTATTAGCAAGTTGAGTATAATGATGATAAAGAATCATGTCCAACCACCTTTTATGACTTTAATAAAAAATAAAACATTTTTTTAAATTTTTTAAACAAGCCCGTTATTATGAATTTAGTATGGAGAGAGTGGCGCGTTCAATTTCATTATCGAAAATGTCAATCCAATTAGCAGGCTAGTTAGGCGGACAGTAAACTGAGCAAAAAAGAAAAGTATTTGATGTAGAGAGAGAAACCTATATCCGTATAGATTATGACATAGAAAAGTATTTGATGTAGAGAGAGAAACCTATATCCGTATAGATTATGACATAGAAAAGTATTTGATGTAGTGAGAGAAACCTATATCCATATAGATTATGACATAGAAAAGTATTTGATGTAGTGAGAGAAACCTATATCCATATATATTATGACATAGAAAAGTATTTGATGTAGAGAGACAAACCTGTATCCATATAGATTATGACATAGAAAAGTATTTGATTTAGAGAGAGAAACCGATATCCATATAGATTATGACATAGAAAAGTATTTGATGTAGGGAGAGAAACCTATATCCATATAGATTATGACATAGAAAAGTATTTGATGTAGAGAGAGAAACCTATATCCATATAGATTATGACATAGAAAAGTATTTGATTTAGAGAGTTAAACCTATATCAATATAGATTATGACATCCCTTTCAATCTCTAATCTATGTTTGCACTTTAAATGATTGCATATATAAACAATACCCCATCGCCAACTCTGTGTACTCTGTCTTTTCTCTCCCAACAGCAAACTTCAATGTTAATTAAGGAATCATCAATTGAATTGCCTAATAATATTTTACATACACCAAGGAAATTGATAATGTTAGACACGGCCATAGTTGATTTAAGTTCATCAATTTTTGGAATAATATATCTTATATTGAGATTTACAGTATGTAAACTCCATCTCGAACTTTAAAACCAAAGAGAAAATAGTTGGATATAGCTTTCTCAGCAATAAATTCCTAAATTCATTACATGGGAATGATTAGTGACGCAGGATACACAGAAATGTTTAATAGATGAAGAATAGCGATTATTGAAATCAGTAGTGGAAGTAACACAATCGCTACATTCCAAAAGGTTGCATTCCATGCAATGATACAGTAAGGTGGAAAAGGAGTTACTGAGTATGAGTGGGTCACTTCCATGAGTTATTGAGTATGAGTTGTTCGCCTCCATGAGTTACAGACTATGAGTGGGTCACCTCCATCAGTTACTGAGTATCAGTGGGTCACCTCCATCAGTCACTGAGTAGTATCAGTAGGTCACCTCCACGATATCCAGACTTAAACACCGAATTAAAGTTTTCTGTTGTTGTAATTCAGCCTGCAGTATTTATCGTGATTTAGTGAAGAGTACTATCTGTCACTGAAAGTGGTCTGGCTATCATAAAATCTATAGTTTGATTTATGTTTATTGTACACTTGATGTCTCTGTTACAGTCATGTCGATGAGTTGTGACTTCGACATATGGTAACTCCACTGCGTTCAGGAGGCTACTCTGAATGAAATATAGGGGGACGTGACAAGTCGTATGGTCGCCAATGTTGTCCAGGTATTATGATTCTGTGATTCTGACGCATGCTTAAGGATGGGGCCCAGATTATGGATGTTTCTAAAACGTGTTGATATACCACTGTCACGAAGATGTAATTTTGTCTATGTGAAACAGAGACATTGGGACTTCTCCTGAACTAGGTGATAAAAATCGTGACTGGCTACATAAATGATGTTCAGTTGTCTGCATATCTCCATACAAGTCGTGACTGGCTACATAAATGATGTTCAGTTGTCTGCATATCTCCATACAAGTCGTGACTGGCTACATAAATGATGTTCAGTTGTCTGCATATCTCCATACAAGTCGTGACTGGCTACATAAATGATGTTCAGTTGTCTGCATATCTCCATACAAGTCGTGACTGGCTACATAAATGATGTTCAGTTGTCTGCATATCTCCATAAGAGTCCATACATCAGGATGAGGAAGTAGAAAGGATACATTTACCAATGTGTGGGCAGGCGGTCAAGTAGCAACGATTCGTAATTTGAATCTGAACTGGTTAGGCGTACACGGTTGCTAGCATCATTTTCACCCACATGCAAAATGACTGGTATGTACTCAAATCCATTCCATCTAGGTTTTCATAAAGGCTATCAAAACAAACAAAAATAAAGATAAGAGAAGAGTAGTTGCGCCCCTGAAAGTTCTGACTTAATATTTTTACACAAAACGTGGTCTAACAATGTTGAAGATAAACGGGTAAAACGTATGGCCTCAACAATCAACTCCTCAAGATTAAAAAGTCTCAAAATAGTTAAATATTTATTGATCCATATTGACTTTCCATGAAGAAAACGTAATTGTATACAGAAATCACCTAAAATGTAAATTTCAGCATCTGATCTAATAAATCTTGACCAACTCTCTTAAGAAAATCATGATGATTTAGAGGTTTATAACAAGTGCCAATTACAACTGGTTTTAATTTAGATAAAATTATATCTCTCCATATAACTTCTAGACTTTCTGCGCGCGACAAGAAAAAGGAGTATATCTTCGTATAAGAAAGTAACAATGAGAGAAATCTCTGTCTATTTATCTTCTTCCCGATGGAATGCAAGAAAACGTTTCTATGACGTAACAATGCGCTGAAGTTCATTATGATTCAACTACAACCAATAAGATTACGCACAAAAGAAGTTCACACCAGTATCAAAGCACCTCAAGAAAAAACATCCTATGGGATTACCCTAGTTTATAAATCTTAGCTGTAAATCCTTTTGATGTTATTAGCCTTTGATCAAAACTCATAATCCTGTTAATATATAATAATTAAAGAAAAGCGGATAATAAACAATCTAGAGGAGATTTAATCTCTAATTCTAGTAATCTCTTGATAAGAAGCGAAAATAGCTGACTCTAAACTGTGCTAAATAAATGAATGCAAGGCAGTTTGTTTTGCTGTTTGTTCAAGATTTTGTACAATAAACGACATTACCACGTAGTTCAGAGATAAATTTGTAATTCTCGGCAAAGTATCATCGCTCCACTCTTTTCTCAATAACTGATTCCGCCAGGGATGGATCAAAATTATAACGCCTTTTGTGCATTGGAAAACCATCCTGGATAACTTGCATATGGGAACCCAAAAATTATTACTAAATATACTTCATAGAGAAATGAAATAAAACTCATGACTCATATGTTCGTATTTTACAGTTCTCCTATGAATCGCAATAGTTACACCTGCATGAGATATCTATTATACTCGCAGCTTAATTTATAAGCATTTGTAGTCTGAAAGATTTATCGAGCAATAAACTGTCATAAATACTTAACAAGCTACAATGAGAAACTATTCAAGAATCACCTGGTCACCTGAAAACTTAAGAAGTACAGACGCTATTCAAGAATCACCTGGTCACCTGAAAACTTAAGAAGTACAGAAGCTATTCAAGAATCACCTGGTCACCTGAAAACTTAAGAAGTACAGAAGCTATTAAAGAGTCACCGGGTCACTTGAAAACTTAAGAAGTACAGAAGCTATTAAAGAATCACCTGGTCACCTGAAAACTTAAGAAGTACAGAAGCTATTAAAGAGTCACCGGGTCACTTGAAAACTTAAGAAGTACAGAAGCTATTAAAGAATCACCTGGTCACCTGAAAACTTAAGAAGTACAGAAGCTATTAAAGAATCACCTGGTCACCTGAAAACTTAAGAAGTACAGAAGCTATTAAAGAATCACCTGGTCACCTGAAAACTTAAGAAGTACAGAAGCTATTCAATAATCACCTGGTCACCTGAAAACTTAAGAAGTACAGAAGCTATTCAATAATCACCTGGTCACTTGAAAACTTAAGAAGTACAGAAGCTGACTAGAGAGAGGTTCTTGTTTTTACTCGTCTTTACTAATTCATATCTACGGGCTAAAATCAATTGTGTGCACGATCATATTGTCTATAAAAAAAAATCCATTTTCTTTAGAAATGTGAAGTTAACACAGCCCGACGACTATGAATTGGCCAGAGCTTCCTTTTAATGTACAAGTTGGTGTTTGATGAGCATTGTAACAAAACATTAATACAAATGTTTCACATCTGATTCCCTCTTAAATACCTTGATGATGGCTAAAACAATTCAGGTGATGACTATGTTGTGTTACTGTGTTGTTCTTTTGTTTCTGTTTTGTCTACATGCTTGGCTACATGTATCTGCTTCTTCTTCCTCTTCACTTTTTTAATCTTAGGTCAAAAGATTTGGAATTGTTTTTGTTATCGTAAAAGTATGAATATTTTGTTTGTAAATGATACCTTTGAGAATCTTTTGACATAGCCAGAGTTAATAATCGTTGATCATCTAAAGAAACTGTATCAGTTTATTGCACATAGAGTAGATCCAGTTTATACAATAATTTTGCCATTTTCTCTGAGTATCAAAGATGTTCCATACATTTTAATGTCAGAAATATTGCATACATTTTCATAGTCGTAAAGGCTCTGTAACATTTACTTTTTTTACAACCGCAAAGCAATATTACTGTATAGCAGTAGATTTTCGCCATTTCTACCATCACCGAGGTGTGGTCAGAAAGACTTAGCAATATTAAGATCTTGAAATAATTTTATGTCGTTATAGAGATAACATACATGTATAGTTCTCAGTATTAATTGCTAAGTAGGCGTGAAAAATCTAATAATAATTGACTTCTTCAATTTCACAAGGTTGTGGCTGATAACCGGCTGTTAAGAAGTGCCAATCAAGTACAGATTAAATGCCATTTAGCATTTTGCCAGCAAGATTGTTGTAGGGCTGCCAAAATAAATTCAAGAAATGACCAGCAAGCACGCAAATCTTATTTAACGAAGAAAAACTGAAGTAGGCTCACAGTTGGAAATGTGTACCTTTCCTGGAGACTAGGTCATGTCTAAGATTATAGGCTTTCATACATGTAGACAAAAAAAAAAAACAACATCTCCACTTGCATGTTTTGGTCCTTTCGAAGCTCAGTTGTGTCCTTTCCACCCCAAAGGTAAAGGTGATATAAAAATAATTTTGTAGATAATATATAAAAACGAAACCATTCAAAGAGATATAAAAGAGTCATATCTGATAATAACCAAAATTGTGTGTGTGTATATTGATTCATGTATATATATATATATATATATATATATATATATATATATATATATATATATATATATATATATATATATATATATATATATAATTCTCAACTTTAAAAAATAAAATCAAGGTTTTGTTGATCTCCACTTATAGTTTGGTTTACGAAAGTCAGCTACGTAAATGACCTTAAAACAAACCAATAAATGATAGATGATAAAATCGTACAGGAAGTTTCAGACTTTAGAGTGGACAATCCCATTCAACGAAATATGGCAGAAGGTACATTTACATTTCCGTTTGTATGCCACAACGTACACACCCATTAGGACGTACCATGTCCATGCCAACAATGGATCATGATTAGAAGAACTATAGAAGATCATATGATCAAATGAAACTATGTAAAAACTTGCATTATCTTACCAGCAGGGCTCTTTAAAAGTAATTTTGTTGCACATAATTGGAAAATAAAGAATGTTCATATTGAGGGCTGATGACTGTTCTCTTCGCATACATTTAATATGAATATGAAATTATTTACATTGTATTAACTTGACTTTCTTCTTCTTCTTCTTCTTCTAATTATTATTATTATTATTATTATTATTATTATTATTATTATTATTATTATTGATTTAATACATAGCAGGCAAACATTGACTTTAGATGTGTTATCGGCCTTTTGTCATACACTGGGGAGCCGCGGTGGCACAGTTGGATGACACCCAGACCAGCCATCCCAGGTCGGATGCTTTGTTGTGTCATTGAGAAGTGCACTTAACACCCATTTCCTCGGCTATATATAGCCAATAATGTGTTAAAAGTGGTGTTAAAAGCAAGCAACAAACCAAACAATCATACCCCGCGACAGATTGACATGTATGAATGTTCATGAAGGTTATATTCAATATAGACTCAATATTTGTTAACGTTATATTCAATATAGACTCCCTATTTGTTAACGTTATATTCAATATAGACTCCCTATTTGTTAACGTTATATTCAGTATAGACTCCCTATTTGTTAACGTTATATTCAATATAGACTCCCTATTTGTTAACGTTATATTCAATATAGACTCCCTATTTGTTAACGTTATATTCAATATAGACTCCCTATTTGTTAACAAAGAACATAAAAGTAGGAAAAAAATATGCGATTAATTTTATATTGAAAACTCATGAACCCCATTAAAGTTTCATGAACCCCATTAAAGTTTCATAAACCCCATTAAAGTTTCATGGTAGATACTTATTACGATATTATTGTTAAATTTTCATCAGTCGCGACTCTGTGATTCACAAATACGGTGAAACCTGTCTTAGTGGACACCCCAATATAAAGGAAACTTGTTTGTAAACGACAGTGAAATTTCACATTGTTATTTAACCTCTATATGAAGTAAGCCGGTGCAAAGTTTTGGGATCCAGCTAGTGTTCTTGTAGAGTCTGTACTGTACTAAGATTCTCGAGCGATTGTGATGTTTGCGTACTGTGGGTGTCTCAAAATGTAGACAGTACGAAGGAAATAAAACAAATATGTATTGTGTATAATATAATTTGACTTTAAAAGCACTACATATCGGCGGATATAATAATACAAATTTTGAGGGGGAGGGGGGCGGGAAGTTGCAGAACTTTAATCCACAGCTTCACACATTGTCACTTGCCTTATCTTTTGGTCGTTTTCTTTGAAGATTAGATGAGATGTCTTTCTGGTCTAGAATTGACCCGCTGGTTTGCGGGTCTCCTATCTAGAAATGGCTCGCTGGTTTGAGGTATAAAAATAATACTACATAAATTACACATTTCTTACGTGATATATTTCATTATCACTTCATGCGAACGGTAAATCTGAAGGCCTAGAGGAATGGACTTGTCGCGTCCTGCATATGTTGGAAAACTCCAAAGAAAAACATATGTTAGGTAAACATACACTCTCAGACTCCTTACTGGAGGGATCGACGCAAGAGTTAATTGTGGCATCTTAAATGGGATAAGAAATACATATACGATTCTGTATTTATACAATGAATTGTACAGTCATTAATTTAAATCCACCGAAAAATTGGATTATTGTGTAATAACATGAATCTGAAGAGAACTAATGGTTTTAGATATTAGGATCAAAGCAACTTATGTAAGAAAAAGTTATGGACAACACAGTTAAACTGAGAAAAATTATGTATGTTGAATAAAGGCTTTCCCAAACACTTGCGATGGTATAATATGTATGATACAGATTACTCTGAAACGAAATGTCACGTTCGAATTCAGATGAATTGTACCAGCGTGTAAACATAAAGACCAGATTTTGGTAACATCGCTTCTTTCAGCAATCCCAGTGCGTGTGTAGGTAGCATGCGCTAAATTTTATATATTCAATAATGCATGAAATATTAAAACATAAATATAAGTATAAATCTATATTAAATCATAACACTCATTCTCTCTCTCTTTGCCATATAGCATTATTCGTAAATGCGTTTATCACTTAACTCAATATATATGTGTGTGTGTGTGTGTGTGTGTGTGTGTGTGTGTGTGTTCAAGGTCAGACTTTCATGTGACCGAATACAACCATTTCAACAAAAATATTGAAGAGGTCAGTAAATACTCTCTCTCTCTCTCTCTCTCTCTCTCTCTCTCTGTCTCTCTATCTATATATAAATATATGCTATGTTGGTGAGTGTGGATGTATGTGTGTGTTTCCTTTCAAACCACGATCTTACAAGGGCCTGATGTGGTTTCTTACGGCAAGAAGTTCGTTCGTATTCATTTACTGCCATTGCATTACTACTAACTCTTAATATTATAAGGAAATATAGCGAAATTCTCCTTTTCTTAAGACAATTTGTTTATTTACACGTGATTAAATCAGTTACATGCAGGTTGATTCGAGGTACTAGTGTTATTAAAGATAGTGAGGCAAACATTCGACAGATAAATTTAATTAGAAGAATCCTAGCTAGCACCTGCCATGTGGTATCTTTGAGCAATGTTCAGCTGGGAGAGAAAGAATACAGCATCATTAATGCCTCGTTCGAGTGTCAACAACTGGTACAAGTAAATAGCATGTCTGACCTTGATTGATGGATCAGGAACAACTGATGTGTATTAATCAGCGCTACGTCGATGTAGACCCCATACCTAGAAGAGGGAAAATTACATAACACCACTAGATTGATTCCATTATATAAGAGCAACACTATCTGTTATTCTATCCCATAGCTCTTTAATAATTGTGTATTGCGTCCCTAGAACTTTTAAAAATGGTAATAAAAAAAACACAAGCTTTTCACCCCTATGTATGTATGGATGGATGGGTAGATTGATTGATGGAGATGGGTTGATGACTTAAGCTCACTTTAATCATGCCAAGTTTCATTTAAAGTCAAGAATTAAATGAGGCATATCAAAACCCAGAAAAGCGTCATCTAATCCGTAAATTTGGAACATTTTCTCTGTGTGATATCAAGAGAAAATAGTAATTATAAAACATGTGTCACCATAGTAATCTGCTGCTGATATGATTTAGTGAATGTCGCCCGATATTATATAGTAAATGTCGCCCGATATGATCTGGTAAATGTCGCCTGATATGATTTTATGAATATCGCCCTATATGATTTTGTGAATGTCGCCCGATATGATATAGTGAATGTCTTTTTTCATTAAAGAAAGTGAAATACATGTACCACTTTAGTGTATGTCAAGCTACATGGCACTTGTATACTTACCACATAATTACCATCTGGCACGAAAGAATCCACAGTGTAAGAATTGACATGTATACCATATTTTTGCCCTTGAGGTACGACGGCACATTTGCTAAGAAAAGTAAAGTAACGCCTTGTCGGTTATACGGTTAGTATGCCAGAAGAAAAGCCTGGTGCCTATACAATAAAACGATCATTGTAACACAAAATTACATCTACGCAGAGAAAAATCCTCTAGCGGATATGACGCAATATGACCTACCAATGATACATATTTGTTATATGCCCTCGACATTCATTTACATGGGACCCTAGAGGCAATAATTGGATAAATATTGTTCAATAAATTTGCGATAGTTGGAAATGGAATATATCCAGCAATTATAAAGAATTACATGCATATACAATTCGTGCTGTCGAGTTTTGTCATCTGGATTCCTTAGGATGTTCGATATGGCATAAAGGAAAAAGTGTCATGTACGGTGTAGCGCCTGACATTGTTCGAGTTCATGTGTATCTAGGGATATATTTGAGAACTTAGAGAAAGATAAACCAACACTATATTTTTGTCAATGTTCTCCCGGAAAACTGTTTCAGTATTTTTGACTAAAAATAAGTACATGATTCTTGATGACACAATGCAATTACATGTCTTAGGGTCTAATATTCATATTGTATTGATGGTCTTTCAAAATGGTATTAAAACTATTTTAAAACTCTATTTGAAAATTATTTCATTTCTGATGTTTCGTCTTGTTTTTGTACAGTGTAATGATTATAACATTCCACGATCATTTGAAGTTTATCCCTAGTTGTTTTGTTTTCTATACTTACAAGTCCAATGTAATTTTCAGAGCAAATGTACTGTTTCGTCTTTTTTTTTTTTTTTTTTTTTTTTTTTTTTTTCCTTAGCAGAAATTGTCGTAGTCTGAGCGATATAAACTGTCTCAATCCATGTGGTATACAGCCTTTTTTTTCAAAAAAAGTTAAATTTGACCTTTCATTCATGATTGATAGAGTTACGATAGAGAAGACACACCCGTTGAATTTCATTTGAATGGACGGATCTTTTTTTTTTTGTTGACAATACCGCCATATAGCCTATGTTGTTGTGGCAATTGGCGTCTCCGATAGCACATAAAATTAATAGAACAATCTAAAAGTTGGCGAATCATTACTCGTGTCTTTCTGTGCAGTATATGAAAATGAACCTTGTTGATGTTTTTTTTTGTTTTTGTTTTTTTTTTTGTTTTTTTTGTAGGTTGTTTTTAGAGTCTTTCTTAGACTCAGTTGAACACTAACTCTTCATTGCAAGAAACAATATTTGATTTGATTATTGAAAAGTTTATCCAAATATGTACCGTACGAAACAAAATATTCTGGAAAACTCAACAAACGGTTTTTGTAATTTTTTGCATGAATTGATGATGATTTTTGAATTAAAGTCGTGTGCGACCATTCGACCATGTACGACTATTGCATGAATTGATGATGATTTTTGAATTAAAGTCGTGTGCGACCATTCGACCATGTACGACTATTGCATGAACTGATGATGATTTTTGAATTAAAGTCGTGTGCGACCATTCGACCATGTACGACTATTGGATGAACTGATGATGATTTTTGAATTAAAGTCGTGTGCGACCATTCGACCATGTACGACTATTGCATGAATTGATGATGATTTTTGAATTAAAGTCGTGTGCGACCATTCGACCATGTACGACTATTGCATGAATTGATGATGATTTTTGAATTAAAGTCGTGTGCGACCATTCGACCATGTACGACTATTGCATGAATTGATGATGATTTTTGAATTAAAGTCGTGTGCGACCATTCGACCATGTACGACTATTGCATGAACTGATGATGATTTTTGAATTAAAGTCGTGTGCGACCATTCGACCATGTACGCCTATTGCATGAATTGATGATGATTTTTGAATTAAAGTCGTGTGCGACCATTCGACCATGTACGACTATTGCATGAATTGATGATGATTTTTGAATTAAAGTCGTGTGCGACCATTCGACCATGTACGACTATTGCATGAATTGATGATGATTTTTGAATTAAAGTCGTGTGCGACCATTCGACCATGTACGACTATTGCATGAATTGATGATGATTTTTGAATTAAAGTCGTGTGCGACCATTCGACCATGTACGACTATTGCATGAATTAGTGTATAGCTCAGACTTTACTGGTATTATATTTGATAATTTAACTTTATGAGGACATTATTTACGTCGCTATAAAATTAATTGTCGGGGCAATTCAGCAATTAAAAGACGTCGGTTTGCCGGGCATGATCGATAATTTCCTTGATAAAACGGATCAAACACAAAGTAATTATGGATCGTCGAGTGATTCAGCACTAGGTATTTTTATTCTTGTGAAGAGGAAAAACAGCAATACAAAGTTGGTTTTTAATCCATTAAGACAATATACAAAGGGCAGAAATAGGTGGGAGAAAGTGACATTGTTGTATTATTTACAGAGTGATGTAATATCCAAGGTTGGGTTGCGTGAGTTGGCGGGATCCGGAACATAAGCATATCCACGAGTGCAGATTGGCAAGATAACTGCCCCTGATTGACACTGAGTCATTGATCTACCATACTTTCTCTATTATAAAGTCCTTCCTTTCATTATTCAAATTTAACATAGTGTGGACCACAAACTGCTGTTATTAGCTCTTGAAAAGAATGGAGTGAAATGATGCGCGCCAAGGTATGTCGTTCTTGCGGTCAAACGGGTGTTGCTCTTTCACAAAGACAAAACAGTAGGCCTAGTTTATCTGATAGCAATAAAAAGTCTTTTAAACACAAACAATATCATCCATTTACCAAACTTCGACCCGTAAAAGAATACACGCATCTATTACAAATTATAATTTGATGCGAGGACTGTGACATTAATATGAATTTGTAATTGTGAGTATTACAAAAGATACAGACCTATTAGCAAAACTAACAAATTGAAAGCACTATAGGCGCCGTTCATTTGGATAATTTGTGTGAGTCAGAGCCAGAAGAACACTACGACTGCAAGCTCATAAATTTAGTATTTCTATACTTTACTTTAACACCCCACCAACCCACCACCCACCCACTGCAGGATATTTGATGCTTTAACGATGTCACAATATACTGTCACCTGCTCTAAATCCTATTTTATTTTATATGCTATTGTTGCACAACTGTTTGGGATTTTTTTTTTTTTCTTGGGCTATGCTTTCTATTTATCTGTTGTTTCTCTTCAATTAAAAGTTCTAAGCAGAGAAATATTGGAAAGTAATGGATAAATAACCCCCCCCCCCCCCAAGAAAAAAAACCCCTCAGAGATCAATTCCAAGATTCTAATATGAAGAATAAGAATTTAAATGGCACCTTATTCAAATTATTTAGACATTTCATTTCACTCACCATCTTTCTCATTCTATTTATTGTATGATGAAAAATACTGATTTCATTGGACAAACATACAGAATCGTGTAGTGAAATGAATCTTAAATATATTCGGACACCTCGGTTATTACGTCTTTGCCTTCCATGACGTTATGACGTCGTTTGACAAGTGTTACATATAGAAGAATTAAGATATGGGCTTATTAACCTTTTATAATACAGTAGTCATGTGATAACAATATATTTAGTTATTGCGTATATCATTTGGACTCTGTTTTATGTACCTGTAATAAATTGTTTCCAGTGATAAAACCTATCTATCTCCCCCGACGAGGCCGTGTCGTTTACCTTTAATAATTTAGCAGGAAGATGATATACATTTATGGAAGATGGATTGGTCGTTAGAATTGTTATCACAATTCAGTAACCTGTCCTATTGCAATTTAGTCATAGTTAAGGTGTATGAGTTTGCCATATGTTCTTGAACTATTTTACTTTCCAATACAAGTGTAGCAGATGAAGATGATGTATACTGAGTTTTAATTTTAGCATGACAGTGTATGTTTGCCAGCTATTCAATAATATTTATATGCATTTTATTTAGGAAATTACTTATATGGTTACTTACTCGTATTTAAGATATCTTATTTCTATTGTGCGTCTGATGTCTGCAAGCTTGTCTAATACATAGCTTTTACTTGTAAATGTTATATGATTGATTCATTTCAAGTTTTGTTTAAAGTAATTTTTACTTTGCATGTAAATGCGTTGAGGCGAACATGGAAGACTGGACTACTACCAAATGCATAGCCTAGTTAAACATGGTGTAAATACAATAAAATAAAGTATGTGTGACAAACAAACTCTCTGTGGGTTTATCTGTATCAATAGACATTGCTCATAAACTACTTACCTACCTATATATCTACCAACCCACCTATCTACATACGTACATTTGAACATTTGTCAAAACTAAGTATAATGATACTGAAGTGTGGAAATGAATGCTTAATTTGTGGGAGCCGCGGTAACAGTTGGTAGAGCGTCCGACTGGTAATCCAAGGGTCACGGGCTTGATGTCTGCCCAGGCCAACCCAGGTCGGCTGCCTCAGCGTGTCCTTGGCAGAGACACTTAGCTCCCATTTCCTCGGCATAATATAGCCAATAATGTATTAAAAGTGCCGTTAAAACCACCCCCCCACCCCCCAAAATACTTAGAATATGTGTCTGTCTTTATTTTTCGATTCTTTATATATCCGCTTCGGCGTTGTTCATAAATATTTTCACCAATATCATTGTTGTAAATTGCCTGTAGTTTGCACTAGTGCAATGAATTCAAAAATAAGATGATGATGCTTATGCGATTGTAAGAGCAACCTAATGTCTTCGCAAGAAAGAAATCGCAATATATTCGGACCACCTCTGCTATTTTTATGATTGGATTAACTCACCGAGAAGTTAGACTCACCAAGAAGTTGCGAATGAAACAATAGTTCCATGCATTCGCAACTTCTCGGTCAACACTTGTTTCGCAAATAACTTAGGTGGTCCGAATGGCAGCTATTGGCATACATTCGAGGTATGATTCGTAGGACTGACCTCAGAGGTGCGAATGCATAATTAACGTTTCACCGTAGTCAAAACTTAAAACGTACTGACTATATGGCTAGCAAAGGTATGAGGAATCACTCGATTTACAGTCACACTGTGGAAGCTTGTCAGTCCTAATACAAATTCAAATCGTCACAACTTCTACATTTTTCAACCTATTTTACCCTATATTTTTAGCAAACAAAAACAACAACAACAACAAAAAATTAGCACTAGTTCATATCGAGTAAATGTCGACATAAAATAAATTTGAATTTAAACGATGTGCTAAGCTAATGAGAGGCGTGGTTGTCTCTGCTTTGGCGATAGGTCATTGTGTCACCTAACCACAGAGAGAGAGAGAGAGAGAGAGAGAGAGAGAGAGAGAGAGAGAGAGAGAGAGAGAGAGAGAGAGAGAGAGAGAGAGAGAGAGAAAGGGGGGGGCTAAACTGCTTTTGCGGGCAACTGAAGTGTTGAGTTAACAGTTAAACGTTTCTCTACATTTTACCTTTTTTTCATCTATTGACTACAGCTGCAATGAGTTGACAGTGCTTTTAGCAAAAATGTGAAGTACGAAATTATTAAACACCCATTTAACACACTTCCCTGACTAATTGTAAGCCGTCTGTCAAAGATTATTATCTTGTGTGACACTTAGTATTATTGATATCCATGTAATTCGGGATACATGAAGTCTGACGAAATAGACGACGAAATACCTAAAAATTAATTAGAAAGGATACCTGTTTAACTACCTAGTTAGCTTACTAGTAAACTAACTAACTACCTGACTGAGTCTAGTCCCGTTAATAAGACAGAACTGCATATGAAAATCCCGGAATAACCAAATTATCGGGTAAAAATATATGATTTTGGTTGATTCCTTCAGAGTTTACATTCACATACGTAAATACAACAACAATTAGTTATATACAATCATCTGTATCACTATATGGATATATAGCGCTATTATATGGATACATAGTGCTGTTATATGGATATATGGTGCTATTATATGAATATAGAGTGCTATTATATGGATATATAGGTCTATTATATGGACATATAGTGCTGTTATATGGACATATAGTGCTATTATATGGATATATAGTGCTATTATATGAATATATAGTGCTAGTATATGGATATCTAGAGCTGTTATATGGATATATAGTGCTGTTATATGGATATATAGTGCTATTATATGGATATATAATGCTATTATATGGATATATAGTGCTATTATATGGATATAGTGCTGTTATATGGATATATAGTGCTGTTATATGGATATATAGTGCTGTTATATTAGTGCTGTTATATGGATATATAATGCTGTTATATGAATATATAGTGCTATTATATGGATATATAGTGCTATAATATGGATATATAGTGCTATTATATGGATATATAGTGCTATAATATGGATATATAGTGATATTATATGGATATATAGTGTTATTATATGGATATATAGTGCTATTAATGGATATATAGTGCTATTATATGGATATATAGTTCTATTATATGGATATGGAGCATTGTCCAGAATACAGGGCAACATAAATGCTGCCATTCATATTTTCTAAATACAACAATTGGGAATTTTACATCAAAAGCAAAACGTAGAATCAAACAAAGAAATTAATTTGCATTCTGCACAATATCTGTATTAAAAGTGATTTCTAGATGTAATTCATGTTAACTTTATTCAAATTTATCAGTTGTGTGACTTTTTTATGCCAAAAGTGAAGTATGACCTGATAATATTCTTATCTTTTGGGGTACATATATATAGTCTACAATAAATGTTTATTTCATGTTTGACGTCAAAGAAAGGTCCTGTTCTCAACTGTTCTCAACTGTGCTAACACTGACCTAATGAGACTGAGTATTACGCGTAATTGAGAAATCCCTCTTACAAATAGACTGGACGCTGGTTCATTATGTCACATGTTGTACTGCAAACGAAAACACAGGTTCCAGGTATCCGACCTGGTATACCTTTCGATACCATTTGACGCAATGTCCGCTTTAGAAAAAAGATGGCTATGACGTAACAGGTTTACATCTGGGTCTTTGTCAGAGGCACAAAAGGACAAACTGACTGTATTTCCTTAACGATGTAAATACAAATATTCAAAGTCAATCTTACGCGATCGAAGCATACCCATGAAAAACTGCAAACAATCGGAGGGTCTACAGTTTCATAAAATAAATAAAGAAAATTGCAGATGAGGAGATAAAAATGCATGAATTGGTCTGGGGAAAATCATATGCAAGCAAGCTGATGTTAATCGGAAGTTTAGATGAAAGACACAAGCACAAAATTATTCCAAGGGTAATCAGAGATTAGGACGTGTCGAATGTTGCAAGTTAATCTGAGAGATTCATTGTTCGAAAGGTGACCGTTATGAAATAAAAAGTAAACTAATAATTGCGAACCGTTGATCCATAATAGCAGACTACTTGGTCACCATCTTCGACTAACTTGCAAGCAAAATTAAAATTTTATGAAGATATTAGTCCTTGCAGGATCACCTATAGAAATGCTAAGCTAAAAAATAAAATCGTTTCATTTAACTGATTAACTCACAAGATCTTGCAGAAAAAAAAAGGTGAAGGGTAACTGTATGGAAGTCAGTGTTAGGGGTAACCGTATGGAAGTCAGTGTTAGGGGTAACCGTATGGAAGTCAATGTTAGGGGTAACTGTATGGAAGTCAATGTTAGGGGTAACCGTATGGAAGTCAGTGTTAGGGGTAACCGTATGGAAGTCAATGTTAGGGGTAACCGTATGGAAGTCAGTGTTAGGGGTAACCGTATGGAAGTCAGTGTTAGGGGTAACCGTATGGAAGTCAGTGTTAGGGGTAACCGTATGGAAGTCAATGTTAGGGGTATCCGTATGGAAGTCAGTGTTAGGAGTAACCGTATGGAAGTCAGTGTTAGGGGTAACCGTATGGAAGTCAGTGTTAGGGGTAACCGTATGGAAGTCAATGTTAGGGGTAACCGTATGGAAGTCAATGTTAGGGGTAACCGTATGGAAGTCAGTGTTAGGGGTAACCGTATGGAAGTCAGTGTTAGGGGTAACCGTATGGAAGTCAGTGTTAGGGGTAACCGTATGGAAGTCAGTGTTAGGGGTAACCGTATGGAAGTCAGTGTTAGGGGTAACCGTATGGAAGTCAATGTTAGGGGTATCCGTATGGAAGTCAGTGTTAGGGGTAACCGTATGGAAGTCAGTGTTAGGGGTAACCGTATGGAAGTAAGTGTTAGGGGTAACCGTATGGAAGTCAATGTTAGGGGTAACCGTATGGAAGTCAATGTTAGGGGTATCCGTATGGAAGTCAGTGTTAGGGGTAACCGTATGGAAGTCAGTGTTAGGGGTAACCGTATGGAAGTCAATGTTAGGGGTAACCGTATGGAAGTCAGTGTTAGGGGTAACCGTATGGAAGTCAGTGTTAGGGGTAACCGTAGGGAAGTCAGTGTTAGGGGTAACCGTATGGAAGTCAATGTTGTCCCATTCGATTTATAATATAAACTTATGAATTAAATTACAGTCTAATGAAAGGAAATTTTAATTTTTATAAAGAAATGATACATTTCACAGATCATAGTGCATAATTTGTGATTCCCACCACACCCCACTCCACCTCTCCTGCCGGTAAGATAGGTGATTGCATAGATTATTAGTGTTGCGGTAGAATGGCTTGTACCTCAGGGTGATATCCGGTTGGAATTTAATGACGTCACACTTCTTCCTAATGCAGTTATGAGAAAGAAGAGACTTGCATGTCGGTTGTATATGAATATTGCCTAATACAATTATAAGAAACAAGAGACTTGTATGTCGGTTGTATAGTACGAACATTGCTCAATTCAGTTATAAGAAACAACAGACTTACATGTCGGTTGTATAGTATGAACATTGCCTAATGCAGTTATAAGAAACAAGAGACTTGCATGTCGGTTGTATAGTATGAACATTGCCTAATGCAGTTATAAGAAACAAGAGACTTGCATGTAGGTTGTATAATATGAACATTGCCTAATACAGTTATAAGAAACAAGAGACTTACATGTCGGTTGTATAGTATGAACATTGCCTAATGCAGTTATAAGAAACAAGGGACTTGTATATCGGTTGTATAGTATGAACATTGCCTTTTACTCGCAATAATATGTACACATTTTCTAGTATATCATCCAAACGGATGTTTCTTAGAATATATTCTCATTCTTTAAATGTAAATATTACTCAAATTGTTATGAATAAAAGCAATGCATTTTATTATCGAACGGTAAATACTGTTTTAATTGATATATTTCATATCTTACGGAATATCCAGGTTAACCGATTTCTGGTAAAGCTTTAAATTGTGATTTTGCTTGCTGGTATTTGGAAAATGAAAACTTGTCGTTGTCCTTTTTTTTTTTTTTTTTTCTCTCTCCACAAAAACTATGTACTAATAATAGCACTACTTTTAAAAGAAAAATTTACATAATTGTTTCGTTTTGAAGATATCCTAATGTGTCTTACAGTGACGATTGTATATTACAGCAAAACTGCATATAATTCGCACCATCCAGTTCACATACGAAGATATTTTCAGTTATTTTTGTTGGAATACAATTCTACAGGTGATAATCCACGGTTTTCTTTCAAAGTCCCTGACAAGCATGTGGTTTGTAATTATTGGTCCATAGCAATGAGAAATAAAAACTCGCGCAGCCGTAAGACAATAATATGTGTGCGTGCAAATGTCAAGCACACACTCTCATATTTCAGTGACATATGTCATCAAGTAGACATGCACACTGATTTTCCAAAGACAGAACCACGCTATTGAGGCTATAAGATATCAGTAAGGAAACAAAAAGACATTAGGGGTTATTAGAATCCATATTAGCAGTAAGGAAACAAAAAGACATTAGGGGTTATTAGAATCCATATTAGCAGTAAGGAAACAAAAAGACATTAGGGGTTATTAGAATCCATATTAGCAACTACGAACTCAAGCAATAGAATCTTCTTCTTGATCTAACTTGACCCTTTCCAACCCCACGATTACAAATTATCTAACTTGACCCTTTCCAACCCCACGATTACAAATTATCTAACTTGACCCTTTCCAACCCCACGATTACAAATTAAGATACGATAGTAATAGGACTATGTGTAATATATTTTCACGCAGTGTTCTGCAGAGGTGATGTACAGTGTTAATCCCTAAAACTGCAATTTTGAAATTATCAGCCAATTTTTTTCTGCACTCATGACCACAAAATGGCAAACATGAGTGACATTGACTGGTCACTATTATTCTTACTCGCAACGCACGATTAAAGGCTTTAAAATCGGAGACCGCCTAATTCATCCCAGATCTGTAATACAGTGGTATTATTAAGAACGGTTGTCATGGACTACAAAGTGAAAAAGGACTGACTTAATAACAATAGCCGACCTTTTAGCGTTTCCCGGCACACTGAAAGTTATTTGGTTGCATCCAGGGACTAAAGCGAGCTGAAGTATATGTGTTGTTCCTTTCTAATGAAATAAAAATCAGAGGGACTAGACTTTACTCGATTTACCAATAAATTATCGCTTATAAATCGAATATAACTGCAAACAGCATAGACCCAGATCTGCCACCGCATAATTTGACAGTAGATCTAGGTCTATGCAGTTTGTTGGGAGTAATCAGTAGAAGCAAACAACAAAGACCTTGATATGGAGGCGCATTATGCTACGGCAAATAAGGGTCTATGTTGCTTGTAGTTGGACTGAATTTGAAATAGAGAATATACGGTAATCTATATATTTTTCTAAGATAGTCAAATGTAAGTGTTTCTACTGTAACATGAAACGAGAATGCATGCAGACACGCAAAAGATACTGTTAGTCATCGAGTTACTTTTAGACATTGTTAGTCATCGAGTTACTTTTAGAAATTCTAAGTTATCGAATAAATGTTATAAACTATTGAACACTAAAGAATCGTCAAGAAATATGGCTCAGTGTGATGAACGATACGTTGGAGTTTGTTCTTTATACAGAGCCAAATATTTATTTGTTTAAGTAGTGAAATTGGTATTATTGTCACATATTGACTTATAGTGAAATTGGTATTATTGTCACATATTGACTTGGAATATTTGTAATGATTAAATAGGTACATGTAGTGTGAATGGAGAAAGAGAGAGAGTGCAAAATGCTCTTATACTTTTTGTGTTTCGTTTCTTACAAGGCATGTATTAAACAGTCCTTGTTGCAAGTCTGCGTTTTGTTGTGCATAAAAACGTTAATGATTTGATTCAATAAGATAATGCTATCTGAAGTGACGTTTTGCTTGCGAAATTCATAGGTTCAGTTTTTGTTAATTGATTTGTCGTAAAAAAAAACTTTAAAAAAGAGGAAATAGTGAAATTAAATGTATGCATAAGCGTTCCTACACAGATTATTTTTGTATTACATTATTATCATTTTGCAGTAAAACTTATTTGACAAAGACAGAACGAAATTGTACATATCATACATCGGCACTAGTTATTGGACGAAGACAGGACAAAACTTTTACATATCATACATCGGCACCAGTTATTGGACGAAGACAGAACCAAATTGTACATATCATACATCGGCACCAATTACTGGACAAAGACAGAACAAAACTGTACATATCATACATATCATACATCGGCACCAGTTATTGGATGAAGACAGAGTAAAAATGTACTTATCATAACATCGGCGCCAATTACTAAACAAAGACAGAACAAAACTGTACATATCATACATCAAATCGGTGCCAATTACTGGAGGAAGACAAAACAAATTGTACATATCATACATCGGTGCCAATTATTGGACGAAGACAGAGTAAAACTGTACATATCATACATTGGTTCCAATTATTGGACAAAGACGAAACAAACTGTACATATCATGCGTTGGCGCCAATTATTAAACAAAGAACAAATTGTACATATCAAATATTGGAGCCAATTACTTAACGAAGACAGAAGAATACTCTACATATCATACATCGGTGCCACTGAACAAAGACAAAACAAGCTGTACATATCAAATATTGGAGCCAATTACTTAACGAAGACAGAAGAATACTCTACATATCATACATCGGTGCCACTGATGAAAGACAAACTGTACATATCAAATATTGGAGCCAATTACTTAACGAAGACAGAAGAATACTCTACATATCATACATCGGTGCCACTGAACAAAGACAAACTGTACATATCAAATATTGGAGCCAATTACTTAACGAAGACAGAAGAATACTCTACATATCATACATCGGTGCCACTGAACAAAGACAAACTGTACATATCAAATATTGGAGCCAATTACTTAACGAAGACAGAAGAATACTCTACATATCATACATCGGTGCCACTGAACAAAGACAAACTGTACATATCAAATATTGGAGCCAATTACTTAACGAAGACAGAAGAATACTCTACATATCATACATCGGTGCCACTGAACAAAGACAAAACAAGCTGTACATATCAAATATTGGAGCCAATTACTTAACGAAGACAGAAGAATACTCTAGATATCATACATCGGTGCCACTGAACAAAGACAAAACAAGCTGTACATATCATACATAGGAGCCAATTACTAAACGAAGACAGGACAAACCAGTAGTTATCGTACATTGGCGCCAAGGCTGTCTTTTTTATTTTTTTCTAATTTCCTCCTCTGTATTTTATAATATAATGATTATTATATACAGTGTATATAAAATTATAATCAATTTACATTTCTATCCTCAGATATATTAAATTGTACTCTATGTGCATGGACGTGTTGATATACGTAGAAATATCGATTTTGAGAATTACATTAGGTGCCTTTTGAGATTAGAGCGAGCGAAATGAATCAGACATTTCAATGACCAGATAAATTGGTTACATGGGCCAGAAGGCCACCACGAAGGTCAACAACAAAACAGATAATGTTTCTGATCAAAGCTTTATGCTATATGCATTAAATCTCAAGGGTTAAGTACCCGTTATAAATTAGCTTGGACGGATCGCAACAACTAACAACTACAGAAGGTTTGAAAGCGTGGGATTCTTTAGAGATTATCAACAAACTTATGTTTATTTTATGTCTTGTCTTCTTTTGACAAACCCATCCATCCCTCAGAATATTTTTCTTTGTGTTGGAGCTAATTTAGCTCTGAAACGATAGAAAATCATCAAATAGAAATAACAAGAGAAAAGGTGTGATAATGCGCACACAATTATGACACAACCAACTTAAAAACTGTATTGCCCACTCCCCCCTTCC
The DNA here is from genome assembly GCA_029931535.1 of Margaritifera margaritifera. Taxonomy (NCBI): domain Eukaryota; kingdom Metazoa; phylum Mollusca; class Bivalvia; order Unionida; family Margaritiferidae; genus Margaritifera; species Margaritifera margaritifera. The sequence continues at coordinate 130,044 of JAQPZY010000975.1, read as the reverse complement.
TCCCGTCAATATAAACACAGCAGAAGTGAAAACAAAACTCTTTATATATTCATGGAGTATACTTTTGACTTATAAGTGAAGTTTTGACTTCGAACCAACTGTGCATTTTTAGATAAAAGAGAAGTTGGGTTGGGTTGTGCTAATTTGAGACATATTTGTAACATATATTTTGTTTTAATTATCATCAAAGTATGTTTGGGTTGTGCTAATTTGAGACATATTTATAACATATATTTTGTTTTAATTATCATCAAAGTATGCATTAGATTATTCACGGGGTCACGTGACACCTGTCACCTATTCTTTGATCGTTGAGATCGTTGGGGAGCCACTTCGATGTCCTTCCGACAATAGTTCTCTAGAGACTGCAGTCCTTAGTGGTGTGCGATGCTTCATGAAGTGTCATGCCCGCCCATTCCGTGTTGGGGTATATGACATATAATTTCATAACCGTCCATTCTGTGATGGGATATACAGCATATAATTTCACGCCCGTCCATTCCGTGAAGGGGTAAATGGCATATAATTTCATCATGCCACTTGAACATAAAAAGCTGATGAACATACAAACCTTTTTTTTTTTGTAAATTTAATTTGCTAAGTTTATTACTTATTATATTATCCCGCCTTTTATTTGTACCTTTTGTCGTGGTTAGTCCTCCTTCCTACTCTTTAACTCTGTATAAAACGACTATCCAAAACAATGAATTAAGACCTGCCAATTAGCACAACGATTGTGACTTGGTAACTTGATTGAAGACAGGTTCGGGCAACTCCACCGCCATCATCCATCTGACCCATTTCATAATCTATCCATTTTACTCTAATTAGAGCTAACTAATCCAGATTTCGAAAAGAATTTTATTTCTTTCACATTTTGAAGTGAACTGTATTCTCAAAGCACGTCTGCGGTATGCCGTTACAAAAATTAGGATTTATCGGTATTTTGATCCTAATACTTACAATAATTTCTCTTACATAATAGCTGTACTGACCAATTTGGCTATAGTTTTGACAGCTCGTCGGCATGCTTGAAACTTGAGACACGCGCCTGTTTAATTATCCAATAAATAAATAAGCACCGTTATTATTAATTAGGTACCCTATTTTGTACCCTATTTTGCATCAGTCAAGAGACACAAACCTACTAATCCAGATTTCGAAAAGAATTTTATTTCTTTCACATTTTGAAGTGAACTGTATTCTCAAAGCACGTCTGCGGTATGCCGTTATAAAAATTAGGATTTATCGGTATTTTGATCCTAATACTTACAATAATTTCTCTTACATAATAGCTGTACTGACCAATTTGGCTATAGTTTTGACAGCTCGTCGGCATGCTTGAAACTTGAGACACGCGCCTCTTTAATTATCCAATAAATAAATAAGCACCGTTATTATTAATTAGGTACCCTATTTTGTACCCTATTTTGCATCAGTCAAGAGACACAAACCTACTTGTTTGATGTGAATTAACCGTCCATGAAGTTTTCCTAATACCATGCAATTCAAATAGAAGGAGAAGTTCACAAATAAAAGTTTTAGATCATAAATATTAGATCATAAATATGCAATCATAAATATAAGATCATAAATATTCAATCATAAATATTAGATCATAAATATTCAATCATAAATATTCAATAACATTCCAGATAATTCTTCAATGTAAAAGAAAAATCTGTTACAAATAGACTCGAAGTATCATCCATTCAAATGGAAGATAGAAAGAATTTAATTGATATAAATCGAAAAAGTCCTTTCGCCCTCCCATTTGTCCTTGGCGGATTAAAGTTCACTCAGATGGAACCGGACATTATTCTAAAATTATTTTGTGAACATTAAAATGTATATGTCAAATCGAACTGCAAACTAGGCCCAGATCTGTAATCACATAATGCGCCGGCTGACTGGGTCTATGCAGTTTGTTGGGAGTAATCAGTAGAACAAACAACATAGACACTGATCTGCCGGAGCATTGTGCGACGGCAGATCAAGGTCAGTGTTGTTTGCAGATGGTCTCGACTTATAAGCGAGTATATACGATGATTAATGAAGATGGGTGGGTTAAAGGATTTGTATTATAGGTTACGACTTCTTGTCATTCATAGCTAGCTAGTTTATGCAAGAAAATAAACGTGTTTGTTAATCCATTTTATGTTCTGCTGAGATAGATGCAGTATTATGGCAATAAATTAAACCATTTTTCCATGTTCTGGCCTAAAATGCTCAATAAATTCGACTATAAGTAATATATATTTCACAGAGAGAGAGAGAGAGAGACAGACAGACAGAGAGAAGAGACTTGTCAGCTGTAATTATATATATATATATATATGTGTGTGTGTGTGTGTGTGTGTGTGTGTGTGTGTAAGCACGCAAAATTGAATACACTAAACATTTGGAATATTTGAGTGATTAAATTTTAACTTACAGAGTAAATTGTGTTTATTATAGATAAATAATCTAGCTTTTGTTTCTTTCTATTCAAATAACTTGTCATATTCAATGACTCTAGTCGAGAAAAATATTATCCAAAATAATGATTGAAAAGTTAACGATCAAAATGAATTTTTAACGAAAAGAATAAATTATGCTTGTTATAAGAACAACAACAAATAAAAAACAGGATTTCGTTAACTTTCCTTCAAATTACTTAGTATCAAACATCTCAATCTACATAATTTCCATAATTCAGCTTGAAAGATCAAATTTGGGTTTACAAAATGGATGAATACTAACTGACATTTCTTTGAACTTTGAACTCAACATATTGTTTAATAGAAGGATGCATTAAAAGGAGGGGAAATAATTTATATCTTATCCTATTAAGATAGCACAGTCCTTATTCAAAATAAAATCAGCGAAAGTTTTTCTTCCGAGTTTTTGATCTGACACATGACGTCCATTTAATGACTAAATATTATAGATCGGACATTTCTAATCCCTATATTCAATGATATCGCTACAATACTAATTAGATCATTAGGGGAAATATCATTGGAAGTATCCTATGACAGACATAAGTGAAATCTTTGCTAATCAATATGCCCCAAGATATTGTTACATGGTCCAAATGGTGTCAGATATTATCATGGAGTAGCACAATCCCAGCTACCCCCTAGGACAGTTGCAATTCTTACCCACCATTCCACCCCAGCCCTATGCATGTCAAATTTTATATCTAGTCCCTTATCACGGATCGTGTTGAATTAACTGAATTAATTTTAAACTGAATGTCATAGATAAACGACATTCCATTACGATCTTTATACACACATACACCCAAGAATTCCAGAAACTGAGCGTGTCATAATATTTTTCAAGCTTTGAGATTCCAATAAATATTGTACACATCGTGTATCACAATTGATAGAAAGTACGAAATCAATTTTGAAAGCTACAAGACGCTGAAATTAAATGAAAATTGCAAACAATTGATCCGCATATCTGTAGAAGTTTACTAACATTCATTTAATAATTAGTTTCCCCACAATATAAGGAAGTATAGAAAGAAATGGAGACAAAGTTTGACATTGCCATTCTGATCCCCCTTCCTTGAAACCTTTCTTTCTTCAGAAACAATAGCAATGCATTATATATATATATATATTTAAATAATGTGTGTGCGTGTGTGTGTTAGTGTGTGTGTATGTAATGAAGACACTTATAATGGCTGCATTTTTAAATAATGTGTATGTGTGTGTGATCTACTTTGCCTCACATTGATATTGTTTATTGTTTAAAATTTAAATGACTTCGGTGGCTTTTATTATGACATATTCATGTATTTAATATTATTTTTTAAAAAAAAAGCTTATATCGGGATGTAAACAGTAGACAGTAAAACACTTCTACACGTACTGACCCTAGAACACCGGGATGAGAGTTCAGGTAAGACGATATAACTATTATTCTGTATGTTCGATCTCTTCACCTGGAAGGTACCCGTTTGTACAGATAAGTAGCTCCTTATGTACTATCTGTCTTTCTGTAATGAAAACAACCAAAATAAGATTAATTACCAATAAATCCAGCTCGTTTTTTATGCCCCACATTGTATCCGGGCAAACCTGGATAATTTTGATGCCCCACATTGTATCCGGGCAAACCTGGATGATTTTGAAGCCCCACATTGTATCCGGGCAAACCTGGATGATTTTGATGCCCCACATTGTATCCGGGCAAACCTGGATGATTTTGATGCCCCACATTGTATCCGGGCAAACCTGGATGATTTTGATGCCCCACATTGTATCCGGGCAAACCTGGATGATTTTGATGCCCCACATTGTATCCGGGCAAACCTGGATGATTTTGATGCTCCACATTGTATCCGTGCAAACCTGGATGAAAATGGGTATTGCTCTTATCCATGCCATGACAACAAGTCTACCGGCCTCCATGACAATAAATAAGTCTACCGGCCTCCATGACAATAAGTAAGTCTACCGGCCTCAAAACTAGACCAAAATTTAACTTCTAAAATGATTCATAGTTTTTCTTTTTCTTTAAAATACCAACTGGCGATATTTAAACCTCTAAATTTCAACATTACCCATAGTATTAAAAAAAAAATACAACCTCACTAATATAAATTTGTAGATTTTAATGGATATTTTGAGATAATTCTACAAATAAAACGTGTAATTCGGATGATTTGCTGGTTTTTATTAAAGTATATGAATACAGAATTTATTGTGCTTATCAAAATGCAATAAAAATAATGATTTCAAAATTTGTATATTGTCACATAAATTTACATCAAATGAAATTAATTAAAAAATATAATCAGTATGATTGCTGATTATTAAATAATCTTATATACCAGTTAACACTGTCCAAACCGACACCAAATGAGACATATACATTGTGTCGGTTTGAACAGGTTGTCGGAGTCTTTAGATGACCTACATTGATCAGGAATAAAATGTCATCTGTAGACTGTATTGAATAATTATAAGTATCACAAGTACTTTTAACTTTAAAGTGTTTAATCATATTCATTGTATCAGTGTCCAAAATCTACCCCTAATACAGCTCAACATAATGGACAAAAATAAACATGTAATTTACGACTTTGAATTATGCGACACATATAAATATAAATATATACATAAACGGTTTCAGATTTTAATAAATTGTATGGTGCTTGCCCCATCATAATTTTAGTTCTTGCTCACAAATACAGCAACAACAAAAATTCTTGCAAATGTCTTTGCAACAGTTACACACAATTTTTCCTCCAAAGTTTTTTTGTCGAGATCCAATTAAACTATCAATTCCACAAAACTTGTATTCAATGCAATGTCCACTGCAATGAAGCTATTTCTTTCCGAAATTTCAAAGTCTGCTTTTAATTTTGGTGATAATTAGGGTATATAAATAATAATTTTGGTTTTGTGGGTATTGATTAGTAAAATAAGTATTGATTAGTAAAATAAGTAAAGCATACAAGATTAGAAATGGGGTAGGTGTCTTTTTAAACGGTTGTGGGTATTGATTAGTAGAATAAGTAAAGCATACAAGATTAGAAATGGGGTAGGTGTCGTTTTAAACGGTTGTGGGTATTGATTAGTAAAATGTATTGATTAGTAAAATAAGTAAAGCATTCAAGATTAGACATGGGGTAGGTGTCATTTTAAACAGTTGTGGGTATTGATTAGTAAAATAAGTAAAGCATACAAGATTAGACATGGGGTAGGTGTCGTTAAACGGTTGAAACATTTGTTTTGGTAGATACGATCAATATTAAATAGTTCATCAGTAAATCTTCAAAAGTTTTATAGAGATCGGAAGAAATAGCATTTTACCTTTTATTTGGTTTGGTTGCGATGAACCGAATTTAAGTTATTTTGCTGACACAATTATTGGAGTTTAAGTTATTTTGCTGACACAATTATTGGAATTTAAGTTATTTTGCTGACACAATTATTGGTGCGCATCAGAGATGCACAGCAACATTTTTGGCTTTGCAAAGTCCGCTTTTAAAGTGTTTTGTTTTGGCCAAGTCCGCTTTTAAAGTGTTTTGTTTTGTCAAAGTCCGCTTTTAAAGTGTTTTGTTTAGTAGCTTTAGTTAATTTTTGTTGCGCAATAAGATTAAAGTGTCATGCCAAAGAGCACAACACGGCAGCCGACCCGGACTGGTCTGAGCTACTTTATAGTTTTATCACTAATTTTAGTTACTTTAAGCATAGAGCACAAAGCTATACATGTATTGCATGTCTGGTATAAGAAATGATCGTATGTCACTTGCGTATTGACAAAGAGGATATCTAAGTTGTACGGGAATACTTAGAGGAAAAGATAACAATGATGAATTTAAAAGCTTTGAGTGCTTTTGTAAAAAGGCTACAGTACTTAGATATATGTAATTCTATGATAGATAGACAACCCTTTACACTACCAAGGTGTTATGGTGTCAGTTGATCTTGGTGTCTCTGTCAAAACGGACACCTGAAGTCACAACTCTACCATTTCACTGTCTTATTTCTTCTTTTCTTTTTTCCTTCAGTAATTTTCTTGCCTGTCTAAATTCAAAATGTATGTAAACATGACTCGATTTCGTTTGTGATGTTGTTGTTGTTGTTGTTGTTATTATTATTATTATTATTATTGTCGTCGTCGTTGTTGTTGTTGTTAGTCATAGGAATAGTGCAACAGCTTTGTTGATTTCGCTGGTAAATGCATCTGTGTTACATGATGTTTCAGAAGGCACTCCGCTGCCGTTGTATTATATGTTCACGTGCCCCAACAAGGAACCTGTTTGACTTTTTAACTTTCGACATGTGTTTTCTAGAAATACTACCAGGTTAAACCCGGGAATTTAGAACCATTCGGGTTAGAATCAAGTTCGAGTGGCTCAAACAAGTGTCACGCGACATAATATATCAATTGAATAAGGTAACTCTAATTTTGACCTCAGTTTGCCGCACTTATGTTTCGAGCTAGCGCCAATCTTTACAAAGAGTGACTAACATGGCGTCGGCCACTTGTTATCTTTCCCATCACGGGATTTGCCAAAGTGAACCTGTTTTTAAATGAAAAAGGGCGGTGAAAAGATTTGTAGTAGAAAACGTAGAGAAATATTTATAGAATTTCTCCATTATGTACAGAAAGAAAAAAACAAACAAATTTAGTCATTTTCACTTGCAAGCAGCAGGTTTACTATGCATGTTGCCATATATAGTCATTAAGGACTAATAATGACTGATTATAATTGGATACTTTGTTGTCTTTTTAATCTAAAAATAAAAGTTTGAATACATATTATCACACATAACTGAACGTCTCCAAGCTCCAAATATGGAATCAACATATATGCTGACGGGTGTATAAGAGCGAGTGAGAGAGAGAGAGAGAGAGTAAAACAAAGATCGAGGGGGCACAAGTTACGTCAGATTTTATTTCGCCTATTAAAATTTTCTTCCATAGACTTGGTACTCATCGATTGTATTTTTCTTGTATTTCAATTTTGCGACCATTTTCATAAATGCCTTCTTTCACTGAGGCAATTATATTCATTCTTAGAATCGAACAAACTTTTCAAATAGAGTCAACGAGGAATGGCTCAAATCTCTCTCTCTCTCTCTCTCTCTCTCTCTCTCTCTCTGCTTTCTCTCTGCTTTTGCATCATTGTACGTAGTCAAGGTTTTTATTTTATTTTCATTTTTGTTTCTCGTTTATTATTTGTATGTCATTAATTAAAATTCCTGTTGTATATACCGTTATTTCAGAAGTGGCATTTAAGCAATGACGCCATAATGGAGGAGTATAGAATATACTTCATGTAATAATACGCGTTCTGATTTTGAAAGTTAATTGACAAAACCGTAAGATTTAAATCATATCAACAACTATTTGAGTATCCATCTTAAAATAGTTCAAATGTGAAAGTATAAACGTGTGACTTACATTTCTAATGAGTATCACAGTTCATCGACATATCGTATGTAAGGGACAAAGAAGAGTTAAAATAACGGGAAAAGGCACATTTTTACATTTTACAAATGTTTCGGTCGTATGATTTCATATTAAACTGAAACTGCATGTCTTTTAAATAATTCATGCTTGTTTGTCACTACGAAATAATAACGAATACGTACAAAAACGGAAGGAAAGGTTTTTAAAAAGTATAATAACAAATAATAAACAATATTTTTATATTAAAAATATATATAATTGCATAAAATTTGAGCAACATTCATCAAAGGTATTTTTTTAAAAATTGGTCTCTCATGCATAAGCTTAAATTTTTAATTGTATCAAGCCATTTGCTATAATTATGGGTTGCTGGCCAAAGGCACTAAGCGCCTCGATTCAACAGTAATCATTCATAGCTTCCCTTGACGTGTGCCACTCTTATCGACCAATCTTCAAATTAAGACAATAAACGAGTGGCATAATATCCGACAGAATGTTAAAAAGCAGTGAAATTAGTACATTACAGTTTTGCTTTACACTTCGGTAGGTCGATAAATTATCACACGATTAACGGCTGCCGTAGATTGGTCAACTTTGCTCGTGGAGGCGTGACTAAGGTGTGGCAGTGATCTCAAACGCAAAGGTCCCAGAGCCTCGTTTTTAGAACCATTCACTCACCGAGATTTGACATAGTGAACAAGAATCACGAAAGCAGTGATCCTGTCATTTAATTATTGAGGTTTACTTGACTTGACTGACTCAAAAAGTAGAATTATTAAATTGGGACAAAACAATAGATGATTACATACTACGTACTTCATATTATCCTGACAAATCTTCACTCTATGGGCTATTGTTTTCCATTGGATTCAAAAGTAAATGCAAACCCAGAGAAGAATTATTGAATTGGGATTTCACCAAGGGACATATTGTCATTCCAAGAACTGCAACGTCAATATTATGTGGACTTTATCTACTTAAAAGGAAAATACGTGTATTTTTCAGTGGCATACCGTTTTCATACCTGGCATTTCGACTTGGCGGCTTTTGACAACAAGACTCAGGTTGGTTGGAACGATGAGGATTCCAAAAATGGGATCTAGTCCAATACTGATGCAGACGACAATGCTTCTTCTGATACTCGCATTGTGCAATGACGTTTCCGCTCAGGATCTTTCGTATACTATTCAAGAGGAAAGGCTTCCGAATACATTTATTGGAAACATTGCAAACGATTCTGACTTAAGATCTACAGTTTCGAAGGATGTATTTGATGAAATTAGATATAACATAATAAAGGACAATTCGGATATTTCCTACTCCTACCTTAACATTGATAATAGGACTGGTTCTTTATACACAACCGGCGTCATCGACAGGGAGAGTCTGGCAGACTGCACTTTTTCTTCAAAATGTGTTCTGAAAATTAAGGTAGTGGCACAATCAACCGTCAGTCCATATTTTCGAAAGTTTGATGTATCGATCGAAATAGAGGATATCAACGACAACAGTCCAAGGTTTTCTAAAGAAAGTATTAACCTTGAAATATCGGAATTTGCACCTTTAGGATCATCAGTCCCCCTAATAGGAGCTGTGGATATCGACAGTGGGAACTTTTCTATCAAAAATTACTATATAATTCCAGACAACTCCCCCTTTGACACATACTTCCAAAATTACGTCGATGGTACATCATTGGCAAAATTTGTCGTTCGTCGGAAGCTGGACCGGGAGACTGACGATTCCTACACTTTGACTGTTGTGGCTGAAGATGGTGGCACACCGCCATTATCTGGCAATCTCACCGTCAATATAGTCATTACAGACGTAAATGATAACGCTCCTCAATTCACTAAGTATGTCTACAACATCACCGTAGAAGAGAATGTGACGATAGGCACACTTCTTGTAAAACTGGAAGCAGTTGATTTAGATATGGGACCAAACGGAGACGTCATCTATCGTCTAAGCCACCGTCAGGTAGAAAACTTCCCAAAGCTTATGGAATTATTCAGCGTTGACGAAAACAGTGGAGAACTCAGGCTAAAAGGACCGCTTGTTTTTGACTCTCTTGCAGCTAAATATGAAGTGATCGTAGAAGCCAGCGATAAAGGGGCACAGCCACTTATGTCACAGGCTATTGTTTACGTTAACGTCATAGATTTCAACAACAATCCACCCGAGATTAACATAAACTTTTTGGGGGATAACGATGCAGCCATTATCTCTGAATATGCTGTGAAAGGTACAGCAGTTGCTTATATTGAAGTAGTTGATAAGGATGCTGGTATTAATGCTATCATTGAATGCAACATCACGAGTGATGTATTTGAATTGCAATCCATTGACATCAATGAATACAAAGCAATCGTAAAGACAGCGCTCGACCGTGAGACGGCGGCATTTCACCATGTTACGTTGTTTTGTGAGGATAAAGGGATCCCTCCATTAAATTCATCTACCTCATTTACCGTCCAAGTTAAAGATGAAAACGACAACGTGCCAAAATTTAATAAAGAAATATATTACGTCAACATTGATGAAAATACATCAGGTGCATATAAGTTGGTTCAAGTTTCTGCCACAGATGTGGATGCCGGAACAAATGGTTATGTTCATTATACAGTCGGCTCGAGTAATTACCAAATTTACTCTGATTCCGAGGGTATCATTTGGACTACATCAGTATTCGACAGGGAAATTGATAGCAGAATTACGTTCAATGTTTTTGCCATTGATGGAGGTATTCCTGCATTTACCTCCACATGTACAATTGTGATAAATGTACAAGACACCAATGACAACGACCCTCACTTCACAGAACAGGTTTACCGACTCGATGTCGCAGAAAACCTACCAAGCCGTACTGTAGTCGGCCAAATTACTGTAACTGACCAAGACATCGGAAAGAATGGACAAATCGATCTTATTATTGATGGACACTTCCCATTCACAATAGATTCTTCCGGTTTAGTGAAAACAAAAGAAATATTAGATAGAGAAATTGAAAGTCAATACAATCTAATTGTAATTGCATTCGACCATGGGGTGCCTTCAAGGAGTTCGACTTGCTCAATTGTTGTTAATGTAATAGATAAGAATGACAATTCACCGATTTTTGTTTTCCCAAGCGTCGGCAACGACACAGTTGTTCTACCTTACTCCAGCAGCCCTTGGGCTGTTGTGACTCAAATTAAAGCCTATGACATCGATGATGGACCAAATGGACAGGTGTTGTATTCTTTTGTTGATACAAATGTTTCAGAGCTTTTCAAAGTCAGGGAGGACACGGGAGAAATTATTCTTCTTCGTGAGCTTACGCTGGCTGATAAAATGAGCTATTACTTAAAAATCAGAATCGATGATCAAGGACAGCCATCAAATTTTGTCACCAAATTTTTGAATGTACGGGTAATAAATACCGGTGTTGCACAGAAAATCACTGAATCGGGAGTAGAGAATTTCCATATCGCTATATCTGTCGGTTCCATAACTTTAGTTCTCATTTTCACAATTGCGCTAACAATATGCTTATTAAAAAGACATAGACGCAAGGGCAACTCCAGTGATGCGGTTGGCTCTGGATTTTACAAGGACGCACAACCCAAAAAAGTCAAATTCCTTGATCTTCAGATAAATGGTTCCCAAAATGAGGTTTTAAAAGAAAAGATGCTGAATAGAGACGAAAATGCTAACCGTACCCAAAAGATGTTTTCAATCAGTTCAATGTCCGATCCTCAAGAGATTTGGAAGGTGAGATTTGTGCTTTTTTATAAAGGATTTTAATTTTATCTAAAAACTATTATTTTTAAGTTCAATAACACAATCGACACTCTTTCATTATGATAACTAACAAAACATCCCCTTGAGAGTTGCACTTCTGACACCTTCAAGAACAAATACATTTTCGATAATAATATACCGCGTGGAGTTGTATTTGAACAGGTACCGCACAAATTAAAAGTAAATATACCTTGCTCAAAGTTAATCACAACTATTGAAAAATATTGTGGATTAAGAGCCAGTCAAAGAAATAATTTTCAGTCACGGCTTGTTATCAAATAAATAACATTTTCGAGATCAATGTAAACTTAATTCAGATGGATTGATAATTGATAATACGTCCAGATTAAAGTTAAAACATTTTAAGATCATGAAGTGGGAAATTATAGTGAGTGTTTAATTCATTATCAAATCGAAATTACAAAGTAGTTGTTCCGTTTAATTAGAGTCATGTGTAGAAACTTTCAAGTCGAGAACTACGCCCTCTCTTTTGTCGTTACAAGTGACGGGAAAAAAAGAAAGTATGCGTTACATTTCCTGTGGTCCCAATGGAAAGCTGTTTATTCTTTAGAAAATATGTCCAATGGTTCCAATCCTTCAACAGCATAAAAATGGAATATGATATAATCATTCTAAATTAAAATATCAAACAGGGTGGTACAACCAGTGACGAATTATGAGTAATTAAGAAGAAGAAGGTTAAATATGCGAAAGAAAACAATATCTAACGTATAACACTTTACAAGTCAAAAATTACTTTACTGAAAGCATTTAGCATGGGTCAAATATCGCACTGCTTACCTTTAATTGACATTTGATTCGCATATACCACTAATAACAAACCCGTTTATCAAATATTGAGACTATGTATTTATAAAAGATATTTTGCACATTTTTACTTTTTATAATTCATTCTTCCTCAAAGTTTGAGTAAAGTATATGAGCTTACTTCTTAGATTCTCGAGTATTTTTGCCTGAAGTCGGTGAATTAAAAAAATGAATTTTTTTTTAAAAATTGTATAATTTCTCAACAAACTTTTCAAAATATGCAATGAAACAAATTAAATAAATTAATATATGTAGGAATTTTGACTATCTCCATCTCTCTCTCTCTTTCTCACACACAGACACACACACACACACACACACACACACAGAGAGGGTAAAAGTAGACGGCAAAATGCACAGTGAGCCTCACCTTAATATCAAAAGCATGCAATATCTTTTCATTTTCTGGATAATATTTTCTATTATATTAGTCAATAAAGTTTCGCACTTCTGACAACATCTGGTAAACCACATATGGATTCATCTTTCGAGTTATTTCATTTTTGCATGCTGGTATAATTAACTTATACTGGGATAGTATGGAGAAAATTGAAATACACATATATCTGTTATTTAGTATCCCGAATTCTGCATAGAGCTACACTCATGCAATAAATGTAGAACATACATTGTCCTTATCAAAACATTATTAAAAGGAGAGATTAAAATCAAGTGTTTGCTAACAGGTCCATATACCTTTCCAGTGGAAAGTTCTTTCATATTTATATCCCCACGACCACTACGTGTCACTTACAAGCGTCCGCCACTGAGGTACTAATTACAGGTACGCATTATGTAATGTATGTGCTGACCAGAGAAAGACTAAGTAAAAAGCGCAAACATTTTCGTATTCCTTTATTACTACAAATAAACTTTATTTCCGCCTAGACGTTGTACTCTCAAACACTAGAGTAAACATTTAAATAAAAAATAAGTAAACAAACAAATGCTACTTTAATCATGACATTTTCGTTCATTTAATTTCATTGTCCTTATGTTTTTTTGTTTTTTTTTTAAAGTTATCATACAGGAAAATGCAGCCATAAATCAATTGTGCCTTTAATTTAAATGAAACTTGGAAACTTATTTAAAAGAAACTTTGAATTTAAACTTACAGAGAAATTTTGAAATTTGACAAATTGTCTGTCAAAATCGTAGCCGAAATGCCGAGTCATCAGAAAATCACTCAATTGAAACACCTGATGGTGTATTTTTATTTTTATTTTTAATTTTTAATTTTTTTTCATCTCTTTGATATATCATCATAATAAAGAAAAATCATTTGTTATCTCTTTGATATATCATCATAATAAAGATTTATATTCTTTTGGACATTATAGTTACTTTCCTCATTTTCTTTAAAATTAAAAAAAAAAACTTTTAAAATACATTATTTTAGAAAAAAAATGTTAAGTATTGGTTAATCTTTGCGATTTTGTCATACAAGTACGTTGTGGGAAGAAATAGCATTTTTCTTTCACGCTGTTTCTGACAAATAAATATTGATCTATACTTTTACTAATTGAATATATGAGTTCAATTTTTTTTAAATGAGTCAGACGATAATATACATGTTGGGATTACAAGTGTTTACATCATCTGCAGTTCTTTTCACCCTCTGCTGTTTGATTTGGTTCTAATAAAAACTTTTCTATGTAGTAAAGGGCAGAGTTTTATATTTTAAGTGTCAAAACATTTTTAGATTCGGTCATGATGAAAGTGACAGTATTTATTGTTTTGTTTATTTAATTATTTTTGAAGTAAAATAATTAATGCGATATCTCAGAAATAATGCAAATGAACTAAAGTTTGGATAGGTTAAATATTTTTTCTTCTCCAATTCATTTACAAATTTGGCAACAAAGGTCTGTTCTGTTCTGGTAAATTAGGAACAACTAGGGGTGTGTCAATTAGGAACAACTAGGGGTGTGTTAAACGAGTTCTTCTAGATCTCTGACTTAAGAATACAAAAGTCGCTCGCCAATTTACGGTGAATGAATAATAGTATTGATTGGTCGAACAAATACTACTAAATAATTTACTGCTTAAGTCAAAATTTGACATATAATCTTAATTGTAGTAGTACATGTACCATGAAATTAACTGCACATGAACTGACAAACTAAACGGTAGTCGATAACAATCCTTTCTTCCATTTAGGTCTTCCATAAATCATATTCCAAATTACGACTGACCAGACTTAATATTAATAGGTTTGTATTGGATTATTTGAAAACCGGCTCCATATGTCTGGAGTAAATTGATAACTTATATTTCCACAACCGCTCTTTAAAGAGGGTTCTTTAATTTTGTCTCAGTGGTAACTTTTACAATTATAGGAGGAGCAAGGATTGAAAGATAAACTTTAAAATCTTAACCAATAACCAATAATGATCGTTTGAAGCTAATTATTGAACTTCGCATATCCTTCTTCTGAAAACACGTATTTTTTTAATTTTTTTTTTGCCTGAACATACGTCTTTATTCTTCTTAAGTGGTGAAAGCTGTCCTTTTAATTCATTTTATTGTTTTCTTTGCTTTGTAATCTTTATAGACATCAACGTCGAGAGACTGTTCGATTGTTTCCCCTGAATTTGAGCAGCATCTTCCCGCCAGAGGGCTCTCTCTTGATGTCACAAGGTACTCATCAAGATCAACTCCACAGCGAGTCCATGAAGTCATGTTTATTTCTGGATCCAGACAGCCTACGATACTTCAGTCTCAAAAGGCATTGTTGCAACATGTCAAGGTATAATATTTGAATCTGCTATTTTTATTTTCCATTTTCCATTCGTCCTCACGTTAAAAATCTTGACTAGATCCTCTCCCTCCATCTCTTGGACTCTCCATGTTACTTGCTGTATACTCACGCTGCTGTTTCTACTTTTAATACTAACATTACCACCACCATAGCTGCTGCTGCTGCTGCTGTTACAACTACTACTACCTCTTTTTGTCTTACAGACTCAACATACCAAGTCTGTTACGTTTGGCTATGACGACAACGATAGTCAGATATCAGTGGAGACCATTCCAAGTGACAGCGGTAGAGGCGGAAGTGAATCAGACGAAGTGCACGCCACCAGCTTATTGCAGCTACACGATTTTGGTAAGGGAATATCAATACATTTTGGATATTCTAGGGGACGTTATGCATAATGTTCATTCCATTCACGTCATTTTCTGGAAGAAGAATAAGAAATGATGATGATGATGATCCTGATCATGATGATGATAATGATGATGATGGCGAAATAATAATATCTTGTTCAAAATGAATTTGTCTTCTTTTTTCTTTTGTTTTTTGTTTTTTTTAATAGGAAATAAAAATACTCAAATAAATTGCAACTCTTATTATTAAAATGCGAATTGATACTGTGAATAGATTTACAATTAAACTGCAACAGTGTAGACGTTTCTATGTTGATCAAAGACAAATACTGGAGATCTCCGGTAATGTATCCTCAAGTTTACAGCATCGAATGAGGATTTTAAATAATAATTTTTATACTATTTTCAGATAACGTGAATTCATTCAGAAGGCCGGCGTTCTTTAATCAAAACTTCCATAAATACCGGAGTAGTTCAGCAAACAAGATAAACCACTTCGACACTTCCAGATTTCAGATCCTGAGTAACAGTAATAATAATCCCAACCCAAGACAGGACTCTGATTTCATCAAGAAAGGACTCTATATACAGAGTCATAGAACTCTTGGTGGAGACAGATTTAACAATTATGAAAATAATATCACAACTTTTGTTCAGAGTGAAGATTTTCTGAATTACAATATTGTAACACATGACGAAGATGATGAGGATTTGTCCACGACGACTTCCGGTAGTTATACCATTGACCCGGAAGTAGTTACCTGTGACTTTGAGGCGGATAGACTGAGAGGAAGTCTGGTGTAGTGATCGTGAAAAACAGTTGAGATTTAGTGCTAATATTCCCACAACCTATTTGAATACATTAAAAAGGTTATTGCTTGCATTATCTGTTGTTTGTTTACAAATATTTATAAATATTTAAAAGGTTAATATTTAATGTAATAAAAACTGTTGCAAACATATTGCATATATCTATCCTATATATGAGAGAGAAAGAGAACTTCTTTCTACAACACGTAGTCATAACGACCTGTGTTTCATGATCAGATTTTAACAATAATGTACCTTATCACAATAATGTACCTTATCACAATCATGTACCTTATCACAATCATGTACCTTATCACTTTATCTATATGGGAGCCGCTGTAGCTCAGTAGGTAGAGTATTGGACTCGAAATCCAAGGGACGCGGGTTCGATACCTGATCAGGCCAGACCAGGTCATCTGCCTCGGTATTACCTTGGATAGGCACTTAGCTTCCACTTCATGAGCATGATATAGTCAGTACTGTACTAAAAATGCCGTTAAAAACCAACCAATCAACCATCCAGCTATATGATGCAAGTTAATATTTTCAGCTTTGCAACTCTGCGCATTATCTATTTTATTATAAATTGTCCATATGAAACATTTTTAAAAAAAAAGATTTAAACTGCTTCATTTCTTTTACAGCCATTGATACATTGTACTACATCATGCTATGCTGTCCATTAATTCCTACGGCGAAAGGCTTTAGACGGACATAACAAACTGTATCTAGTGATGATGCACTGTTTTCCTCAACATTAGGCATACATCAGATTTTAGAGGAGACATCCTAATCAAATTTCCACCGGCCTTTGTCTGACAGGTACAGATTCTTTCATTTACTGAAGTATGAATGAATGACAACAAAATCGTAAGAGAAACATAAAAATAGATAAGCCGGTACGTAAACAGACGTACAGACGAACGGATACAAACAAAGACGGAAATTAATATACTTGCATTTCCTTAGCTTTTTTCGTGTAGGAGGAACGGCAAAGTATTTGGTAACTGGCTCACAAATTTAAGTTTGCTTTGCAGCTGATTGAAAATTTGTCTATTAAATTCTCTTCATAATTCCATTGTCTCAAAGGAGCAGTAAAGCGACCCCTCTTTTAACGTCAAGAACTAACGCAGACCACCCCGCCCCGTTGATGAATGAACAGATCGTAGAAATGTATCGTTTTGAACATATGATTTAATTGTTCTAAATATGCCAGGGTATACACGCTACCAGCATTTATGAGCAAAGTTTCTTCATTATTTTTATTTGTAAAATACATGACATCAAATGATTTCCATTTATAATGAACTTACATTTCTAAACCATATTTATAAATCCCTTTATAATTTGAAAATACGTTTGACTAAACACGACGACGAATTTTTCAGGGAATTTTGTTAATCATCATCATCATCATCATCATCATCATCATCATCATCATCATCATCATCATCATCATCTTTCCACTTCTCCTTTCTCCCTCTCCTCCTGCTCCTCTACTTCTCTTCGTCTTCTTCTTCTTCTTCTTATTATTATTATTATTATTATTATTATTATGTACAGGACTTACAGCCAGTATCTCTCGGTTGAAAATATGTCCTCTGCTGACGAAAACTGCTAACGTTGCAATAGATCTTCACTATACTGGTACGTCCAATCAGTCTTGACACTGAACAGCTGAACACAGACGCAAAGGACTTGACACCATAGCCATGTTCACAGCAGTCGTGGACTGTGTGACATCCAAGTTTAGGTACGTCTATTGGAGTTCATTTTTCTGGAGGGAAAAATGATTGAAGCAGTCTTTTCACTTTAATTTTTTTTTTTTGCGCGTGCCATAATTAATCGAAGCTATCTTTTCATATTCATTCTTGTGCGTGCCATAGCTGTTGGAAGCTTAAGTGGGCACCAGGCACCAGAACCGGCTGATATTACTGCTAATTTTAATATTGTGTCCGTTTTATTTACGGATTATAAATCTCTGTACAATGAAAGTGTTCTTTGGCCATCCTCACGAAACTTTTCAATAAATGATTTCAACTACTACACAAAATTTAAAAGTTTTTATTTAAAATAACTATACCTTAAAAATAAAAAGGGACAAAAATTTGAACTGAATTTTTATTTTTTTTTTCTCTCCAAAAAACTAAGATATTTGACCTCAAAGTTTCCAGTGAATTTTCAGTTTTAGTTTTTAAAGTTTTATGAATTCAAGGCCTGTTCATTAATTCTTTTTCTTGATAGTGTGAAAGTGTCCTTTTTATGTCTTTATGATTTAATATGACCACTCGATTTACCCAAAGACTAACAGGTTCAGTGCTGTTGATACAGTTTGCATTTGGCTGTTCCTGTGAGACTTTTAGAAATTTAACACAAATATTTTCATATGTATCCATTTTCCCTCAAACCTTCCTACCCTACATACGCACGTACTCATCAATCTATCTATTTATCTTTTTATCTATCCATCCATCCATCTCTGCATTTATTTGTTTCACATTATGTCTATATGCTTCTCTGTCATTTTATTGATGGCATCTATTTTCAGAATGTCTGTTCCTGTCATTGTTTGCCAACTAGGCGGCCATTTGAGAGCAATAGGCGCAGGAGTTGACTTTGGACTGGAAATCCACTCTCAATTGTATGACAGTTTACATATGTGGATGATATGAATTGTGTCCGGTTGTATGCTAATACCTTTGTGTCAGTCCTTGAGTTTACGTTCGGTGTATGGAGTCATGTGATACCCAAAAAGGAAACAAAAATGTTCCACTTGCGTGTAAATATTTGCCTGTCCACAGAAAAATAAATAAAGACTTATCGCGTAACATAATGTAATGCAATGTCATGTAATGCCATGAAATATGATGTGATAAATATATCAGTAAAGAATATACTATATTTTCTGTTATTCTCATTTTAATGATGCAGTATTTTGCTGGTGACTACCGTATTGCTCCTTACTGCACTGTAGTACAGTGCACCTTTTACTGTAGTCTGGGTTACGGTCTCCAGATTCACGGCCTGTGCACACGCGAAAATTGAGCGCAGCGCCCTCTGCTTTAACCGTCGAATTCAATGGGCTAATTTCATGTTCGATAACTCTGATCAAGTTGTCCCGAAATGGACCGTATTCTTGCCTCGTTTTGGATAAGGCCAGCGTCATGTGTAAAATGGCTATTAAATAGGATTAATCATCACGGAAAACACATCGCATGTCCCCAGGCGTCGATATCGCAACAATCTCAATAGGGTGTCATTAATTAATGATAATCTTTATTCGACGGATTATCAGTGGGGGGATAAAAAGAAAAGAATATGTTGGCAAAGCAAACATATGTCGACGACTGTACTCAGGCTACTTTTACTGAAGCTCACATTTTACTTCTCTGTGATATAACGTGACATATACATACGCAAAAAAATACATACTCGTACTTTTCTTGTTCCCTTTTGATAAAAGTACCTACATATAGTATTTTGACATGGTCGTTGGTGTTTGAATACATCGAGGCCGTCCTACGCCATTTTACACGTTTTGTTGGTTGGTTTTTAAGGACTCACCGAGGCAGCCGACCTGGGCTGTCCTGGACAAGTATATTACCTTCGACCCTTGGTTTACGAGCCTGGCGCTATATCGAATTAGCTACCGCCTATTAACCAGCTTTGAATTTCTTACAAGCATATCGTCACAGAGGTGAAATATACAAAGATTTAACGCTTGCATGATCTTAAAATTATGTCACTTGGTAGGTGTGAAATATCACATAGCTGGTGCATTCTTCTTATAGGTAATGTCAGGACTGGTTGACAGTTGATAAGAAGTACCAGTCAAGTACAGACTAAACATTAATTCTTGTTTCGGCATCTGGACTCTGGTCACAACTATTTTCCCTATACAGCCTCTACATTTGTTTGTCAGTACTTAACTTTCCAGTGTGTCCAAATCCTAATAAAATCCTATGTTAATCTAAAGTATCTTCAAAGATGAAGTTCTTGTTGTAGGTTAACCGGCATTTATTTTATAGGCTGAACTGTAAACAAAACAACGTTCCATGGGTCACACATTTTACTTCCGTGCACGCATCAATCACTGTCTCCAAAATACACACACAGACAATCACACCATAATGCTCATATTCTAAAGAATAAACAATTTCTTTTAAATCAATATGAAAGAGTGCATAAATCTAAGCCAAGGATCACCATCAAAACAAGAGAGGAAAAGATACTCAAAAAAAAAAAAAAAAAAAATCTTGGGACTACATTCGTGGATCCTGATCTAGAAGTAATAATTGTGACCAGAGTCCATCTAGATTGTCGTATGGTTGCGAAGTACCTTGGTCATGCAATACGACCAGTCTGCGCTAAAACGCCATTTCAGATAAAAATGTGACCTTAATAGTGGGAAATATTTAAGAAGCAGAAAGTGTGGATACCGTAAAGATTCACACAATTCTCTTTAATTCAGAGATGTTTGGAAGTAATATGTCTATACATGTGTGCATACGATTTCAACTCAGTTTGTAAGGACGATATATTCTTTATAATTTCTGTAATGAACATAGTACTATAAACTTTACGAGAATTTAATTATTGCCTATTCTAGGTATACTTAGTCTTTATAAACAAAGATCATGCTTTTTCTCTTCTTTAAATTTAGAATTCAGTTTTCGAGGAGAAAGAAAAAAAAGACCTAGAACATGAACTTTTAATTCTAATGGAAGATATACTCTATTCTTTTTTCTGTACACTAAATTCAGCTTAAAATGATCCCAATAATTGTCCATCAAGAGACCAGTTCTGCTAAGGCGAGATAATCCAATCGTACGAAGAGTTTTTAATTGCACTTAAAAAAATTAAACTGTCCATAATCTAATTGTCTCCTAATAAGGACATCTCAAAGAGTATATGTCAACTACTGGAATAAACATTTTATTAATTTGCTTTTATGCGTATGTCCGATCATTTGGACGTGTTTGGCACAGCGTGAGTAATAATTTTAAAGAAAAACATTCAAGGATAGCATAAAAAATAGAATGAGATATACCATCTAGCCCAGTTTGTATCGTTATCTTCTGGGCAGTATAAAGGTCATGTATATGCCAGGTACATCGAAAAGATATAATGTTGGTATTGTCAAGGTCTGGCTAAACCCGAATGACTAGGGGCAAAATTATGGATTTGTAAATTGTCCTACGAAATCTCCATCAAATATGTCGACTGTTCACATATTTAATACACATTGTTAAAAACAACTCGACATAATAAACTACTGAATAACAATTATTTCCTTTATGTTTTTTTACCCCTTGATCGCATATACAACATTAATAGAAAAAAAACACCAGAATTCATCAGTTTCATCTGCACAAATTGAGTAAGTCGATAGAAAAACAGATGTTGAGGTACTAATCTGGACACATTGTTGGACGCATTTTCCGCGCCAGGGAGATCCAGTGAAAACAGTACTTTACCTTTCTAGAAAACAGATGAATACATTTCAGATAAAATATTGAAACATGGCATTTAAAAGTAATTGATATAAATCCACAAGTAATGTGATTATTATATACACGTTATTCCAGAGATCTGTAGATATGTGTGTATCAGATGCTGGGATAAAAACAACTTCTGTAAGAAAAAGCAAACCGTACATCACAATTAATGTGACCAACATGGCGTCTGTTTAATAAGCACCTTGAGGCACAGATTATTTAACAAATTTCATAAATTTAACTTTATGCTATTGACCAGTGGTCAGTTTTAACTTGAACGGAAATTATATCGGTTCTTTTCATTTACTGCTTCTAAGGAGAGATATTAATTATATCACTTCATCCACTTCATCCGCTTCATCCACTTCATCCACTTCATCCGCTTCATCCACTTCATCCGCCATCAGCTAATTGTAGATACTAGTAAAAGGTTAACAATTTTTTTTTTTAAAACCCTGCAATATTCAATATTAGAGATAGCTACATTTTATATGGAATCTTCTCTCTCTTTCTCTATCTCGATCTTTCTCAATCGATCAATCCATCGACTCCACCACCACACCATATTGTTATATGACTTCAGTTAGGCAGAACACTTTGAGATTGAATCTTTCTCCAGATTCCTACAGATCTCTTTCAGCCGTAGCCTTTCAATGACAACATCGCCATGGTGACCACGAGCTGCCAATCAGTTTCGTGGAGCTTGACACCCCGCAATTCGTCACATCACAGCCTGATATTGTTAGCATTATATGGACCGGTTAATTGTAGAATTCCTCCACTGGGTCCGTTGAAGGATTTCAAATGGAACGTCGTCTAAAATGAATACCATGAAGAACTCCCATACATCAAAGACTAAGTTTCTTTTCAACAGCAAGCAATCTGTTGGTCACTTAATTTGGAGAAAAATATTGACAGACATCCAATTAACGGGGATACTGCAGTATGTTTAACTGAAAAACGCCAGCAGATTGTCGTTTATAATAGGTCATCCAAGAATTCGTTAATAATTTTTTGTTTAGATTAATTTCATCATAACGAATCATTGTACACGTTTTTAACAGTTGTCGGCACCTTTGTCACGAACAGACACGGAGGCTGGCGAAATAATCTAGTCACCTAGATTTCTTCAAACTAATGTAGAAGATCATCTGACACGTGTACAAAATTATTGCTGATTTATGGCGATTATGTAAATGTCTATTTTTATCGACCAATTAAGAATGTTTTGTGCGGTATTGCTTGCAAATATAAAATATCCAATAAGCACAATGATTCAAGTAAAGTCTCTTTTACAGTTCACAAAGACTGCAAGCAGACACACACACACACACACACACACACACACACACACACACACACACATTTTCTCTCTCTTTCTGCGACCAAGACCCATAGCATGAAAATTCTACTGACGGAAGAATGTACAAATGTAAAGCATAAAGATAGAAGAAGAAACAGTAGGCCCAATCTAATAAGCCATGAGAATCCAAATATCCTGTTTGCTTGCCTAGAGGAGTGAATGAAAGTCGATATCTCAGAGTTTTACTTAACATGGTAATAAGGTCTGTATAATCAAGGCAGTAAGTCTGGAGTTCGAATGCTCTATTTTTGAAGAAATCATAGCATACTTCTGACAAAGCTAGTCATTCGTTCTGACAAAGCTAGTCATTCGTTCTGACAAAGCTAGTCATTCGTTTCGTTCTGACAAAGCTAGTCATTCGTTCTGACAAAGCTAGTCATTCGTTCATGTAGTAATGAGTCATCTGGGTAGGTAGTAATTCTATAAATTGTTCTTAGACTGTGTAAGACTAAATGGAATAACTTGTATGGAGTCAATACGTTGTTTTAGACATGGCGTAACATATATCACATGCAGACATATTAATATAATTTGTGAAATAAAAAATGAAAGGAAAATAAATAAATAAACACATTTTGTACTGATTTTCTTAATGAATAATATTTTTGTCTTCAAAAACAAACAAACAAAAAAACACAACTGAATTGAATTGACACCTGACATTCCAAGCATTCGACTAAATAATTGTAAATTCTAAACGACCATAATATACTTGCTTTGTTTTCATTTTCATTTGGCTTTGTCGCAGCTCATATAACATTATCAACTGTGATTAAACTTAATATTTTCAAGTGAGAGATATGTTGCAAGTTATTTATAAGATTTCTGCGACAAATGAAAAAGTGTAGTGAAAATATCTATGTCTCTTTGAAAAACCTTAATCTGACGACCTGTTAGACCTTAATCTGACGACCTGTTGAACCTTGATCTGACGACATGTTGAACCTTGATCTGACGACATGTCGAACCTTGATCTGACGACCTGTTGAACCTTGATCTGACGACATGTCGAACCTTGATCTGACACTTGATCTGACGATCTGTTGCGGTCCTCGGATAACTATTCGAGACTTATTAGGACGAAATGGATGCAATTACAGTAGGTGAAGGTCGATTATGAGCATTTGGAAATATAACAGATCAGGCCTGGAGATCATAAAACTCCGAGCTTGAGTCTAACATTGAATTTCCACCATCAACCAATCAGAAACGAGCCTGAAAACTAACGTCATTTGTGATTGGCTGAAACAAAATCTTCAACTCAGGCCTGATCTTCTTACTGTGAAAGGTTTATTTTGGACATACGCATACTACAGTTAAATGTAGGTTGATTCTATAAATATTATCATGAAAGATTATTCTTTTAACACTGTGATTGCCAGATCATCAGTATGGATAACTATTTTAGCTGGGATGATAGACAATAAACTTGTACTGGAATTGAATCATTTTCCCTTTATTAATTATACTTGATTCATCGGAGTCTAATAAATATTTTGCTAAGGGTACTAGGGTTACCAACATGCAGCTGCATGTAGTATATGTACGGTGTAGTCTCATTTATCGGGCATTACCTTTTTTCTGACACCAAAAATGGAATATTTATCAGCTAAGAAATCTTGTTTTCTTTGAATCCCCACGCTTTTTAATATTGCGATATGCTACGTCCGTCAGTCTATCAGTGATCACATCTCCTCCTAAACCGACAGGTGGAAATTAACGAAACTTTGTAGTGGTAACCATCTGCACAAGGGATTGTCATTACTGGCTCCTGCGCGTGGGATCCCTGGGAGGGGGTAAAATGTCAAATGTACAACAAATTTAAATTACAATGAAAATTTCAAATAGTTTCTGAGCAAACTTTATATATGCAGCCACAACAGGAAGACGTATCGCAACATATAATATATGTGACGATTGTTGCATTATCTCCGCATGGGTCACCGTCGGGGGCGGGGTGTAGGTAGTAAGTAGGGGGATGGCATTTCGAATACGCGGCGAAAAGCGTGAGCATTTGCAATGGCGAACCATTATTCTATTTGATTTTTTTTATTATGGTATTCGATGCCTAATTAAAATCCACAGCAAATCTTCCATCGATTGACACATTACTATTTATGTATTAAATTAACTGCTTTGTACAAATATTGGATAAATGCGTTCGCTGTCAACACCAATAACATACGATATTGCTCTAAAAAGGCAAATACAAAGGTATACATAGTCCTTGGAGGGTCTTTGGACTACCAATGACTCGTGCACCTCCTCAGAGATAAAAACGTCAGTCACGCTTGTACTCAATCTTGTATACCTGTGATATGTGGTGGGACTAGGTTGTGAGTTTTCAATCTCCGTGAATGATAGTCTCAGGTGATTCTGGGATTATTGGAACGGTTTTCATTGAATCCGTTCACTAGCTAAAAGACGAAGATGTGATGCATGCATACATGTACCTCACTTCAACAATGCACCCCTATATTACTCTAACGTGTGTCATTAATGTGCAATGTAAATTGATTTTCCAAAGACTATACGACAATGCTAAGACTAAGGCATCTTTACACAGTGGCGGAGCGAGGCAAAGTGCCGCCCAGGGCCAACTACCAAAATTACGCCCAATTTCATTAGTATTATTTATGACATATACGGTACACTTACCAAATTGCCACCCCCTAGAAAGTGCCGCAGGGGCCACCGACCCCTTCGCCCCCCCCCCCTCCCCCCGCTACGCAACACTCTTTACAATTGACTGCTGGAAGTTTTTTTGTAGAGGTGTTGCTTTGGTGTTTTACGGCATAGCAACACAAGTAGGTTATTTAGTGCAGAGACAATTTGAATAAAATGCCTTGCCCAAGGAGACCACGATAGCCAACCCGGGATGATCAGAGTCGGCACGCTAACCACTGAGCCACCGCGTAGAGGTCCCCTTCTTGTAGATGTAACATGGATTTTAGGGATTTCCCTTATATGTTCGTATCAAACCTGCACTTTAAAATGATATGCCGATTTTTCTTCCATAAGATGGGAGATACTGGTGACATAGACTTGTCGTTGTTATTTTCACTCCATACACCTGGTTAAAGCCTAGAAATAGGAAAGCGCCCAATTCCTTCAGTGTCTTGAATTAAAACAGGTATTATTATTCGAACCGGGTAACATGAAACACAAAGTGGAAAATGACTGATCCTTTGAAAATAACCGTCCTTTTGTGTCTCCCGGCAAATCGAGAGCTAAGCAGCTCCATACAGGTTTGAAAGAGCGCTAAAACATTGCTACACTGAAATCAAATGAAACCAAGTTAAACGTGTAAAGAGATAACCAAGGCTTATGAACTTGAGAAAACCCAAATGTAATTTATGTAGTCCGTTCGATGTCAGTAAGGTAACCCCAATTTAATTTATGTAGTCCGTTCGATGTCAGTAAGGAAACCAAAATGTAATTTATGTAGTCCGTTCGATGTCAGTAGGAGTATATCTGAAAAACACAAATAGGAGGTTCTGTGTTTTAGAAAACATAGCCGTATCAAACTATTTTAAGCTTTAAAAAAGTAACAATTAATGTGAGAATTATCGTTCAAAATATAACAGAATCAAATTATAGAATAACAAATTATAAGTAAATTAATTAATTTGTTACTTTAAGAATTAATTACTAGAATAGAGATTGAGAAATACAGTTGGGAAGTTAGCAATCCGCTTTAAAACATGAAGTAATCTTAGCAATCTTGTGTGTATCAATGCTATGTTCCTTTTCTATGCAACAGAAAAAACATCAGGCACTATCTATTATGGAGTGACCAACATCGAGTCATATACGACCCAACAATTTTCATCGGATGAATAGGCAACCTTGTCTTAACGGCCATCTCGAAGATCGGCAACCGGATAGATAGTGTTTCTAATCAAACATTTGTTATTGTACATGGTGTTAACACTGGGAGGATACGCATCGTTTATAAATTAGTTTCAAATGATCGTAAAGACTTAAAGTTATACAAAATTTAAAAAGGTGTAATCCCCTGAAAGAATATGAACGAGTTTATTCTCACTTAATATCTTGTCCTCCTTTGAAGAATCTTCCATCTGCATTTATGTTTTCATCTCGTGTTAGATTTAATTTGGCCCTGAAAGGAGCGTAGATCATCAAGAAGAAATAACACTTGAAAAGATGACAGACGTTTTTGAGATCTAGCACATGTTGTGGACAATTGGTTACTACGATGACTCGTGTCAATTGTAACCATAAAAATTAGAATCCTTTGATAAAAAAATAGAGACAAATCTCTTTGTATTTTTGCTGAATACAATAAACCCCAAATAAACAATTAGCTATTCAATTCCTGTCTGGAAAAAGACTTTGAAGTTATTGTTTATACATACAAATTCAAAATCAGTGTTGCATACGCAGTGGAAAACAGACTGGAAGAAATCGAGAATGCTTCAAACTATTAAAACAAGTATTGTTTTTCCTGAACAGAACAGTACAGAACTGTACTGCCAACTCAGGTCAAACAAACGACATCAGGGATTAAGTATAAATGCGAATTATTAATGGTAGTGGTATAGCGGATAAAGAAAGGTAGAAGAAGCACGGTGGTAGAAAGAGGTATATTCTGACCAATATTCCTTATATACACAACAAAATGGGAAAATGGTTTTATTTTCTTCAGAATGGATTTTTATTTATTGCTATTAGGAGAGTCAAATGTGTTGTTTCACCATTAAAAGATAGTTATGGTGGTCTTTCGACACCACGTCAAAAACCAAAGCGAATCAAATTGTTTACTGGAATCTTTATTACATCGCGACACGCATACCTACAGATGCAAGTATTTACAAGGACACAACCCTTTTTGTTTCAAACTCATTAAAAGCATCTGTTTTCTTATTTGAAAAAAAGCCGTGATGGCTCAGTGGTAGTAAATGAAAAGATCGCGTGTTGCCCAGTCCAGCCCGGGTCATCTGCTGCTCTGTGTCCAAGACACTTTGCTCCCATTGCCTCGGCACTTGATATAACTTGACTTCAGTTGATGTGTCATTAAACCCATAAAGAAACAATTAGCTATTCAATTCCTGTCAGGAAAATGCCTTTGAAGTTATAGTTTATACATGCAGATTTAAATGAACAGTGTTGCATGCGCAGTGGAGACTGGAAGAAATCGAGAATGCTCCAAACTATTAAAACAATTTAACAATTTTCAGAAAATACTTCCAAAACCTACAATGCGATCCTATAATAGGTTCGCGTAGTACATGGCTACTAGTATATGCATGGCTTAAAACGGTTTCTTCAACATAGATTCTAATCCGACGGTAAATTTACTGTCATTTTAGTGATTTTCATATACTAGGCCCCTAATACATTCTTCAACGAGGTCGCATGTTAAGAATATTAGACTGAACCTGTTTTGTTTGTCTTCATGCATATTTTTGTTTTTCTTTCTTCTTGAGGTCAATTTTGAAAAATATAAATCTGAAAGCAAAGTATACGTCTTGACTACAATTAATACATACTTTTTTTAAACTAGGAGACTAAAGAACATCAGCTTGCCTGTTCAATAAATCAAACGAGAGAACGGGAAACAATTTCAGCAATTGGGATAAAGCTAAAATGTGTACACTACTGCTAAATAATCTTGTGTTTACGTCAACATCAGCATTTCGTGCAATAATATAACCCACTCATTACTGAACGACGTACTTGCTATTGGCTTCTCCAATTTTTATTTTATCACCGTCTTATTATGATAACAGACGCAAGCTTCTTCATAATAAATAAATTAGACTATTCTTTTCACCGAACGTTACAAATAAATTGAAATCTTTTCACCACGTTTTACATTGGATTTCTCCCAATTTCTCATTTAAAATCCATCCTTTGCCTGACAAAAATAATTCCAAATTATCCATTTTAACTTGAGTCATCAGTACAGGGACAATTTAATTAACTGATACAATTAAATTGGGAGAAAGGCTTTAAAAATATCAGATCTTATCTACATTTGGACTTGTTGGGACATATTGTGTTGAAGTGTTCGAAAACTACAAGTGAAGCTATAGAATATATTTTTTCTATGATTCAAATTCTGAAGAATTCGTGTGTTTCCTATTATATTGAAGAGCACTCATATTTTAGGCAATAAAAAAACAAAATCCTAATTTTTTTTGTTTTGTAGATTAGCATTCAAACATCTGGTTGAGCTGATTTTATGCAAGATGGATATATAAGGGTCCTAATTATATATAATCGGAAACTTTTGGCTGTGCGAGTCCTCAGACAATCCCCCCTCCCCCTCCCCACACACACACCACACACATCCAAATATGTCTGTTTAGTCCATCGGGGTGTACTTAGTACGGCGGCTTATCCGGTAAGGGATGTAGCGGTCGCCGAATGGCTGGCACCCTTTCTCATTGGGTAATGCTTGAACTGTATAGCTCCAACAGGATCATGCCTATGAAATAGATATTTGTCTTCTTGTTTGTGTGCGTATGTATTTGTGATTTATATTTATAAATTGCCTGTTTTATATTTGTTATTATCATATCTTTTACATATTTGTGTCTGTTGTTATAAATCTCCTAAAGAAGGAAATAAAGATTAACGAATGAAAGAGATAACAATATAAAATCAGTTCCAAATAAAAACCAACAACAAATTATTACAACTCGCAGAACTGGATAAGTAGATATGTGCTATATAGACATGAACTAAGAGCTGAATGTCCCTTATGGAATGGTACTCCATCTGTAATTTCATGGATGTCCCTTATGGAATGGTACTCCATCTGTAATTGAGTTGAATGTCCCTATTGGAATGGTACTCCATCTGTAATTGAGTTGAATGTCCCTTATGGAATGGTACTCCATCTGTAATTGAGTTGAATGTCCCTTATGGAATGGTACTCCATCTGTAATTTCATGGATGTCCCTTATGGAATGGTACTCCATCTGTAATTGAGTTGAATGTCCCTTATGGAATGGTACTCCATCTGTAATTGAGTTGAATGTCCCTTATGGAATGGTACTCCATCTGTAATTGAGTTGAATGTCCCTTATGGAATGGTACTCCATCTGTACTTGAGTTGAATGTCCCTTATGGAATGGTACTCCATCTGTAATTGAGTTGAATGTCCCTTATGGAATGGTACTCCATCTGTAATTGAGTTGAATGTCCCTTATGGAATGGTACTCCATCTGTAATTGAGTTGAATGTCCCTTATGGAATGGTACTCCATCTGTAATTGAGTTGAATGTCCCTTATGGAATGGTACTCCATCTGTAATTTCATGGATGTCCCTTATGGAATGGTACTCCATCTGTATTTGAGTTGAATGTCCCTTATGGATTGGTACTCCATCTGTAATTTCATGGATGTCCCTTATGGAATGGTACTCCATCTGTAATTTCATGGATGTCCCTTATGGAATGGTACTCCATCTGTAACTGAGTTGAATGTCCCTTATGGAATGGTACTCCATCTGTAATTTCATGCAGCTCTTTGTAGACCGGGAAACATAAAGGAACAAAGGTAGAAAACAAATAGTAAACAACGAAATTAAAGGCAGTGATACCTCTACCCGTCTGAATGACTTTTTATTCTTTATTTTGGATTACTTCACAAACCAAGGTATTTGCCAAATACTACCACCATTGTTAACTTGTGACCAAGCTACGTGCGTGTTTGGGCAAGTGGGTCTCCAAAATTACATTACTCCATAATCGGTCCAGTTTCCACCAATCAGAACTAACCAATCCAGATTTAGAAATAAAAGCTCACAGGTTTTAGTTTGAATATTGCTAACGTAATGTATTTGTGCTATGCCACCAGAAAAAGGAATGTTTATATAAACACAACATTCTGCAAGGTATTATATTTTGCTCTTAATCTTCATAGTCAATTTGGCTATTTCGGTAAATTTTTGACAGTTTTATTTTTATGACGACATACTTTGGACTCAGTCCATGCGTAGATTGAACTACGACTGAAATCAACACTAATACTACTATTTTGATGTAAATTACCAATATGCACGTGTATGTAGCAAATCAACACTAATACTACTATTTTGATGTCAATTACCAATATGCACGTGTATGTAGCAAATCAACACTAATACTACTATTTTGATGTCAATTACCAATATGCACGTGTATGTAGCAAATCAACACTAATACTACTATTTTGATGTCAATTACCAATATGCACATGTATGTAGCAAATCAACACTAATACTACTATTTTGATGTCAATTACCAATATGCACGTGTATGTAGCAAATCAACACTAATACTACTATTTTAATGTCAGTTACCAATATGCACGTGTATGTAGCAAATCAACACTAATACTACTATTTTGATGTCAGTTACCAATATGCACGTGTGTATGTAGCAAATCAACACTAATACTACTATTTTGATGTCAGTTACCAATATGCACGTGTGTATGTAGCAATCAAATGATATACAGTTACTGTTTTATGTGTTTAAAGATATTAGACTCTGTCCAAAAATGCCATAGCAATACAATTACGACCAAGCAAAAATGTGAAAATCTCTCATGGCAAATAGTACATGTGTAAAAAGAACTTTTCCTATTTGATTCTTAATAAGCAGTACCATAATACTGTCCATTTTAAAAAATTTCGTAAATTTACTGCTTAAGACGTAGATGAATCGAGAAGTGGGTATTTAACAAAGCAAGCCTTTGTCTTAGATTTAGCCAGAACCTTTCTTCTACACATTTAATGAAGATTGTTAGGGTTAGCTTGAAATTCTTATGCTCGTTTTCGTTCTTGGTAGGAAGGACGGTAAATATTCCTTAAGAAACATATCCCTGTCATGGATAAGACATAATGGGATGAAAGGCATGGTGTAGAATGTTGACATGACTTGACTTGACGTATAGACTTGACTTGTTGAATTGACCCGTTGGACTTGACCTTATGAATTTGAGATTTCTGGAATGTTGCTTAGATAATAATTTGCGAGAGAAAGAAGCATCGCGGACGGGGAAGGTCAGATAACTATTTCTGTGTCTAAACGATAAAGGTCAGATAACTATTTCTGTGTCTAAACGGTAAAGTTGCTAACGAGCTGACAAATATGGCTGACAATAATGAATCACTCAAATTACAGAATTGGAAGGATGTTGGATCTTCACATTCTTTGTTTCAGTTAAGATTTATATGGACTCATCAATTTCATGTATGTATGTATGTATGTATGTATGTATGTATGTATGTATGTATGTATGTATGTATGTATGTATGTATGTATGTATGTATGTATGTATGTATGTATGTATGTATGTATGTATGTATGTATGTATGTATGTATGTGTGTGTGTGTATGTATGTATGTATGTATGTATGTATGTATGTATGTATGTATGTATGTATGTATGTATGTATGTATGTATGTATGTATGTGTGTGTGTGTGTTTGTATGTATGTATGTATGTATGTATGTATGTATGTATGTATGTATGTATGTATGTATGTATGTATGTATGTATGTATGTATGTATGTATGTGTGTGTGTGTGTATGTATGTATGTATGTATGTACGTATACGTAAGTATGCTTGCATGCATGCACGCACGCACGCATGTATATGTATGTATGCATGTAGATGGATGGATGGATTAATGGTGGAATCAATGTAGAAATGAATCTAATTGATGAGTGGATGGCGGGATAGTGAATGGATATATGAATAAATGACCCTTAGATTTGCTAGTACTATGAATTCTTTCATTCAAGTTGAAGAACGAAAA
Source organism: Margaritifera margaritifera (assembly GCA_029931535.1). NCBI lineage: Eukaryota > Metazoa > Mollusca > Bivalvia > Unionida > Margaritiferidae > Margaritifera > Margaritifera margaritifera. The sequence goes on along the minus strand of JAQPZY010000975.1, from coordinate 96,948 downwards.
TAAGGGATTGCCGTCAAGTCTTGTCATCCATAATTCTAACATGGCACGGAGATAGAAACAATAATGTTTCATATCAGTATCACAAATACCACTCAATGTTTTGCGCGTCTTGTTCTTCAACGAAATACATTCATGTTCTTTGTTACGAGATTTATTTCACTATTTAGAATTTATTTTATTTGAATGGTCGCATCAAGGCGGCATATAATATTTTATATGGATATTTTGTGTCTCATAATTTTCAATTAGTGCAAAAATATGTTAGTTTAGAACAAGTGTTTTTTTACTGACGATTGTAATTTATCCCATTAAAGGGTCAGAAACTGGTTTGATCAAATGATCACCTAAATTAGAAAAGATGTGGAGACCTTGAAAAATAAAATGTAGAATTATTAATTTTATTTCAATATTTAATGGTTAATCAAACTTATGTACCTTACGAATTCAAATGCTCTTGAGCAGATGAAATACCAGACTATGTAATACAAAAAACGAAATAAAATTGTACGATGATTTTTAAGATAAGATAAGATTTTTTTTTCAGACTGCATGGCATACACGTCTAAATTAAAATGCAAATGTATTATTGAAACATTAAAAATCATCGGTGTTTTATTTTCAAATATAGAGACACATATACAACTGCTGAACGCGTTGTTAAGAACAAAATTATGCAAGACATTTGAAGAGTAATTTGTACCCATCTATCAATAATCTGAGAAGTAAAACGAATTTCATAATTCCACCGAGATTTCAAGATACAATTCTTACTATTGGATATTCTTGTCATCATTGAAAACACAAACTTTCTCATTAATTCCTCAAGGCCAAATACATTATAGTTTACAAACATGGTAGAGGTACTATTCCATCTTGAAAGGCTTACTAGTAAACGAAGACTATTGTTAGAACCAATAGCTAATTATCTTCGTATACATTCACTAAATTTTGTCCATAAGCATGCGCAATACATTGCGAATCAATAAGTTTTTAATGATATAACTTTGATATTTAAAGAACAATTTCTAAATTTACGTAAAAGCATATTTGTTCGAGTACACAAAAATATGTAATGTTTCATCATATCCTCATCATCTGATAGATTGGTTTTTAAAATACGACCCAAACACTTATAAATGTTGATATATGCAAGAGCATGTCCGTTAAGAAATAGAGAAGAAGGTGATGACAATTTGAAAGATGTTGACTGAAAAACTATGCTAACGATATTTTAGTGTATTATATATGATACTATTTTCTAATGCGTAATGTTCACATATCTTTAATAATTTCCTGCGATAGAAGAACTTATCAATGACATATCATCAGCAAAACTAAAATTGTTAACAAATAAAACATTTGGTGGCAAATGTAGTCCCACTTGACAATGACCCAACTTACGATGCAAATTGTTCATGTATATGACCATATTGACAAGTTTTGCAAAACACTATCATCTAAAATTGCCCTACTGAACAGAATACAATTATGGATTATTGTTCAGTTGTATGGGGAAACTGTGCCAAATCTCAGCTTGAGAGAATTTATAAATTTCAGAAAGGGCAGTATGCATTATTTTAGATGCATTTTTATTCATCAAAAGCATTGCTTACAGAACTAAAATGGTTTGCAATATATGAAAGAACTGATTTTCACACGGCAGTTTTTGTATATAAATGTCTACATGGAGCTGTACCAGAGTATCTTCGGGATTTATTCAGGCCTTATTCAACACATTGCCAGTTAAGATCAATATCACATGGAAACCTTCGTCCACCGAAACCAAGAACAGAGCAATTTAAGAAAAGTTTCCAATACTCTGGTAAAATCTGCAGAAAATATTACAGTATTTAAGAAGAGATATCACAAGTATGTATGTTTTACAAATAGATTATAATAGAATTTAGTTTTTATAATACTAAAGACATGTTAAAATAAATAGTAATTACTATTATCTTTTGTATGATGCAGATTGTTATACTTTTTTTAAGAGAGCCTCAAAGGAGAATAGTCCTTGACTAAATTAGCCACCCTCTATAAATAAATGATTATTATTATTATTATTATTATTATTATTATTATTAAATAACAAAGGCGAAAGAACACATCACTGCCTCACTCCATTGGTTACATGGAAGAAATTAAATAATGCACTTCCCCAACGTACATAGTACAACTGTATGCAATACCAGTTAAGTTGGGCATGAACTATATATAGAGAGGTATTTTGATTGTCGAGTTGCTTGTTAAAAAGTTTCCAATGATTGACCCTATAAAATGCCAGCGTCTAAATAACATGCAAGCACAGAGTGACAATAGGTGACAGTTTCTTTAAAGCACAGAGGCATAAGTTTGTTGAATGTTGTTTCTTAAAATCAAGCTAATTTATCAGAAATCGTGACTTCACATCGTTGTAGTACAATACATTAAAATATTCGTCATGAGAGCTATAAGTCTATAATTAAATGAAAGCTTTATAATAACATATTAGTTTCAGTTAGTGTACAATAAGCATGCCCCTTCAACACCACCCATGCCTTTGATAAGGTCAACAATTAAAGGACATCAGTATGTTGGGGAGGAATTGTAATTTCATTAATACTAAGGATACTATGAAAGCTATAGGTCACTATTTGTTTAGTTTTTTTAACAACAAATCTTGTTTAATCATGTTTTCCATATCTGCAAAAGAGACAGCTAAAACAACAATAACAAAATAGAACGGTTGATTCCGTCAGAACAATATATCAAAGGGCGGAATTAGGCAGGTGAAAATAATAATATCCCTTTTATTTACAGAGTGATGAAATGTCGTGGGTTTGGTTGCTTTAGTCGAGTGAATCCGGAATATAAACAAAAACAAATGGAGATTTGAAAAATAATTGTGACAGTTTTTGTTTATGTACCTTCTACGATAATAATAAATAATGTAAGTCCAATACAGCACCTAACAATAAAAGCCTATTTAAAAGGAAGAACAAATAAAAAAATATAAGTCCAATACAGCACCTAACAATACAAGCCTGTTGAAAAGGAAGAACAAATAAAAAAACAAAATGTGAATCATTTAGTTCCTTCGGAACAATATGCCAAAAGGTTGAATCAGGTGTGGGTAAAGTTATACCATTCTTTATCTTTGCAGAGATATGTAATGTCCGGACTTTCGTCATTTGAGTATTAATAATCTAGAACATAAACGAAAATAAAGAGTGCTGATCAGAACACAAAACTGTATTGGACTGATACTGAGTCATTGATATCTGGTAGCTTCTGCTATCATGGTATAAAAACCACAATTCTAACACAAACCTTACAAGACAATTTTATTAAAGAAGGATAGACATAAAAGGTGTGAACCCCGACTTATTTAGATCTTTTAGAAACAAACAAATAGCACATTTCCCTGTATATCAACAACAAGATAAAATTAATGTTGCTCTGTCACATACGCTCTGAGATACCCTAACATTTTTCTCTATTTACCGGTACCTTGACACGTCATATAATAGGTGCCTGCTGAAATTGAGAAATTAGAATCGCGTCACTTATCGAATATAATGCAGATGTTACAAAAGATATGGACTCCATTTTTAGATATTGACCCCTTTGCTACGAAAATGACCAATTTTAAGATACATAACCCTTGGAGGGTTCTTATGTTTATAAAGTATCACTATTGTAGTTACTTATTCATCTATTCAAAGATGACTAATGTGCATATCAGTTCCACTAAGCTTAATTTTTTGTGCACCCGTAATAAACTGTTTTCAGTTGTGAGAGGGTCTGATCATGCTGTTTATTTGCTATTGCTTAGTAGGAAGATAAAACGCAATGATGTCGTATATCGGCTGAAATGGTAGGGAAAAATAGTTACAATAAGTCTCCCCCATCGTCGAGCAATTTAGTCATGGTCATGACATAGAAGTATTCCAGATATCTATCAATTTAGTCATGGTCATGACACAGAAGTATTCCAGGTATCTAGCAATTTAGTCATGGTCATGACATATAAGTATTCCAGGTGTCTAGCAATTTAGTAATGGTCATGACATATAAGTATTCCAGGTATCTAGCAATTTAGTCATGGTCATGACATAGAAGTATTCTAGGTATCTAGCAATTTAGTCATGGTCATGATGTAGAAGTATTCCAGGTATCTAGCAATTTAGTCATGGTCATGACATAGAAGTATTCCAGGTATCTAGCAATTTAGTTATGGTCATGATGCAGAAGTATTCCAGGTATATAGCAATTTAGTCATGGTCATGATGTAGAAGTATTCCAGGTATATAGCAATTTAGTCATGGTCATGATGTAGAAGTATTCCAGGTATATAGCAATTAAGTCACAGTTATGACATAGAAGTATTCCAGGTATCTAGCAATTTAGTCAAGGTTATGATATAGAGGTATTCCAGGTATCTAGCAATTTAGTCAAGGTTATGATATAGAAGTATTCCAGGCATCTAGCAATTTAGTCAAGGTTATGATATAGAGGTATTCCAGGTATCTAGCAATTTAGTCAAGGTTATGATATAGAAGTATTCCAGGCATCTAGCAATTTAGTCAAGGTTATGATATAGAGGTATTCCAGGTATCTAGCAATTTAGTCAAGGTTATGATATAGAAGTATTCCAGGTATCTAGCAATTTAGTCAAGGTTATGATATAGAAGTATTCCAGGTATCTAGCAATTTAGTCAAGGTTATGATATAGAAGTATTCCAGGTATCTAGCAATTTAGTCAAGGTTATGATATAGAGGTATTCCAGGTATCTAGCAATTTAGTCAAGGTTATGATATAGAAGTATTCCAGGTATCTAGCAATTTAGTCAAGGTTATGATATAGAGGTATTCCAGGTATCTAGCAATTTAGTCAAGGTTATGATATAGAGGTATTCCAGGTATCTAGCAATTTAGTCAAGGTTATGATATAGAGGTATTCCAGGTATCTAGCAATTTAGTCAAGGTTATGATATAGAGGTATTCCAGGTATCTAGCAATTTAGTCAAGGTTATGATATAGAGGTATTCCAGGTATCTAGCAATTTAGTCAAGGTTATGATATAGAGGTATTCCAGGTATCTAGCAATTTAGTCAAGGTTATGATATAGAGGTATTCCAGGTATCTAGCAATTTAGTCAAGGTTATGATATAGAGGTATTCCAGGTATCTAGCAATTTAGTCAAGGTTATGATATAGAGGTATTCCAGGTATCTAGCAATTTAGTCAAGGTTATGATATAGAGGTATTCCAGGTATCTAGCAATTTAGTCAAGGTTATGATATAGAGGTATTCCAGGTATCTAGCAATTTAGTCAAGGTCATGACATAGAGGTATTCCAGGAATCTGGGAGGAGCCATTATGAACAGGATGTCAGAGTTAGAGACATTTGGGGGACTTGATAGAAGAAACATTTATAAAATTCAGATAAATATATCTTTGTTTTGACACGAGACTAATTTTTAAAATTATTTTTTTAACAAACACTTTGTAGGAACGGATCTACCCATATTCAAAGTTTGATTATATTCAGACGAACAGACTGACCGAGATTGATATCCATTAAACGCCAAATATAACGAAGGAAAAAGAACTCAGAATTTCGTAGTATCTGAGTAAATATAATATATAAAACACCACAAGGGACCGTGTCATGTGCTTTGTAATGACCAATATTTTGATGTATTCGATGCTTGGTTTAGTATACAGTTGTCAATTTTGTAAATTTGATAATTTCATGGTTTGTGCCTTTAGCTGAGTATTAATTTCCACTAGACTAGCGAGATGGTGGCCGTGCACATCGAGCACTTTTCTTCGACATTTCTACATCCTTTTTAATAGCGACGGGGGGGGGGGGGGGAGCACATGGCCGAATGAAGTAAAACGCTAGTGTATGAGAGGTGGGCAATTGGTGACGTTACTCTAGGCGCAGTCTCGATTTTTTATTCCATTTTGCAACGAATCATAAATCTAACCCATTGATTATATTTTTTTTGTTGTTGTTGTTGTTGTTGCTTTTTGTTTGTTTCTTTCTTTTCTTTTTCATATTTTATTTTCCACATATTTATTGTCCCTACACAGATTCAACTATAATACACGGACTGTACTACTGTTTCCATACTATTTGTCTTCAAAGTTGTATAATCTGAAACAAATTTAAATTGGTGAATTGCATAAAATGATGCCCTGGAGAAAGACTAACACTTCGGAAAATTGTATGTTTGAACACAGTCATTTACCCCGTACTAATATGTATCATTCGAGATTATGTACGCACACTTCCATTTGATCAATACGAGCGGTAATTTATTTTGTTTACACATGACCATGAAATTGTTTTAGGAGCAGTGTTTCATATATAAGTGAAATTATTGCATGGTGCTTTTCTTTACATAAATGGTTTCTTACTGACAATTTGGATTACTCATTTTGATATAGAAGTTTAAATATGGATATTCTGATGTTATCACTTATTTGCGAAAAGTATCAGCTAGCTTGCTTATTGAAAAAAAATCTAGAATAATGAATAAGATGATAAATCTGAAGTTGTAGTCTTTCGTGATAATTTAACTATCCTGTGTCTTTTTCAAGATACTCACAAACTTAAATTACCTTCCATTAAAATTGCATTCATCTTACGATACAGTACATGATTATTAACAGATGTTGTTATAATAATAATCAGTAAAGGACGATTATGTACTGTATATATATTTCCCTTCAAGAATACGCGCTCATATTACTCACTGATTGTAACGTATGTCATCAATTCGAAATACATATTAATATTCCAAAGACGAAACGGCAATATTGGGAGCACCCGCTTATCAGAAGAGAAACAGAAAGGATATATGAGTTACTACGGATCTAAATTAGCGCGGTAAAATCTTCTACTTGGCTTACCTCGATTCTTTACGACCCCACAATCACAAAGAATGGTGCCAGAATCATGGATTCTTCATGCTTGCAAGGGTTTGAGAGATTTCTTTTGTATATTCATCTCAAACCTGCTATTTTCAAATAAGAAACCGATTTGTTTCCTGCATCCATCACCACAAAAATCAAACAAGAATGACATGGACTGGTTCTGATTACTTTCACTCCATACACCCATATGAAAACCAAGTAATCGAGAACAGCCTGATCCATCTGGTGTTATAATTCGAACCCAACAAAGTGGGAAATCAAAGAAAACAAAGTGGAAATAATTTACCCCTTGAGAACATCCAGTCTTTTGTGTTTTCTTGCAGTTTCCCAAATGGTTATCCAGGTACTAAAGCACCCAAAAGTTTTGCCTAACTGATATGAAACGGAGTTGAAATGAGGATAAAACCAGGGCTTTCTTTGATGATGAAACTCGAGTATAGATTACGTAGTTTATCCGACGTAAGTTACACAGCTTTATGTATCGTACGAGCATACCTGAAGAATACAACTCGGCGAGTTTTATGTTTATGAAACAGGACTGCATTTTTGAACAATTCATGTGAGAATTATCATTTCAAAATATGAATCTAATCGCAGTAAACGAATTGCAGTCTTAATTAATTAATTAATCTTAATTGGATGCAGGTAAAGTAACGAAGAGATTAGCTGGCATAATTATACGAAATAATACATGCCTATGTATGCAATATTTCGAACGCCTTTCCACTCCTACATGCCGAATGGAATATTAGAATTTATAAATATCTGATTGGAATCGAAAAGCAAGAAACTAGCAAAAATATCGTTGCAATAAATTGAAAAAAATGTCCTGTTTAAACGATGAAAAATTTGTTTTTGGCTAAAGGATATAAAGGTACTACCAATTATACCTTTAAAATTATTTTGTACACAGATATGTAAAACATTGCACACGGTACCTTCTCAATAACGGACATATTTATTTCATTCGAAATGTGCAGGACTAACAAGATCCCAGTCAGTCACTTTACAAATCTCCGTACATCTTCAAAACTTGATGATGAATGTAAAACGAAGTGCTAGAGTAAACAAAGCAAACTGTATTTTATATTGGACAAGAGCTCTTCTTTCTTCACATTCTTAATAAATGAAGATTGTTGGGTTTAACTTGAAATTCTCAGGCTCATTTGATTCCTTTAACTAATTTAATACAGGTTCCTGATAGACAGTATAGTTAATATTCCTTAACAGACAAGTCCATGCCACGGATTAAGGGTCATGACAGATGGGTCGAAAAGCGTCGCGGTTTTGGGAGGTCACGCTAATTAATTCTGTTCCTAAGAGGTGAAGCTGATAAGGAGCTGATAATTACCCGACAGTGATTAATCACTCAAGTGAAAGGATGATTTTTTTCTTTCTTCATTAGATTTATTCAGTCTCCTCAATGTTATCCATGCAGGTATGTATGTATTTATGTAGTGAATACGTATGTATGTATGTATGTATGTATGTATGTATGTATGTATGTATGTATGTATGTATGTATGTATGTATGTATGTATGTATGTATGTATGTATGTATGTATGTATGTATGTATGTATGTATGTATGTATGTATGTATGTATGTATGTATGTATGTATGTATGTATGTATGTATGTATGTATGTATGTATGTATGTATGTATGTATGTATGTATGTATGTGCGTGTATGTATGTATGTACGTAGTATGTTTATATGTGTCTATCCGTCCGTATGTATGTATTTAAGTAGTAAAGATATGCCAGAACATTCCACTATAGCAACATGACAATGGCAATATTACTTTTGGAACAACTTTCTATTTCCATTTAGGAAGTATATCTGCCTTTATGTATGTTCTTCAGACCTGTATTTCCATATTTACGCCTATTTTATTTTTTCGTCTTCCCTCCCTCTCTCTCTCTCTCTCTCTCTCTCTCTCTCTCTCTCTCTCTCTCTCTCTCTCCATCATGATGAATAGATCTTAAATTGTGAAACGACTGATGCCCCTCTAGTATACATTTATGTAATCAATGAAAAGACTGACGACCCTCTAGTGTGCATTTATGTAATCAATGAAAAGACTGACGACCCTCTAGTGTGCATTGATGTAATCAATGAAAAGACTGACGACCCTCTAGTGTGCATTGATGTAATCAATGAAAAGACTGACGACCCTCTAGTGTGCATTGATGTAATCAATGAAAAGACTGACGACCCTCTAGTGTGCATTGATGTAATCAATGAAAAGACTGACGAGCCTCTAGTGTGCATTGATGTAATCAATGAAAAGACTGACGACCCTCTAGTGTGCATTGATGTAATCAATGAAAAGACTGACGACCCTCTAGTGTGCATTTATGTAATCAATGAAAAGACTGACGACCCTCTAGTATACATTTATGTAATCAATGAAAAGACTGACGAGCCTCTAGTGTGCATTGATGTAATCAATGAAAAGACTGACGAGCCTCTAGTGTGCATTGATGTAATCAATGAAAAGACTGACGACCCTCTAGTGTGCATTGATGTAATCAATGAAAAGACTGACGACCCTCTAGTGTGCATTGATGTAATCAATGAAAAGACTGACGACCCTCTAGTGTGCATTGATGTAATCGATGAAAAGACTGACGACCCTCTAGTGTGCATTGATGTAATCGATGAAAAGACTGACGACCCTCTAGTGTGCATTTATGTAATCGATGAAAAGACTGACGACCCTCTAGTGTGCATTTATGTAATCGATGAAAAGACTGACGACCCTCTAGTGTGCATTTATGTAATTGATGAAAAGACTGACGACCCTCTAGTGTGCATTTATGTAATCAATGAAAAGACTGACGAGCCTCTAGTGTGCATTGATGTAATCAATGAAAAGACTGACGACCCTCTAGTGTGCATTTATGTAATCAATGAAAAGACTGACGACCCTCTAGTGTGCATTGATGTAATCAATGAAAAGACTGACGACCCTCTAGTGTGCATTGATGTAATCAATGAAAAGACTGACGACCCTCTAGTGTGCATTTATGTAATCAATGAAAAGACTGATGACCCTCAAGTATACATTTATGTAATTAACGAAAAGGCGTCGTCAAGAATGCATAAAAATGAAACCCAAACAACAAAAAGCAGGCTTCAAGTATTAACTTTTTTATAATTAGTTTTCCACAGGAATAATCCAAATTGTCAGCGACTGAACTTACACGACATGTTGCTATTCGATATTCTATGTCACCCATACATGTTATCTGTTACACTCAACGACAAAATGGTACACAATTTTAAGAACAAATCTTGATTTCATATAGTAATAAAATTGTTTAAGTAGATTTTTTAACTGTAATCACAATCATAATCATGTCTGAACACAAGCATTGACTAGTGTCGATTGCAAACCGAAATGAAGTGACAATCGAAATGTGGATGCAGCGTCTGTTGCCGAAATAGACTGCAAGTCTGCCAACACACAAAATTCATTTAAATCTTTTTTAATGATGTTACTTTCTGGAGTCTGTTGGAGCTTTTTGTCATGTGGCTATTGCACCCCCACCAATGTTAACTGTATCAGTCGGTGCAAGAAATGTGTTTACAAAAATAAAAATCTCTTAATTTTCACATTAAAACATTCATTAATTTGACAAAATACAAAATTTGAATCATTATATGTACAATGTAAAATTTTAAAAAATCGCTGTCCTAAAATTATTGTAAAATTTTGGAACTTTCTTTTAATCGGCGTAGAAATGCACCCGTTAATCGTATTGACACAGAATGGAAAATCAAACCAGTGCAAATTGAATGTTTTTGCCTTCCAAAATATATAATCATAAGAAATTCGACGTTTTTTGAGTAGATATAAGGAAATATTTCACTCGTGAAGTATAAGTATTTTGTATTGTCACTCGTGGCTTCGCCACTCGGGACAATATAATGTGTCCACTTCACTCGTGAAATATTTCCTTATATCTACTTAAAAACACGTAGATATCCTCTATGTACATGCTGATAATCCCAATGCAAGAGCATTGATATTGTAAATAAAGCAAAACGTTTGGATTGACTGACCCTTTAGAAAGTTAAATCCCATGCTATGTGTTCATGGAAGGGTAAAACTCCACTTCAACAAGCTAGGTTGGATTTGTTTCCAGTATCTAAGTCTCTCATCCAAGTTAGAGAAATTTTTGATTGAGCCTAACTACAGATCTGATCATTCAATGGGTTTTCTACATTTAAACTAAAATAACTTTAGGAGGGAAAAAAGCTCTGGAAGTTTAATAATAGTCTGTTATTTGATATGGAATTTGTGAGAAATTAAGAATGAAGTTAAGAGAGTAACTATTCAATATCATCAATGGAATCTTTTTGGAAGATTTATCTAATGCTGAAAAACGTTTTACTATCAATAACTGCCTTTTGGGGATGGAAATACGAGGTAAAACTATATCTTATGCCAGTTATAATAAAGGAATAGACCAACACACGAAAAAAAGATCTTCTGGTGGTAATTTATGCACTAAGATAATAACTCTGAATTACTTGATTAAAAAAGCAGCAACTGGAAAATATTAGAAAAAGAATAATTAAAAAGAAGTATTGTAATGGTTAAGGCGAAGTGGGTTAAGGAAGGAGAGAAACTAACAAGGTACTTCTGTTGTTTAAGCAAAGTCTAATTATGTAAACGAAACTAAACAGACATTAATAATAGGAGAGGATGCCATTATAACATTTCAATGGAAAATATTAAACGAAGTTAAGGATTATTATTAAAATGAGTTTTCAGGTATTGAAGAGAGAAATAACTTCAATGTAAATGAAATTTTAGAAGACATTAATGTACAAAAATTAGATAATCCTCAGTCAGAGCAATTGGAAGGCAAATTTATATACATATAAGTTCTTGCATGTCTAAAGAAGATGAATGACAATAAAAGCCAAGGGTCTAATTGTTTTACAAGTAAATTTTTCAAATAGTTTTGAAAAGATCTTGGCAATGTTTTAGTAAGGACAATTAATGCTGCATATGGTAATGGAGAATATTGGTCAGTTCTTAGAAAAGGAATAATTACATGTATACCTAAAGAAGATAAACTTAAAGAGTATTTTTTAAAAATTGGCGTCCAATATCCCTCCTGAACGAAGTATTCAAACTTGTTTCCGGTCGCATTACAAATAGAATGAAAAGCAAATTAGATTTTCGGAATTCAGAAGATCAAACAGGATTTGTAAAAGGAAGATATATTGGAGAAATACAAGATTAGCATACGATATATATCATTATATTTGGGATACTATTTTTTATTCAATTTTGGAAAGGCTTCCAATTCTATTTAATTGTGATTTTTGCATAAAGTCCTTTCCTTTTTTTGTCCAATGATACAAAATTGGATTAAAACCTTTTATAAAGACATCACTGTAGCAGTTGTTCAGAGTGGATTTCTTTCTCAAATTTTATAATGTTACTAAAGGATGCAAACAAGGTGACCCAATCTATGCATACACATTTTTGTTATGTGCAGAAACTTTACTTGTCTTGTTTTTTTAAAATACAGATGATTGATAACACTGAATATTTAATGTTTCAGATGACACAAAATTACTCCTTGATGTTATATGTTCTTCAGTAAATGCGGCTTTACAAGTTTTAGAAACTTTTGCTATTTTTTCTGACCTTAAAACAAACATTACCAGAACTAATACTATTCGGATTGGTAGTAGAAAATTTAGTGCGGAAACATTTCATCATATATTACAAATACAATGAAAAACAGAGTTTACATTACAATGCATCATATTTTCAGATAACTTAGGAAATTTGATTAAAAGAAATTATGAGAATAAATGACAGAAAGTAAGGCAGATGATAAAAACATGGTCCACAAAAGTCTAACACCAATAGAAAATATCATAGTAATTCCAGTTTTAAATTATTTATTTGTGCTCCAACCAGATCCACCAGGTAAGATGAGGCAAAAATTAAATAAATTATTTCTTGAACTCATTTGGAACTCAAAAAGAGATGCAATTATAAAGGAAAAGATATGCCTTTGGGTGGACTAAAAATGTGTAAATTTACCATGGCTTTCAAAATTGCATTGATTCGTCGTTTCTTTCTGAGCAATGCAAAATTTGTCAGAATTTTTATTTAAAAAAAAAAAAAAAAAAAAAAAAAAAAAAAACGTTTAAGACAAAAATTCATTAGTAATGTTTGGCTATGAATATATTCAAATTTGTTAATGACAACCAACAATACTTTTTAAGTGGATGTATTGTAAGAATGGAAACATTTACTAGATGTAAGCACCTCAAATGAGGAAGAAGATATGCTCTATGCTAATATACGAATGAATAGAGAAATGAGAGCGAATAAAAAGCCAATATTTATTAGGGGATGGTTTGGTTTGTTGGTTTTATCGCCACTTTTAACACATTATCATACAGAAGAACTGGGAGCTAAGTATCTTTCTCAAGTACATACTGACGGAGCCAACCAGTGCAAGCCTGGGCGGGTATCGAACCTGCTACCCTTGGATTACGAGTCTGACACTCAACCAAATTAGCTACTCCTTTTTAAGAGACTGGAAATATAGGAACGTGAACTCTCTTTGTGATTTAATTGACATGGATGGCACATTTATAGATTCTGAATCATTTAGAGAAAGATACAATATTAATACAAATTATTTCATGTATCAGGGAATAATTAATATAACTAGAACAAAATCCAGACATTGCAATTTGTTAAGTTATCTTCTTTTTAAACTTTATATTCCTCATAAGTTAAAAATTATACCTTAGGCAGTGAGAGGATGACGTGATCTGTATAAGATATTAATAAAATCAAACAAAAAGCCTAATAGTCAAACAAAATGGGAAAGTATAGAGAATTTAAGAATCACTGGAGAGAAGATAAAATTAATAGTTGATGCATGTTCGGTTATGTTTAACAGAGTTATGGATATTTACAAAATTCTCAATTGTGTTATATGGATTTGCTATATTATATGCTAAATAGTATTGCTGTTCTAGTTCTGTCTTTCAATTGCTGCTTTCTCTTAAAATAATATATTTCATCTCGCATTGTGCTTCTTTGTTTTGTCTCTCTTTATTTCTTTTTTCTTTCTTTTCTACTTTTTTTTAGTTAAGCTCCAGAATATGTTTTTGCCATTCAGTTGTTCTTTTTCTGTATCCAGAATATATATATATATATATATATATATATATATATATATATATATATATATATATATATATATATATATATATAAGATATACTGCTAGTTGTAGATAATTAACAATTATTCTACAATGGTGAGTTCAATGCACAAGTATTTGTTTTGGACAATAAACAAATTCATCAAAGTACACAGCACAAAATAAATATGCACGTGATACAATGAACTTAAGTTCATAAAATAGTGACGTAGTTATACACATAAAACAATGAAGGTAAGCACATGCAAAATAGTTGTTAAATATATATTAAATTTTTGCGCTAAAAAATGATATATATATTGAAATATTTCCAGTTAAATAAATCTAAATGAAGTCTTCGATCCTAGACATGCCAATACCAAAACAAATAAGAAAAGATTATGGTCTTATTTTGGATGGTCTTCAAACGAGAAAAGAATTAAAAACGACGAATAGACCGAACTTAAATAGAATCATAGCGAAAAGTCTCAGAAACCTATTTCGTAAATCGGTAAATGAGTTCAGATTTTACTGCGTAAACAATTACCATTTGTATGAAATTTTCAATGACATTGCACCATATTTCAAGATGATCGGTAGAAAAATTCGACAATTTGGTTATGTTAAGGGCACTAATAGCTAATTTCAATGCATATAAATGTCATAATTGGTTGGTTGCATAAAGCAATATATATCCTCTATACAAATTTTGACAAAAATGGCAATTGTCTCCGTCGGAATCATAGCAACATCCTCCACAATGAAACGAAGACGAACTCTAATTTAATGAATATACTAAGCGAAAGAAAAGTATGCCAACATTTCTATTCAGATCTACTACACCGTTTCAAAGATATGGTCCATTCAATTCAAATATTTGAGACTATATTCTGGGATACGAGAGTAGCCATGATGGATATAGTTGTGACGTAGCTGAATTCAATCCAACCTATCGTCGAAACATTGGTCCACTGATTCACTGTTTCAATAAAGTTTTGGAATCGTTGACAACAAAAATAGCACCGGGCAACGATGTTAAACTGTGTAGCACAATAATAAGAATGAATATAAATTATGCGGATACACGACGAAACAGTTTATAAGGCTGTCAAATGTGTGGGACCTACTTAGGAATGCTACCGCTTTTCAAAACAACAAGATACGTGTCATTATTAATCACTCGTTTCGTAAACTCAGAATTGTATTAAGATACTGCGAGATATTGCTACTATGTGTACTTTTGATACCCAACAAAATTATATCTAAATTATCTCCAAGCTTACTAAAATCTACCAAAAACTTCAAGTCACTTTCAACTAACTGACAGCTTGTCACGGTTACGACTAGGGGTAATGTAACAAAAGAAAGAATTACTCAAACAAGCTTTCAAGATTTACAAACAAATTTAATTTCTTAAAATATTAAATATTTCAAACAAACAAAGTGAAAGAATTAAAAATAACTTACAGTTTAAAAAATTCCTAAATAATCCTAAATTGTTCTATTGTTCACTGATCCGGAAGTTATCCAAAATATTCCAAATGAAGAATGTTCCGAATGAAAACACCACTGTGCTGATGTACTAACAAGAATCAGTTATATCCAAATATTATTAATTCCAAATAAATCCTTGTGAATGTACAATATCACACAAGTTCTAAAAAAAGTTTCCAATTATTCCAACGGAGCTGAATAATTCTTAAATCTTTAAATGTCAGTACTTAATCCCCAAAAATGTAGTCTGTACATATTTCTGAACTAGATAATCACACACAATGAACCAATGTTGTTTATGACCTCTCAAGCTGAAGTAAATATGAAAGAATCCAGAGCGCAGAGATTACATTTCTTTTATAGTATTGTATACTGCGCCTTTAAAACAAATAAAACCCAGTTCTTAATTCCGTCTTAAATAAACATCTTCTTATTATGATCTTACAATCTTTGAATTGCGAAATCCAGGTCAGAACAAAAGTACAAACTCACGCATTAGATCACGTGACATAACTCATGCTTAACCGACAATATTATTGATTTTCCCAGGGCCAATGTACTGGGTCACATTGAAATACCGTATATGTGTACTATACAAAACAACGGCTATTAGATTATAATACAAAGGTCATAAACCAAATAAAACTATATTATAATTAAAAAAGATGATACATAATTCCGTAACATCACATAACCAGAATGAACTTAGTAATGTCACTGTACGGACTATTACTGCTGTCACAGGTAAAGAGATTAAAAATATGACGGCATCCTATGCATCGCGAAAATCGTTAATTGCGGGGGAAAAAGTGTAAACTTATCCTTTATGCGAGTTTTAAAAAGCAAAACTTTGGTACAGATCTAATTTTCAATGCATTTTACATTTAATAAAACTGGGTTGTCAAAAGTGTTCGTTTTCCTTTAAAGCTGCAAAAGAACTGAATGCTTATATTGGTATAATGTAGAATAAATTACGACACATTACAGATATTTTGCAAGAGATCAAATATATTGCGGAAAAGTTTACAAAAACAAAAAAGGCATTGAAATAGCACGAGGCTACATGTATTTAACCTACGGAACTATTGTATCGGGCAACAATCCCCATACAAGTAAATAGTCCTTGGTAATCTCAGACATCCACAAATGCAGTGAAATTTAAACAACTCCTTGAAAGAGAGTTTACTTTTTTTAAATCCCAAGCGATACGTCTAGACCAAGCTAGCTCAGTTAATAACACTGTAAAAAAAAATATTACGAACCTGTATACTAAAAGACGACATTTGATTACGTGTCAGCTGCGCTAGTGAATATATTATTTTGTAAAATAATACCCACTAGTATTACTTTGCTAAATAATGTAGATTTTTTGCAAAATAATACCGGCCGCCCCTCCTCAAAATCTTACTACGCTAGTGAATGTCGAATTTTAGTTTAGTGTTGTCGTTTTCCTCATACATTGGTTTGGTGTGTTGCGCTAGTCCACAAGAAGTATTTTATTTGTATTTTAGTGCGATGGCATATCTTTACTACTGATGGATGGATGGATGTAATGATGATGAAATGATGGATGTGATTGATGGGAGAATGATGGGTGGGCGGGTGGAAGGAAGGATGATTAAATAACATTTATAAGTGACTCTGATTTTATATACAAATAATATTGAGTTCGACTTTCATGTT
This sequence comes from Margaritifera margaritifera, assembly GCA_029931535.1. Taxonomy (NCBI): domain Eukaryota; kingdom Metazoa; phylum Mollusca; class Bivalvia; order Unionida; family Margaritiferidae; genus Margaritifera; species Margaritifera margaritifera. Next base: position 79,648 of record JAQPZY010000975.1, on the reverse strand, counting down.
ATTCTAACATGTTACTCTGTGTAAATAAATATATGTATTTTTACATCTGAGTTATGTGGAGAGTAATTCTCAGAAGTTTTAAAGAATTTAACCTCCATTTTAAGAAGGAAGGCCAAAGAAGAAAACCAATGTGGAAAAACGTTTGCAACTCTGTTAACAGAGAGGGGGGGGGGGAGAGTCCATATATTTGTACTTATAAACCTTTTCTTTTGGAACCGTTCTTTAATTAAAAATGTTCCTAGAAAATAGTAAATCATACTGATAGTAAAGAATGTTTCTTTCATGACGCTAAAACTTTTGAAAATAATATCAGTTGATTTTCATTATTTATACTATTTTCATTCAGATAACTTGTTCAATATCAAATGGCTCTGTGAAAATTATATCCCAACTTTTCATAGGAAGATTAATAAAGGTATTTCAAAGTTTTAATATGAACCGGCGATCCTCCCAGCTTTAAAGCCAATGTATCATTCAAGTGGATGGGGAATGTATCATTCAAGTGGATGGGGGATGTATCATTCAAGTGGATGGGGATGTATCATTCAAGTGGATGGGGGATGTATCATTCAAGTAAATGGGGGATGTATCATTCAAGTGGATGGGAGATGTATCATTCAAGTGGATGGGGGATGTATCATTCAAGTGGATGGGGAATTTAGACAAAAAAATCGTATTCGGCTGAAACATCAGCCTGTACTTGTTCAAAATTTGTCAACCTCAGTTTTTCTTTTCACTTTTTTGATTTGAAACTTGATGTAGATAGAATTTACCTTGAAGGCGCTACTTATCATTGCATATTTGCCGGACATTTCTAAATGTCTGTGCAAAGTATATTACTAGAAAGCCAATTAGATCATTTTAGAAAGTGTCAAATGACAGGTGGTCTAAATGGTGTCTGATATTATCAGTTCCAGCTCTCCCTTGAACAAATGTAAATCTGCCCTTCATTCAACCACAGCCGGATGCATTCCAAATCGTATGTCCTTTATCAGAGATCGTGTTGAATTAACTGAATTAATTTTCAACTGGACACCAAAGATAGAGCCCATTCCATTTTAGTCTTAAACCTTTGAATTCCAGATAGTCATCGCAAAATTGCATTATAAGGCCCTGCGTTGCAAGCTTGACTCTTCAACTGACAGGTAGCGGTTTTTCAGATAAGTACCTCCTTTTAAACTATCTGTCTTCAAAAATCAACACATCCCAAATATGATTAATTAGCTGTAAATCGTGGTCTATTCTTATCCTCCAAATCGTATCTGGAAAGACCGAAATGATAATAGGTATTGTACTATTTTCATCACTACAATACAACAGACAAAGTCCACGTTCTTTATAACGAAGTAAAATTTGTAATACCCTTTATAACCCCTAATGGATTTACCGATGTTTCCAATGTACAAGCTAACAAACTGACAGCTAGGTGAGTAAAAGACTGTAAAACATTTCCCTTATAAACACTTTTGAAAATATAAATTTACAAATTCAGGAAGATATTTGCACATTCGCAAATGAAATACGACATGATCTTCAGTTTTGATTCATGTATTCAAATGTATAGACTCGACTATCGAAACGCTGACTTTATTAATTTCTCATTTTTTTATTTATATTGTTACAGATGAAGATAGGATGAAAAGAAACTCATTTCGAGGCAGCAAAATGACCAACGATTGTCAAATAAGTGTATGTTTATAGATGAAATAGAAAATGTGTGCAACAACTTTATCTACTCATATACGAACAAATTTATTGGGAAAATTTGTTGTTGTCAATTATTTCGTTTCCTTTATTAAAGATTATGCAAATATCAAGAAAGTCTATAGTGCCCCTCTGTGACCCGTGGCTTGCAATATCTTATATAGTGTTTATGGAAAGATTATATTACTGGACTTGGAATGTATTGCTTTGTCTGTTATAACAGACGCTCGAGAATATTTATATGCATTCTCCGTCGTATATCACTGTCTTATTGACACAGAGGATACCTACAATGAACTCAATAAACAAAGGAAAAAGCTGATAATTTTGAAAGTTTGGAGTACTTTTAGGAAAGGTACTCGGTCCTAACACTTTGAGATACGTCACGCCAGTGATAGCAATATAACCCTTATAGTATCAATGTGTCGTGGGATCTGTGAATTATGAATTTTTTTTTTATGTCTATGTCAAACCAGAAACAAGAAGTCGCAAGGACTCTATCACATGTCAAGCAAGCATGACTTAGGTGGGTGCAGAAGGAGGGTCTCATACTCTATCACATGTCAAGCAAGCAGGACTTAGGTGGGTGCAGAAGGAGAGTGACATACTCTATCACATGTCAAGCAAGCAGTATTTAGTTGGGTGCAGAAGGAGAGTGACATACTCTATCACATGTCAAGCAAGCAGTATTTAGTTGGGTGCAGAAGGAGGGTGCCATTTGATCTCAGAGCATAGAAGTGAACAGACATCTGAATCGGCACCTCATTGGTCAATTACATGTCTGATTGTTTTCATAGATAGGCCTGACCTCTAACCTATCCAAGGTGAACCGGTCGGTTTAAAAAATATATCTTTAACCTCCAACAATGCTATACTGTCTTGATAGATTGTTGTCAGTGGTGGAAGTTGCTATACTGTCTTGATAGATTGTTGTCAGTGGTGGAAGTTGCTATACTGTCTTGATAGATTGTTGTCAGTGGTGGAAGTTGCTATACTGTCTTGATAGATTGTTGTCAGTGGTGGAAATCGTCGATGTTAAACCTCCCCAAGACAGAACTTGGGGGGGAAGGGGATAGACGTGGATACAAACTCAAGAAAATATAATGGGGGTGCGGGAAAAGTGACAAAATGGGAAGGGGGGGCATTCCGACAATATCTAACATAACATAAATTATTTTTAAGGGTTGGGATATATCATCTTCCTGGACTTCACCAGTTATTTCACTTATTCAGGACATCTCAAGGCCATTTTAAAATCGTCGAATTACATGTACTTGTTCAAGCAAGAATAATATTGATTTTCTAATTATCAAACCTAGGTTCCTCGATATAAAAGAGTTAAATCAAGTTGAAGTGACTTCATGAATTCGTGTTGTTACATGATATCATAAATCAATGCAATAAATCGGTTCTATTTTTGAGCTTAGGGACAGACCATTTAATTTTCTGCAGGTTGTGGGGGATGGGATTTTATTTCTAACCAGAATATATTGTCGTTTTTTTATCTCAAGATAAAAAAAATATCAACTCCAAAGGTAGGATTAATTATTTCTTTTTCAGCAAATCAGAACACGAATATTTTTTTCAAGCTATTTGGGAGCTGGATATTTTTTAGTCACAAAAAATCACAGTCCCGCCCCCCCCCCCCCCAACAAATTAAGTGGTCGGTCCCTTAGCTCGCCACACTTGTGTTTAGAGCTAGCGCCGATCTTCCCAAAGAAAGTCTGTATGTGGACTATTAAAATGGCAAGAGCCATATTTTATCTTTCCCATCGAGGAATTACTTAATGTAAATATAATGTTATATGAAGTAGGGTAGTGAACAGATCTGAGGTGGATAACGTAGTGAAACATTTTAAGAATTTCTTCAACATGTACAGAGACAAAAACATTCATATAAAGGAATCTATCAGGGTTTGCTCAGATTAGAACAGTGGGTCTGTCCATCCATTCTATTTAAATTGGACAAGGGAGTATGTATTAAGACTGTCCATCCCATCTATTTAAATTGGACAAGAGAGTATGTATTAAGACTGTCCATCCCATCTATTTAAATTGGAGAAGGGAGTATGTATTAAGACCTGCTGCTGATAGTTAATTTTTAAATGCAATTTTTAAGTTTTTCAGATAGATCAAAGCTCTTATTGTTATTCTAGATCATAAAGAGTATCGAACAATATACTTAAAACACTAATCAGTATTATGTATAATGAATCACAATGAGTACCGAACAATATACTTAAAACACTAATCAGTATTATGTATAATGAATCACAATGAGTACCAAACAATATACTTAAAACACTAATCAATATTATGTATAATGAATCACAATGAGTACCGAACAATATACTTAAAACACTAATCAATATTATGTATAATAAATCACAATGAGTACCAAACAATATACTTAAAACACTAATCAATATTATGTATAATGAATCACAATGAGTACCAAACAATATACTCAAAACACTAATCAATATTATGTATAATGAATCACAATGAGTACCAAACAATATACTTAAAACACTAATCAATATTATGCATAATGAATCACAATGAGTACCAAACAATATACTTAAAACACTAATCAGTATTATGTATAATGAATCACAATGAGTACCAAACAATATACTTAAAATACTAATCAGTATTATGTATAATGAATCACAATGAGTATCAAATAATATACTTAAAACACTAATCAGTATTATGTATAATGAATCACAATGAGTACCAAACAATATACTTAAAACACTAATCAATATTATGTATAATGAATCACAATGAGTACCGAACAATATATTTAAAACACTAATCAATATTATGTATAATGAATCACAATGAGTACCGAACAATATACTTAAAACACTAATCAATATTATGTATAATGAATCACAATGAGTACCGAACAATATACTTAAAACACTAATCAGTATTATGTATAATGAATCACAATGAGTACCGAACAATATACTCAAGACACCAATCAATATTATGTATAATGAAATGATCGGGATGTAAATGAAATTACATGTATTGTATATATGAATTTAGTTTTTATCAATGTTAAATAATTCCCCCAGAGTAAAGGCATGTTTGGAGGAAATTTCTTTGGCCAAAAAGTTTTAGAAAATAATTTGTGTTTCATAAAAATGGAATAAACTAAAGTACGTCAACAGTAATGCCATGTAATTACATTTAAAAATGGAATAAACTAAAGTACGTCAACAGTAATGCCATGTAATTACATTTAAAAATGGAATAAACTAAAGTACGTCAACAGTAATGCCATGTAATTACATTTAAAAATAGAATAAACTAAAGTACGTCAACAGTAATGCCATGTAATTACATTTAAAAATAGAATAAACTAAAGTACGTCAACAGTAATGCCATGTAATTACATTTAAAAATGGAATAAACTAAAGTACGTCAACAGTAATGCCATGTAATTACATTTAAAAATAGAATAAACTAAAGTACGTCAACAGTAATGCCATGTAATTACATTTAAAAATGGAATAAACTAAAGTACGTCAACAGTAATGCCATGTAATTACATTTAAAAATAGAATAAACTAAAGTACGTCAACAGTAATGCCATGTAATTACATTTAAAAATGGAATAAACTAAAGTACGTCAACAGTAATGCCATGTAATTACATTTAAAAATAGAATAAACTAAAGTACGTCAACAGTAATGCCATGTAATTACATTTAAAGCTTTATCAGTAAAATATAAAGAATTGTGGTCAATTTCTTTTTATAAAAAACGTATCATTTCTAAACCAAAGATGTATACTGGTGTTTTATGTGATTGTTTAAGTTTTCCTCGCAAATTAGAATCAAAATATTCTAACCTGGAAAAAAAATTATTTTTAAATAGTATAAAAGCAGAAAATTATCAGAGGATCAAAAATCAAAGATCTCAATATTATTAAGCACTGTGTTGTAGAAAGGAGAACGAGAATAATTTCTACACAAGTAGCATCGTATCAGCTCAAACGACATCATTTACTTTCTATACCCTATCTCTCTCCGTTTGTTTAATCAGAGATCTTTTCAAATTCAGGGAAGACAAAGAAAAAATTACTCTCCTTCATAACCTTGCGATGGCTGAAAAAAAGAAGCTATATTATACAAATCAGGTTTAGTTTTGTTAAGTGGGTTTAACGCCATTTTTCAGCAAATGATGAAAATAATTGTAGATGCTTTAAGACTGCTATCAAACAGCGCAACCAAAACTTTGAATGTATAGGTGCCAGTGTTCCGCATAAAGTGGCCAAATCGGAAGCTTGATGCACACCCGATACTCACAGATGAAAAAGTTGAGATCTCCTTACGAATCTTTTAATTTTTTGTCAAAAGTCCTGATTTTAGAGTTGGGTAAAATCATTAACACCTTTTAGTACTGATATTTAACAATAGGTCCCCTTGAGAGTTGCACTTCTTGACATCTTTCGAGACAAATACATTTTCGAATATAATAGACTTCGTTGAGTTGTATTTGAACAGCTGAGACACAAATTAAAAGCAAATTTGCGTTGCTGCAAGTCAATCACACCTATCGGAAAGCATTGTGTATTAGGAGCCAGAGGATAGAAAAAATATGCAATTATGGCGAGTTATCGATTAAATACAATTTTCTGAAATCGATGCGTAACCTAGTTCAGGCGAATTAAAAATGCTCTCAAGGTAAGTAAAGATAAAACAGTTGTATGTCACCAAGTGGATAATTACTCCGAATGTTTAATTCATTATGAAAAAAAAAATGGCCAAATGCTTGTTCATCTTTTGTTTGGAATTCGAGGATAGAAACCTTTGCCCCAAGAACTACGCCCTTCGTGCGTATGTAACAGTGACGGCAAAATGGAATATGCTGGCGTTATACTATATCTGAGCTATGGTTTCTGTGGAAAATTATAATTCCTATACCAAAACAAAACAACAACAACAACAGCAACATTCATCAAAGGTGAACTACGTGAACAAGATCAAATAGGGACAATCCGTTTTGAATTACGACTTCTATAAATATTCATTATTCAAATTTTAATATTTAATTTTTAATATTCCCTTTTCAGGGAAGGTAGATACTTTCTTTGTGACAAATCGTTCATGAAATTGCAAATTAGTCTTTGACATACATTTCTGTCGGTGATGATGATGATTATGATGACTTTTTAAACTGTAGTTGTGATTTTTAAAGGCCATTTCATCTATGAAAATAACTTGACAATATTGCCCAGAGAAAATAAAAAAGAAGGTATCACTTTGGAGAGAATATTTCATAATTTATTATTATTATTATTATTATTATTATTATTATTATTATTATTATTTCTCTCTTTCCAATCGTTCCTATTTTTTCCTGTTGTTGTTTTGTTGTCCTTCTTTTTTTGGTCTTTTTTCTACACTAATGAACTTCAACTTTGCCAAACAAAAGGATACACAAGAATTAAAATATACAAAATATCTACAAATAAATGGAGACACAAGAATTCAAGTATACAAAATATCTACAAATAAAAGGAGACACAAGAATTCAAGTATACAAAATATCTGCAAATAAAAGGAGACACAAGAATTCAAGTATACAAAATATCCTCAAATAAAAGGAGAATCATGTTCGGAAAGGGGTTTTTGACAGATATTTGGCCAAATTAGTTATATTATGTGTCTCGGTTGATTCTACTTTAAAATTGACTTAATGGCCGCATCTAACTTCAAGTTGAGTTTGAAACGCTTTCATACCAAAATCAAACGATTCAAAGAAGATAATTTAGTTCCAGTTAGATCAAATTTCCACGGAAAAGGATGCACATCATCTTTGTTGGTTGGTCAGCCTTTCCCAAAATATGTAATTATCATTATGATATTTTTCCAAAAATACGGTTTTCTGGAAATCACTTATTCTTCATGTAAGCAATTTTCTGCCATAATTTTTCTTACGGGACAATGAGCCTAAGATGATGGACATGATCTCAAGGGAGGTAATTAGAAAGGCGTATGTCGTTATCTGAAAATTATACTACACTAGTCGATTCTTAAAAAATGGGGGGGGGGGGGGACTGAAGCATGGATGGTGGTGGTTTTCTTTAAAGATACCTACTTGTCTTAAAAATATTTACTTCATGAAAACGATCATGGAACTTTGTTGTGTTTGTGACGAAACAATTTTATCTTTTTATGACACTCATGTCACACCCCTTCCTCCCATTTATTTCTTTCTTTAGTTCTTCATTCTGTTTTCTTTCCCATTTCTTCCTTCTTCTTCTTCTCAATACTTGTACATAGTTATGCCAATGTACCTATACTTCAGCCGAAAAATGCAATGTCACTTCTACAAAATGCAAATCTTTTTGCATTAAAATAATATTTTCTAATTATTTTTTGTTTCGTTATCACATAACAGCACCCTTGTCATGTGTCTTCACTTTTCACTGCGTAGGTCTAAATCGTCCAAAATTGTATCGTTCTATAACAAATAAAGTACCAATTCTCTGTATGTCATCAATTATTATGCATAAGTGAACTGTAAGGATCCATTTAAATTTGTAATTCCGCACGGCAACCAAATTAGTTTCATTTTTGTTATTCACTGTCTATGATCCTCGCAGTGGGGACATCACCGATGTGCGCTCAGAATCACTTGACTATAGTTCATTCTGTAAATAATTTTACATCTTTGAATAGATAACAGAAATGTCTGGTCATCATTTAAAATTACTAACAAGGCGTGAAATAATACATAATTGTAGACTTCATCATAGTGTCAAGGTAATGACTGGTTGACGGTTGATAAGAGGTGCCAGTCAAGTCCAGACTAGATGTCAACTCGTGTTCAGTACCTGAAGTGTCGCGGTAATCCTTTCCTTGAGATAACGGAGTACCCATTAGGCACGCACAAATACATTTTAAACGAGGTACGATACGGTGTGAAAGTGACATAATCTGATGAAATCAATCATTGTACTGAAGCATCCATTGGTTCAAACAGAACCAACATAATGCACTGTAATGACTTTTATGAGAGCTTTATATCTTTAAATAAATGCATTTCATTCAAATGTTGATGGGTATAATTTCTCCTAATTAACAGTAATATACTAGTACATTTAGACATTTAAACTTATTAAATGGCATACTGATTCATAACTCTGTTGTGGTTTTGGATGTAGATTATTTGAAAACAGACTCAGTAATTTTTGAAGGGCTTTGGTTTCTTGGGGAAAAATGTTTTTTTCATAGTATTTAAGCTTTAAGTGTGTTTAGGACAGACAAATTGATGCTACTCAACAATTACTCTTTGGTTATAGTGTGAAATGTCGTACCTCATGGACATTTTTTGAAGTTTGTATGGTTCACAAGAATTGAACATCCTTCACTTTCATCCTAATGTTAATACAGTATCAACAGTGACAGGTAAGACTGCATCTATAACAACAACTGCGAGTAACAGTTCAAAAATGTAAAATGCGTGTACTCTTCATTTTACCAATATAAAAGTCTGTCATAGTTTGCCACAATCCTTTTCTTAACTTTATTCACTTGTACGTAATTGGTAATAGTCACGGTAATAGTCACGCTGTTAAATGATCTAAGATGTATGGAATAACCAGTACTTTTAGATCATGTATATCACGTAGCTTACTGCAACAACGTCCACAGTAACCTACTAATTGCTTTCTCGGGCCGCAGTGGCTGACAGCGTGAATCACAATCAGTGGGTTGCAGGTTCGAATCCTGCGTAGATAAACCGGGGTCGGATTCCATGGTGTGTCTCTGGGAAAAGCACTTCACTTTCATTGCCTTGGTACAAAATAGTTTTTGGTGATATGCCGTTAAACACCAATCAATTAGTCAATCATTCTTCGTCCTCCTGTACCGTTTTGTTTTAAAGAATGCAAAGATACTTATTTTCAATGGTAAAAATGGGACTTTTCACCTGGAATCTTTCTGATTAAATTATTCAGTCAAACGCTAAGGAAATCTGAAGAGATCATATAAAAGGGAGGAAGTGTTGACTGACTGGGAGGACACTAACAGACAATCCATCGAGGACACTGAGCCGAGGTAGCTCTGTTGGTAGAGCGTTGGTCTCTTAATACAAGGGTCGCGGGTTCAATAACCCCCCCCCCCCAGGCCAGCCCTGGTTGGCTGTCTCTGTGTATCTTTGCGAAAGTCACTTAGCTCCCATTTCCTCAGCATTATATAGCCAATAATGTGTTAAAAGTGCCGTTAAAAAGTGACTTTGTAACACTTACTTCTGAATATAATTGTAAAAGTCTGCCGAATCTTCAAATTTATTATATGGATTTTAGGCAAATATTGATATTAAGGGAATGTTAGGCTGTGTACACGGTTCTAGCGTCGGCGACATATTAGCATGTATTGCAGTGCCAATGTATGTATGTATGTATGTATGTATGTATGTATGTATGTATGTATGTATGTATGTATGTATGTATGTATGTATGTATGTATGTATGTATGTGTGTGTGTATGTTTGAATGTATGTATGTATGTATGTATGTATGTATGTATGTAATGTATGTATGTATGTATGTATGTATGTATGTATGTATGTATGTATGTATGTATGTGTATGTGTATGTGTGTATGTATGTTTGTATGTATGTATGTATGTATGTATGTATGTATGTATGTATGTATGTATGTGTGTGTATGTATATATGTATGTATGTATGTATGTATGTATGTATGTATGTATGTATGTATGTAATGCAAATGTAGAAGTGTAATGAGTATCCATTCCACACAGTTCCTAGATTTGTAATAATGCAAATGTAGAAGTGTAATGAGTATGCATTCCACACAGTTCCTGGATTTGTAATAATGCAAATGTAGAAGTGTAATGAGTATGCATTCCACACAGTTCCTGGATTTGTAATAATGCAAATGTAGAAGTGTAATGAGTATGCATTCCACACAGTTCCTGGATTTGTAATAATGCAAATGTAGAAGTGTAATGAGTATGCATTCCACACAGTTCCTGGATTTGTAATAATGCAAATGTAGAAGTGTAATGAGTATGCATTCCACACAGTTCCTGGATTTGTAATAATGCAAATGTAGAAGTGTAATGAGTATGCATTCCACACAGTTCCTGGATTTGTAATAATGCAAATGTAGAAGTGTAATGAGTATGCATTCCACACAGTTCCTGGATTTGTAATAATGCAAATGTAGAAGTGTAATGAGTATGCATTCCACACAGTTCCTAGATTTGTAATAATGCAAATGTAGAAGTGTAATGAGTATGCATTCCACACAGTTCCTGGATTTGTAATAATGCAAATGTAGAAGTGTGATGAGTATGCATTCCACACAGTTCCTAGATTTGTAATAATGCAAATGTAGAAGTGTGATGAGTATGCATTCCACACAGTTCCTAGATTTGTAATAATGCAAATGTAGAAGTGTGATGAGTATGCATTCCACACAGTTCCTAGATTTGTAATAATGCAAATGTAGAAGTGTAATGAGTTTGCATTCCACACAGTTCCTGGATTTGTAATAATGCAAATGTAGAAGTGTAATGAGTATGAATTCCACACAGTTCCTGGATTTGTAATAATGCAAATGTAGAAGTGTAATGAGTATGCATTCCGCACAGTTCCTAGATTTGTAATAATGCAAATGTAGAAGTGTAATGAGTATGAATTCCACACAGTTCCTGGATTTGTAATAATGCAAATGTAGGAGTGTAATGAGTATGAATTCCACACAGTTCCTGGATTTGTAATAATGCAAATGTAGAAGTGTAATGAGTATGCATTCCACACAGTTCCTGGATTTGTAATAATGCAAATGTAGAAGTGTAATGAGTATGAATTCCACACAGTTCCTGGATTTGTAATAATGCAAATGTAGAAGTGTAATGAGTATGCATTCCACACAGTTCCTAGATTTGTAATAATGCAAATGTAGAAGTGTAATGAGTATGCATTCCACACAGTTCCTAGATTTGTAATAATGCAAATGTAGAAGTGTAATGAGTATGCATTCCACACAGTCCCTAGATTTGTAATAATGCAAATGTAGAAGTGTAATGAGTATGCATTCCACACAGTCCCTAGATTTGTAATAATGCAAATGTAGAAGTGTAATGAGTATGCATTCCACACAGTTCCTAGATTTGTAATAATGCAAATGTAGAAGTGTAATGAGTATGCATTCCACACAGTTCCTAGATTTGTAATAATGCAAATGTAGAAGTGTAATGAGTATGCATTCCACACAGTTCCTAGATTTGTAATAATGCAAATGTAGAAGTGTAATGAGTATGCATTCCACACAGTTCCTAAATTTGTAATAATGCAAATGTAGAAGTGTAATGAGTATGCATTCCACACAGTTCCTAGATTTGTAATAATGCAAATGTAGAAGTGTAATGAGTATGCATTCCACACAGTTCCTAGATTTGTAATAATGCAAATGTAGAAGTGTAATGAGTATGCATTCCACACAGTTCCTAGATTTGTAATAATGCAAATGTAGAAGTGTAATGAGTATGCATTCCACACAGTTCCTAGATTTGTAATAATGCAAATGTAGAAGTGTAATGAGTATGCATTCCACACAGTTCCTAGATTTGTAATAATGCAAATGTAGAAGTGTAATGAGTATGCATTCCACACAGTTCCTAGATTTGTAATAATGCAAATGTAGAAGTGTAATGAGTATGCATTCCACACAGTTCCTAGATTTGTAATAATGCAAATGTAGAAGTGTAATGAGTATGCATTCCACACAGTTCCTGGATTTGTAATAATGCAAATGTAGAAGTGTAATGAGTATGCATTCCACACAGTTCCTGGATTTGTAATAATGCAAATGTAGAAGTGTAATGAGTATGCATTCCACACAGTTCCTAGATTTGTAATAATGCAAATGTAGAAGTGTAATGAGTATGCATTCCACACAGTTCCTAGATTTGTAATAATGCAAATGTAGAAGTGTAATGAGTATGCATTCCACACAGTTCCTGGATTTGTAATAATGCAAATGTAGAAGTGTAATGAGTATGCATTCCACACAGTTCCTGGATTTGTAATAATGCAAATGTAGAAGTGTAATGAGTATGCATTCCACACAGTTCCTGGATTTGTAATAATGCAAATGTAGAAGTGTAATGAGTATGAATTCCACATAGTTCCTGGATTTGTAATAATGCAAATGTAGAAGTGTAATGAGTATGCATTCCACACAGTTCCTAGATTTGTAATAATGCAAATGTAGAAGTGTAATGAGTATGCATTCCACACAGTTCCTAGATTTGTAATAATGCAAATGTAGAAGTGTAATGAGTATGCATTCCACACAGTTCCTGGATTTGTAATAATGCAAATGTAGAAGTGTAATGAGCATGCATTCCACACAGTTCCTGGATTTGTAATAATGCAAATGTAGAAGTGTAATGAGCATGCATTCCACACAGTTCCTGGATTTGTAATAATGCAAATGTAGAAGTGTAATGAGCATGCATTCCACACAGTTCCTTGATTTGTAATAATGCAAATGTAGAAGTGTAATGAGTATGCATTCCACACAGTTCCTAGATTTGTAATAATGCAAATGTAGAAGTGTAATGAGTATGCATTCCACACAGTTCCTGGATTTGTAATAATGCAAATGTAGAAGTGTAATAAGTATGCATTCCACACAGTTCCTGGATTTGTAATAATGCAAATGTAGAAGTGTAATGAGTATGCATTCCACACAGTTCCTAGATTTGTAATAATGCAAATGTAGAAGTGTAATGAGTATGCATTCCACACAGTTCCTAGATTTGTAATAATGCAAATGTAGAAGTGTAATGAGTATGCATTCCACACAGTTTCTAGATTTGTAATAATGCAAATGTAGAAGTGTAATGAGTATGCATTCCACACAGTTCCTAGATTTGTAATAATGTAATAATGCAAATGTAGAAGTGTAATGAGTATGCATTCCGCACAGTTCCTAGATTTGTAATAATGTAAATGTAGAAGTGTAATGGGTATGCATTCCGCACAGTTCCTGGATTTGTAATAATGCAAATGTAGAAGTGTAATGAGTATGCATTCCGCACAGTTCCTAGATTTGTAATAATGCAAATGTAGAAGTGTAATGAGTATGCATTCCGCACAGTTCCTAGATTTGTAATAATGCAAATGTAGAAGTGTAATGAGTATGCATTCCACACAGTTCCTAGATTTGTAATAATGCAAATGTAGAAGTGTAATGAGTATGCATTCCGCACAGTTCCTAGATTTGTAATAATGTAAATGTAGAAGTGTAATGAGTATGCATTCCGCACAGTTCCTAGATTTGTAATAATGCAAATGTAGAAGTGTAATGAGTATGCATTCCACACAGTTCCTAGGTTTGTAATAATGTAAATGTAGAAGTGTAATGAGTATGCATTCCACACAGTTCCTAGATTTGTAATAATGTAAATGTAGAAGTGTAATGAGTATGCATTCCACACAGTTCCTAGATTTGTGTGGCACGATCCAATTCTATCTATATTATAATGTTTAATATGTACTTGCCATGTACAATTGGCTTCATGCAATAAACATTATACTATATATATATATATATATATATATATATATATATATATATATATATATATATATATATATCTGCTGTGTGTGTCAGTGTCTATGCTATGTTAATATTTATAACAGCTTAAAATTTTCAAAATATTTATCTCTTGTTTTCAGGGTTGGTATGTATGGTGATCAAGAAATCTTCCTCAGTGAGATGGAATTACGTTCCTATTTCGTAAATACATGTTGTATACATTTGTCATAATATCAAAAACATTCATCTTCAGGCCCGCCGACAAAAATTTTGGGTCCCTGTGCAGAGCAGTCATGGGCCCCAAAACTAGTTTAAATTTTTGCATAAAAAAAACTTTGTACAGTTTTGCATATAAAACCTGTAGTAGTCTACCATAACTTAGACTCTTGCAAGGAACAAATTTTAATATTTACTGCAAAGATTGATTCTGTTTATAACTGAGCTGACGGCGGTCCTATCAAAATCACCAGGCCCCTGGGCAATTGCACCCCCACCCCCCCTTCTCAGCGGGCCCGTTCATCTTTACATGTCTAAAGACTTCTATCAGCAAAACGTTATAAGCAATTGTCTCTCGCATGTGTTTATCTACGGCTGATCCAACATCTAAAAAAAATATCACAATATATATGCCACATGTAAATGTGGTCCATCTGGAATTTAAAGTTACGGTAACACCGATTCAGTTGCTGCATTCGTAGTTTATATCTATATGAATGTACGTCATGTAACGCTTTGTGACATTTAAGAATTGAATATTTATTGTTTTTACGTTCATTGAAAAAACGCTGTGCTTCGCGGATCATACATAAGTTTGCACAGCGTTTTTTCGATTCATACTTCAATGAAAGTAAAAAAATTAACTGGTCAATCCTTATAATTAAATTTTACATCTAGTAAAGACAAAATAATTACAATTCTTTTAAAAAGTATATTAAATAGATAATTCTAACCTTGTCTATGCGTGCATGAATACATGCAAAATAGCAATTAGTAGCCGTAATTTGCATACAGCCAATCAGAATACAGCAACCTGTTCTCGACAGTATGGCACAAACTGACCCTTGGTCATTATATGTGCTGCCTCCATTGGACTATATAGTCCTAATACCCAAAGTGAAATTCATGGTGTAAAAATATTAAACTACAACATTAATTTCCATTTGTTTAATTACTTTTACCCTTATTTCCCGATGTCAAAATTAGGGAGTGGCGCCGACTTGTTAGCAAGTGTATAACATTCACTATTAAATGAAAAAGGTTTTATTACTTAGCTTTTGCAATATTGTCTATAGTTTACTGGAAATGACAAATATGTCTATTTAACAAGATCTTTTTTTCAGAGAGAGAGAGAGAGAGAGAGAGCGAGAGAGAGAGAGAGAGAGAGAGAGAGAGTGAGTCACCATTGTTGATAGACCTCATCAATGCCCGACGTGATCAAAAGGCTCAAAATTAAATCAATTCGGGTTGACAAAAGCTGATAGCTAATCTCTTTTTTTAAAGCTTAAGTGGATGGGGTGGGGGTGTAGAGGGCTGCTTGTGATTACTATCAACGAAGAATAGTTTCTCAAGAAAAAACGAAGCAGTTGTTGTTTATGCTGTTTCAAACAAAATATCCTCGATGAATGACAAATTAAAAGGCCGCATACAATTTCGACCTATGTATTTTTGATAGACATTATCTATGGAAATATGCGTTTGTGTGTATGTAACCGTGTTTGTGTGTGTGTGAGAGAGAGAGAGAGAGAGAGAGAGAGAGAGAGAGATTGCAAGGCTACACACTAGAAAATAGCATGACTTGTGTTACGACCCTATGGTATGAACAAACGTAACAAAAAAGTGAAACCAACAATGTTTGTAAAATCAAACAAAGAATTTATTCTAATAATTAACGTGAAAATAAAAATACACTTACAGTATCGGGTATTAAAATCCAAATAATCCAACAATTATTAGTGTCCTAATCACAAGTCCTGTATATATAGAAACTATCAAATGTTCCAAATGAATGAATGTTCCAAGTTAATGAATGTTCAAAATGAATCTTCGTAATGAACGAATGTTCCGAATGAAAGATTGTTCCGAATGAATGAGTCTGTAATGTTCCGATGTACCAACGATAATGTAATCCAGATCATCTTTAAGAATGTTCACATGCATAAGAGAAAGTCCTAAATATAACTCCAAATGTTAGTGAGTACTCCAGATAGCTCTGATGATTGATCCAATAAATAATTCCTTTGGAATTATTTATACAGCAATACAGCATTACAGCATTACAGGGTTACAAGATTCCAGCACGGCTATTATTTCAAACATCTGATGTTTCCCTGCTGATCGTAAAAACAGATCTTTTCAACTCAAGATTTAAAATAAAATGAATATAATTCGTATATTCAGGTCTTTTATACATTTTGCAAATGGCACATTTCACAACAGGAAACGTGTCATATTTCGACCCAGAATGCAATACTAAATGCGTCTTTCAATGGAAAAGTACTATAAGAGTGGTAAACAGCTCTGAAGTTGAACAAAAGGTCAGTAAACATGTTGTTTATTTGACTAAAGTACAACTTAACCAATCTTAAATGTGACTCACTATTTAACACAATTTAAAAGTACAGTCATAGGCCAAAAGTTTAGGCACATTATAGATTCCATACACATAATTCAATAACACTTGACTTACGTTTTTTAAATCTGGTCTAGAAGTCATCAATTCGATTTGCCCATTTTAATTTTTACTTGTCTGCTGTATCAGGATCTATCGCTATTAAATTCCTT
The DNA here is from genome assembly GCA_029931535.1 of Margaritifera margaritifera. Taxonomy (NCBI): domain Eukaryota; kingdom Metazoa; phylum Mollusca; class Bivalvia; order Unionida; family Margaritiferidae; genus Margaritifera; species Margaritifera margaritifera. Next base: position 62,559 of record JAQPZY010000975.1, on the reverse strand, counting down.
TGAGAAACACGTTTACCCTCTCTATAAATCCCAACACTAGCTCAAGTTTCAGCTGGGTTTCCCCCCCCCCCACCACCACTGTTTTCTACGACAGTCAAGGACAGCTTCACTGTTTTCATGGATGAATAAGTTAAAATCATAACGATTGAAATATACAACGAGTTATCTATTTAAATTGGAATTACAACCGAAGAAAATGCTAACTTCTTTCACTTTTTCTTTTAGGCTCTAATTTCATTAAAAACATGAAAATACTACAATACGCCTAATCCAGACAGCCATAGCACGTCTGTCTAATCAGAGGCGAAATCAACTTTTCAGTCCCACCCGAATAATCGACTCGTCTTGGTCTTATATGAAACAATGTTACAAAGTATATGTCAGAACGTAACTTGGACGAACGTTTGGAATGTTAGGGCCCACGACTGACCCTCTCTCTCTCTCTCTCTCTCTCTCTCTCTCTCTCTCTCTCTCTCTCTCTCTCTCTTCGCCGATTATCTGCATTCTTGATCGATCCAATTTTTAGCTTTATCTTTTCAGAGTGTTATAAAGTCGAATTTTGTTGTTGTTTATTTTTTTCATTCACAGCTTTATTTTATATACATGATACGATCACATTACCCTCGTTGTTTATGTAAACCAACATTACGTCAATGCAGCTTGCAAATATTTTACAAAGATTAAATTACGATGCGAATGTGGAAAAAAGTAGTACCAGTGTGCGGGGCTAATTTTTTTTTTTTTTTTTTTTTTTTTTTTTTGTCCTATTTTTTTTTTCTCGGTTCATACAGGTATAAACCCAAATAAATTCAAAAGGGCCTGGCCAATCAGATTGCTGGAAATCATAATGACGAAAGAAAAATGTAATTATATATTATTCATATGTTTGTAATAACTCTGATTTCTGTATTGTTTTCTTTTTGTTTTTTTTTTGGGGGGGGGTATTATTATATTTTTGTAAAAATCCAATTCCAAGATGAAGGCTAAAAAAAGAACTGAGTTTTTAAAATATAGTAGTGTAATAAATGTAGTTTTAATTTGAATAATAAAACGAAATCCTCCCATTCCCCTCAGTGACAAGTAACTTTTCCAGCAGAACGAATCATGTGTATAATTAAAAATAATTCCACGATCAGTAGTATAAGGGGGATATGTAAGCTCTAAAGTGAATATAACATTACGTTTGAGGCACAATATACTTTAATGGGAATTAAAAGATAGCGTTTAGGTCGAAATGGTGTCCACGGGAATTTAACATTACCTTTGTGTCGCTATTCGGCGTATTGGAATTTAGACTTACGTTAGGGACACTATGGGGCCCTCTGGAAATTTAACATTACAGATGTGTTACTATGGGAGTCTATGGGAATTTAACATTAGAGTGTGGATCTGTATCTCTCTCACTCTCTCTTGGTAGCAATAACAATATAAATAATATCAATACAGCAAAATGAGACTAAGTGCATTCTTTGTTTATGACAAAATTGATATAACGTTACATTTGCGTTCCTGGAATAATGACAGACTTGTTATTCTGTTTATAAATATAGAATCGGAATTTCCAGAGTAGTTTCTAAGTTCTAAAAAGACACTCTAAATATAGAATCATGCCTCGAAATTTCCACCGTTTTCCCAGCTCAATAATAGTGTGGTTGTCTGTCAATAAATGCATTTGTCCAACTTTCCATCATGTTACATTCCCATAGAGGAACATACTGTACATTTGGAGTAAAGTGCCTTGCCTAGATACACACAATGATGGTCGACCCGGCCTGGTCAAGGCAGGATTTAAACCAGCACCCTTCTGATCACGAGTCCGATTCCCTAACCAGTGAGCCACCGCTGCTCTTTTGAACAATAAAATTGAAATGTCGAAGATTCTGGCCTGTCGTTTCCTTAAATTAGTGAGGTTATTCCTAAGAAGAACCGACGACAAGGTACAATAAACACACATTAGCCTACTCCATTCCTTAGATTTTGTGAGGTTATTCCCAAGAAAAAAAACCGACGACAAGGTACAATAAACACACACTAGCTAACACCATTCCCCGTGCTTTGAATAGGGTGGGGTGGTGGAATAGTTGGGGTGGGGGAGTAGCATAAGAGTAATTATTAAATTCTGAAAAAGTATAAATAAATATACTATAACTTATTTACATGAGGGAAAACGAAAACATTAATTTAAATCGAGTACCTTGCAATGCCATGAATCTGAAGTAAAGTTGGAGTATTTTATACTGAGCATTAAAACCGCATATATAGAGAAAACAACTTGCAAAACCCGCGGTTCAAGTGACTAATCAATTTTCTATTACAACCTTTTCCAAACACTTATTAATGTAGCAATTACTTTACTTTAATTTAAGCAAGATTGAAGAACGATCCACGTGTTGTGTACGCCTAATTTAAATATTCTTAGCAAAGGTTTTAGTTACATGACTTCATTCCTCAAGTAGCAAATCATTAGCGGCACGCAATTAATTAAATGATGCATGCATGTTTCATCACTGTACTGCAAAATGTAATAAAGTAAAGAAATATGAGTACAACATTAAAAGATCTCCCTCTCGATCTCTCCATACCCTACCACCAGCACAACACACCCGGTAGCCGGTAGTATTATATAGTTCAATTTAGCGGAACACTTTAAAATTGAATCCTGCTCCAAATTCTGGCAGGTCTCTATCAGCCTTCGTCTTTAGATAACCAGATCTCTATGGTAACCGTGCCCTTTCCCATCAACTTCATGGAGCTTGACATCCCAGAACTGGTCGCATCACAGACGGATATTGTTAGCGTTATCTGGGCCGGATAATTGCAGAATTTCTACACCGATTCCATCAAGAGATTTTAAATAGAGCGTCAACCCAAGTGACTACTGTCAAGGGACTCAAGTACATCAAAGGCTAATTTTCTTTTCAACAACAAACAAACTGCTCGTCACTTAATTTGGATACTAAAAAATATTGACAGACATCCAGTTCACGCGATATTTAAATATATTTACGCCGAGACTAAGATAACACAATGACTAATGAGAATCTTGTTTGTATCCAGTTTCAAAACTAAGAGTTGGTTTGGTTTTGTGGGGTTTAACGCCATTGTTCAGCACAGGGTATGCTATACATGGCGGCCATTATATTTGGTGGAGGAAGAACCCGGGAAGAAAAAAAATGAGAAAGTATATTGACAAAAGTCACAACTAATTCAAACCATGATGCCGAGGATTTTGTTAAAATAAAACAAAGATCAAGAAAGAAAATGTTCAATGTTTGTCGATTATATCTGATCAGCTTTATCGCGACATTCAAAATACAAAACTGTGTGTGCTGGTGGTGGGTATTAATACTAAACCAAGTAATACAGATCTATAACTCGAACATTGTTCCAAACAAATACACGAGGATCATTAATTTCCTGTACTCAGCATGAAATATTTCTGGTGGATTTTTTTGTTAAAATATCGCTTTGTATTTCTGCACATGGTGGGTATTTTGTGCGAATTCGGCATCTTGTTCCTAGATTCCAAATACACTCAAAGGATCAGATTTTACTGATTTATGTAATGATTTACAAATGACACAGTATAACTATTTTCATCGCCTCCTTCTGGCAATTCAAAAGTGAACAAGAGAGTAAATAAATAAATAAATAAATAAATAAATATAAATGGTGAATATGGATGGATGTTTAAAATTAAATTGGTACTCCATATTTCATTAAACCGAATATTCCAAAACGTATAGAGTATATGCAATGCTACTCATTTTGTTCTTTTCTTAATAACTCAAGAACACTGTTTCGCACGTTTATGTATGTACCCGTATTAAAAGCGTCCCTTATATCTACGCAAAAGAGAGAGCTTAGCAAACGTAAAAATAAAAAACAAAAAACAGTGGACAAAAGGCAAGCTATAATTTATTTTGCAATTTTGTCACATGAGTAGACAAACCGTGACGAAGTATTCAGTCAATCTGAGTGTTCCAAATGAGTAGACAAGCCGTGACGAAGTATTCAGTCAATCTGAGTGTTCCAAATGAGTAGACAAGCCGTGACGAAGTATTCAGTCAATCTGAGTGTTCCAAATGAGAATTAGAGTTGCCGGAAGGAAGCTGGTATTATGTCATCGCTATGATATTTTTTTAAACTATATTTATCATAATTGCTCATTGTTCGCATTGTAATCTTATAAACAGATGATCGATGTTGCTAGGAAGAGAGAGAGAGACAGACAGACGGACGAACAGGTAGAGAGACGAATACATGAGCATATTATACCTTTTGTATCTTTGAGAACTTTTATTTCGATATGCACTGTTTGTGGGACATGTATGTACAGCCGAAGTTTTGCCTGTTCGCACGGTTGTGCAAAATAATTAATTAAAAAATACGAAGAAAAAAATCTTAACAAACGAAAACTGACCCATACACTAATTATTTTAACGTATAGATTGCATTTTGAACGGCATGATACTGTGTAAATGGAATGCAAAAATAAAGAAAAAAGTAATTTCACTCAACTCTCTCTGCTGACATCATCTTTTGTGTAGGCTTCCATTGACTACAATACAGCTAGTTAATGAGATTTCTCAAATAAGTCACGTGATACAGAGTAAAATTAACAAAACAAAACTTTTAGATAGTGCATATGAATGAAAATTTTACGCAGTGATATTAAGATTTAGGATTTGGTAAAACCCACCTGTGGTCGATTTGCTTGGGAAGATGAAACAACCAAAGTATAAAAAAAAACCACAGCGATCGTCATTACTAAACCGAGTAAATCAGAAGTGCATACTATTTGCAAATTTAGTTGATTATGATCTAGACAGGAATAATATGAATAGCAACAACAACTAAAAAAAACGACTTCGTATGTTTTGAAATAAGAAAAGTATTACTTTCTCACATTGTTGCAGTCAGAGACTTTTTCGTTCCGTATACAAGTAACCAATTCCATCCATAAACATAATTTTTAACTGAATGTTGATGTTAGATGTCAAGCGGAATGTAAAACTCATTGTTTGGATTTCATACGAAATAAGGACATGACACACACACTCTCGCTCTCTCTCTCTCTCTCTCTCTCTCTCTCTCTCTCTCTCTCTCTCTCTCTCTCTCTCTCTTTCTCTCTCTCTCTGCATTTTGGTACCTTCCTACTTCACAACGTAAACGAGTAAAGACGAACGATACGTCTGTATGAAAGGTAAGTCTTTCCCCTCACGATAAAGTCGACTACCATATTTCGCTACAGAGTTCCTATGGAAAGTCAGTGACATAGCAATTTTCTCAAATAATGTTAATCAGCTATTCTTTATCTCACTAAGCCATGGTATTTGGACAAAATTCTAATTGTAAATCTTTAAACATTGCGTTTTAAATGCGTCACCCCGGTGTAAAAATCTGCAAAAGAATACAATTCTGGTAATTTGTAAAATATTAATAACTACATGTATAATTATCACATTTCCCATTTAAACAAACCAGAAACATTTTCTTTATACAATAAAACAAACTCTGTCCAAGAGGACCCATATCTACATAGGTTTTTTTATTTATTTATACATCTCTTACTTTCTCCGATTTTTCCTGGACCACTCATAGATGGCGTCACGATATCCTTTCAAATAGAAATAGGTGACATACTGATTTTTACCTGTTGCCATTCGTATCCAACTTACATGCAAAGTATCCTCCAAAAATTGTAATCCTGGTCTCAACAGTGTAATTTGCCCTAAAAATCATAAATGGACGTTTAAAAAAATATTAAAGAAGAAATCATGTATGAGATAATGCCGCACTAGAGAGGAAATCGATACCTCATTACCTCCCTCGGCAGTACACAATCAAATGGTTGGAGCTAAGTTCTATGTCTGACCGTGACTAATTGATCAGGCAAAGAACTGCTGTGTATCAATCACTACGTGATGAATGAAAGCATACACCCCTCATTTCTTACAAGTGAAGTGGAAGAAATATATCGCAACACCAGAATAATCATTCCCCACTCATTCATCATAAAAACGTCCGAGATACCGCAACACCGTCCATCTGTCTGTTATTCAAAACTCCTCCTACACCACTTCTTGGAAATTCACTAAACTTTGTATTTTACTTGTCTCTATGGTAATCCCATGCACGAGGATTATAGTTTCTAGCTCTCTACCCTGGGGTCGACGGGAGGAAACGGTCAAACGGTAAAATCTCTACCCTGGGGTCGCCGGGAGGAGACGGTCCGAGGGTAAAATGTCAGACATTTCAATTATAGTGACATTTTCGATCTTTTTAGACAAAAATTTAATTAATGCAGTTATGGTTACAGATTTTGTGTTATGACCCCTTGGTCGCATATCCAGAAGAAGGGATTGTGTATTGTACTGTTTAAAATTGGGCAATATGTGAAAATCGTGGGGAAATGCGACAAGAATTATAATCTGCAGATAAGCTCCTGGGCATGTCATTTTCACTTTGTTTTTAAAAAAAGTGAAATAAGACACATGTATGTCAGACTACCTGGCAAGTTCAATTACCGCGTGACATGAAAGAATCCATATTGTTAGAATTGACGGGTGTGCCGTAAACACCTTCGCGATAGAACGGTTCATTTACAATGTAAAGAAAAGCGACACCTAATCAGTGATGTAATTATGATGTCATGATAACAGTTTTGTGCATTAACAATAGATCGATCATTGTAGAACAATATTACATCGTCAAAGAATTTCCAAGCCCCGGGCTGATATGGCACAATATGCCCTTTCGTAGATACATATCGATTACTCTAGTACCCTTGACATTACAAATAACTGAATTAGACCCCGGAAGCAAAATTGTCACAGTGATGTTTCAATTAATCTATATTGTCGCATTTAGCTTTATACCATTCAATAAGCAAGAGTTACACAAAAGTCTCGTCACGGATTCTTGTTATGTGTATTTATAACATATTGTTTTAAAATTTCGAAAAAGAGAAGTTGACTTTTGCGATTCTCATTTTAAAAATAAAGCGTTTATATTGAATTAAAATTTGTTCTAAAATTGTATCTGCTTTTTCATTACTAGTTTCTCCTTAGGAAATTCTGGATTTTTTAACATGCGGGCAATTGTTCACTACTACTATAATAATGGTAACAACAACAACAATAATAATAACTGTTCATAAGAAGATAGTATAACGACATTCCCTACGAATATTTTAGGCATGTATGTGTTTCTGGAGAGATGTTGCAAAACAAACAATGAGCCCCTTGAAAAAAAAATCGATTTCAGACCTTGTTTTGTCAGACGTTCTCCGTGACGTTTAGAACTGGAACCATCCAAGTTTTTATTCTGTTGTTGCAAAATATATCAGGAGATAAGATTGTTATATTTCATATGTTTCCAGAGTATCCAGAGTATTTATACCAATTCCATTTTGGAATTAATATATGACCTCATTTGATGAACGATTCTATAAATAGGTCAATTTTTGCAGCCTTCACTATACTGATGAAGTATTATAAATTATTAAAGGAATAAAATGGTCAGTCATCACTTTTCCAACTGAAGAAAAAATTGTACCTAAGACAATGTGTTACCCACTAAGATTTAGTTTGGTTGTGTAATATTCCCCAACCTCCGGGCTGTTGGGGTGGTCAGATGTTTTTGTTGTTTCTTGGTGGGGGTGGGGGGTTACTGGTCCCCTTCAGGTGAATAGGTCACTATGTCCTTTTTAAGTTTATAAAAAAATAGGTTACTTAGATTTGTTAATTTGAAATTTTGACATTTCGGCAACTAAACTGGGCAAGCGTAATCACTCTTTCGCACTTTTTCGCAAAAGATGGCTACAGCCCTAGCAAGAAACACAATCTGCATATAGGTGTGTTATTTGAGTATTTGTAGGTTAAATTAAACATGCATACTACGATTGCATGCAAATCATCCGTGTGACGATGTGACACCGTTTAAAATTATAACTCATCTTGAAGCTCAGATCTTAACCCAAAAATACTCCATGACTCCCCTTAGTACTTAATGACTCCCCTTAGTACTTCATGAATCTCCTTAGTACTTAATGAATCCCCTTAGTACTTAATGAATCCCCGTACTACTTCGTGACTCCCCTTAGTACTTAATGAATCCCCTTACTACTTCATGACTCCCCTTTGTATTTAATTAATCCCCTTAGTACTTAATGAATCCCCTTAGTATTTCATGACTCCCCCTAGTACTTAAAGAATCCCCTTACTACTTCATGACTCCCCTTTGTACTTAATGAATCCCCTTAGTACTTCATAACTCCCTTTGTATTTAATTAATCCCCTTAGTACTTAATGAATACCCTTAGTATTTCATGACTCCCCTTAGTACTTAAAGAATCCCCTTACTACTTCATGACTCCCCTTAGTACTTAATGAATCCCTTAGTACTTCATGAATCTCTTTACTACTTCATGACTCCCCTTAGTACTTAATTAATCCCCTTAGTACTTCATGAATCTCCTTAGTACTTCATGACTCCCCTTAGTACTTAATGAATCCCCTTAGTATTTCATGAAACAATTAGTCATGTCAAAACAGTAATGCTCAAGACATGGCCAGCAGTTAAAAGAAGAAGATATGCAGGGGAGACAATAATTTCTTTGATACAAAAGATAATAGCAGCTTCGGAGAGGAAATCTTGTCTACTTATGAATGTTTATTTAAAAAAATAACATTGAAACAATTCATGTCCTCCGTCAAGACAAAAAATAAAGGGCGAAAATATATGTGTGAAGGTAATATTGCTCTCTCTCTCTCTCTCTCTCTCTCTCTCTCTCTCTCTCTCTCTCTCTCAGTAAAGCAAAAGTTTTTCTGATATCAGTGTAAAGTATGGTAAACACGAGTAATTTTCCCTCTTTACTCATCAAAGAACTCACGAGCCTGTTTAAAATGCAGAATTTGATGCGCGTTATTTTGAAACGGCTATGTCTATCTGATTTTGTGTTGTCTTTATTATAAAAGCATAGACCAAATAGCAATCTGATATTTACTTGAGTACTATTTTAATGACAAATTTGTCTTTGGTGAATAAGCTTTAAAATTGCGACTTTTCATGAAAACTATTTCTTTTCCTTTATTCGTACAGTAAATTCTGAATTTAAGACTCTAGTAAAAATGTTGTTATCTATTTTTGTGAGTTCATCTGCTGTTATGTCTGAGGACACAAATAAACAGCGATCCTGCATACTCATCAATTGAAATTTATTTCTTCCTTCCCTCCTTTCCTCAGTATTTTGTGATTTTCATTGTATGCATCTTTAGAGTTATTTAGTCAGAATTTAAGGATGAGTGTAAGATATTTTCAGCCGGTCTCCTGTCCAGGTAATAATACTGGTTTTAGGATTGTGCCCTTGTTCAGCGCCAAACCCATAATTTTGAAATATACCGATTTATTTCTGCATCTTTGATCGCAAAATGGCAAACATGAACGACATGGATTGGTACTGATTATTCTCACTTCTTACACCCAAACAAAACCCTAGTAATTAGGGATCGCTAGTTTCATCTCAGGTCTAGAATTAAGTGTTATTCGGATCGGATAAAATAGAAAATCAAGTGGAAAATTATCGATCCCATTACAATGACCAGCTTTTTATGTTGCCTGGCAAATTGCAAGGTATGTGGTCCTATTGAGGTACCAAACCGAGCTAAAGCTTTTCTCCCCTACAATTAATCGTGGACGGTAAGAGCCCTGGTTTTTTAGTTTTGTTTTCTGTTTTAACGGCACTTTTACCACATTATTGGCTACATCTTGCAAGGGAAATGGAAGCTAAATGCCATTCCCAAGGACACACCGAGGCAGCCCAGCCGGGCTGGCCTGGGCTGGTATGGAAAACGTGACTCTAAAATTACTAGTCTGACGCTCGATCAAATGAGTTACCGCGGCTCCCTCCCGGCTTTTGTAAATGAAAGCTGGTGTGAATGTAAACGCTCAAGCCTTAAATACGATATGATGATACCTGAAGAACACAAAGCAATAAGTTACATGTCCAAATAAATAAATACACAAATGTAGCGAAGGAAACTAATAAATAGTGACTTGTTTAAATTGCAAAAAATTCAGTAAATAAATAAGTAAATAAAATAAATTAAGATATAGGTAGCTACATTTATTTAAAAAAAAAAGATTAAAAGGAGATACGGTCTAAATCTACACCTGCGTCTGATTGAAAATGTTAGTTGTATGGCAAGGTTAATCTCGCGTAATTACTTTTCAACTGATTCTGAATCTGTGCATACGGGTATCATTAACTAATCTCGCGTGATTACTTTTCAACTGATTCTGAATCTGTGCATACGGGTATCATTAACTCCAACTTGAAAAAAATAAAAAATAAAAAAATAAAAATATTTAAATGGATGATACTCGTGCATACCTTAATCTGCTTGGCATAAGTTTCTATGTGACTTTCATTGACGAAGACTAACCCTGCATCCAGGAGTCCGTATGGTCCATACTGTGGTATGCCCCATAACTGTATTAACTGGACCAGTAAAATATCAGTTTTTCAATGTGTTACGACTCTATGGTCTCAGAAAAATGTAACAGAAAGAAAGTGAAACCAACAAATCAAGTAAAAAATTAACAAGCAATTTATTACTAGATAATTAAAATGAAAAATCAAAAAGTCACTTACAGTAATGTGTTTTGAAATCCTAATAATCTAATAAGAATGATTGTTCTAATCACAAGTCCTAAATATAGAATGTTCCGAATTCACGGCTGTGTCCTTGAATGTTATGATGTGCTAATGGTCTCCAAAGTCCTGATGTACTAGTAATCTTTGATGTGCTGATGTCAAAATGAAGTATTCCAAAATCTCTGAATAAGTTCACATAAATTCCAAAATCATCAATTAAAAATCCAAAATCCAAAAGTTTATGAGCACTGTTATAATCCAATGAATATTTAAAATAATTCCTCTCTTAGAATTTGGAATGAATTTTCACAACTGTAATAGCTCTTTACAAGACTGATGGTAATGTCAAAACTGAAAAAATGTCTACCAAACATGGTATATATAAAGATTGGTCACATGACAGAATGTTCTAGAACATGTATCATCTTAATGGAATTTTACTTGTAAACAACAATCAACCTTGACCTTCAAATTGAGAAAACATATTGATCAAACAACCTAATTCAAGGACACTAGTTAAACATGTTTTTCCTGATAAACATTAAGATCCAAGCAAACATCAAAGTGAAGAAACATTTACAATTTCCCAAAATACCTACAACACCATATAAACATCATACATAACAAATGATGGGAAGCTAATACAACTGACTGTTGGTAGGACTATGCCAAAGACATAGACAAACTTTACCGACTGCTGCAATAGACTGGTGGTAGGACTATGACAAACACGTAGGCAAACTGTATAGACTGGTGGTAGGACTATGACAAACACGTAGGCAAACTGTATAGACTGGTGGTAGGACTATGACAAAGACATAGGCAAACTGTACTGACTGCTGCAATAGACTGGTGGTAGGACTGTGACAAAGACATAGGCAAACTGTAGCGACTGCTGCAATAGACTGGTGGTAGGACTATGACAAAGACATAGGCAAACTGTAGCGACTGCTGCAATAGACTGGTGGTAGGACTGTGACAAAGACATAGGCAAACTGTAGCGACTGCTGCAATAGACTGGTGGTAGGACTATGACAAAGACATAGGCAAACTGTAGCGACTGCTGCAATAGACTGGTGGTAGGACTATGACAAAGACATAGGCAAACTGTAGCGACTGCTGCAATAGACTGGTGGTAGGACTATGACAAAGAAATAGGCAAACTGTACAGACTGCTGCAATAGTGATAACGAGTAACTGTAATAACTGACTTGACATCATACAATTTCTGAATCTAAAAGACAAAAGCTACAATTAGTGTTGAGTTAGATTTACTATAAATACAAAAAACCCACTACTTTTAAATAAAGTGTTAGAAATGGATAAGAAAAAACCCACATAAATCACAAAGCTTAAAAAAACACATAGAATCAAAATATTCTATTCTAAAAATACTTGTAGACATTTTTAAAAATGTACATGAACAATAACAATTGGGAAATATATAAAGCATTACTTGCAATACATAGGAATACATAGGCTATAGGCACAAACACACAAAGACACGCATAAAAATACACAGGAATACATAGGCTATAGGCACAGACACACACACAGACATAGGAATACATAGGCATTAATCACAAACACACACACAGACACATAAATATATAGGCTATAGCTACAGACACACACAGACAAGCATAAAATACACAGAAATACATAGGCTACAGTGATGGCGCGAGGGGTCGAGGCGCCTGGGGGGAAATGTTCTTTAGTGGCAACCTTACTGAGGCGCCCAGGAACAATGTTCTTTTGTGCGCCTCTTCTTCGCATGTCAGTTGCCAACCTCCAACCCCCCAACCCCCCATCTACGACCCGGTTACAGCTGCAAAAAATGAAAACAAAGCTCCCGACGGCGCCCCCTCGCTCAGCACCTGGGGGCAGTTGCCCCCCCCCCCCCCGACCGCCCTTCGCGCCGCCACTGATAAGCAATAGGCACAAACACACACACAGACACAGGAACACATAGGTTATAGGCATTAGCACACACAGACACGCATAAAATACACAGGAAAACATAGGTTATGGGCACAAACACACACAAACACATACAGGAATACATAGGCTATAATCACAAACACACACACAGAGGCACAGGAATATATGGGCTATAGATACAAACACACACAGGCACAGGAATATATAGGCCATAGATACAAACACACACACAGACACAGACACATGAATATATAGGCTACAGATACAAACACACACAGACACATGACTATATAGTCTATAATCACAAACACACACAGACACAGGAATATATAGGCCATAGATACAAACACACACACAGACACAGGAATATGTAGGCTACAGATACAAACACACACAGATACATGACTATATAGTCTATAATCACAAACACACACAGACACAGGAATATATAGGCTATAATCACAAACACACACACAGACACAGGAATATATAGGCTATAATCACAAACACACACACAGACACAGGAATATATAGGCTATAATCACAAACACACACACAGACACAGGAATATATAGGCTATAATCACAAACACATACAAAGACACAGGAATATATAGGCTATAATCACAAACACACACACAGACACAGGAATATATAGGCTATAATCACAAACACACACAGACACAGGAATATATAGGCTATAATCACAAACACACACACAGACACAGGAATATATAGGCTATAATCACAAACACACACACAGACACAGGAATATATAGACTATAATCACAAACACACACACAGACACAGGAATATATAGGCTATAATCACAAACACACACACCTTTCCTTGGTCTACAAATGTCAAAATTAAAATCTCCTTTAATCTTGCTCTCTTATTTTTGGTTGGATAGTAGAAGGATCATCACTTGTCATTGGTTTGTTCATAGGCATTTCTCTCATCGGTGTGTTTGATTTTAAGCATGACTTGCACCTGCATGCATAAATGAATTGTTTTACTATAATATGATCATCAATTCGAGTATGTGCATTTAATTTGAACATAATCCATCTGAACAAGACTTGTGTGCGCTGAAGTAGACCTACCTATAGATTGCCATAGACCTACCTATAGATTGCCGTAGACCTACCTATAGATTGCCATAGACTTACCTATAGATTGCCATATACCTGCCTATAGATTGCCCTATACCTACCTATAGATTGCCATAGACCTACCTATAGATTGCCATATACCTACCTATAGATTGCCATAGACCTACCTATAGATTGCCATAGACCTACCTATAGATTGCCAACTAAAACTATTCGATAGTACCATAGTACCTATTTTACAATATGGGTTGGAAATTTGGGGCATTGAAAATTGCAAAGTCATTGAGATAATTCATACAGGTTTTCTAAGTTGTGTTTTAAAATTTAAAATGAGTACCCCGTTAAACATGCTTTATGGGAAAACTGGAAGACAACCACTTACCCTTAAAGTGAAATTGAACGCCATCAAATATTGATGTAGACTAATTGATGGGAAACATTATAAATACGCTAAAGTCATATATTATATTACACTGGAAGATATCAAGGCACATACTAATACTTATCGATAGTTTGACTACGTAAAATCTGTTTTCAAAGAACGTGGATCCAGATACTAGCAATCGTTGCCTAATATTATACAATGGCTCATCAACAGTATGAAGAACAGACTAACGGACATATATCTTCAGGCATGGAACGCAAACAAAAATTCATCCAGCAAGGGAAACACCTATTTTTTTATATTTTTTTTTATTTTAAAAGAAACGTTCAGTTGGAAGATTATTTAATTTCTTTACCCAGAAACTTGTGCATTATTTATATAACTTTAGAACCTCAAACCACCGTTTACCAATTGAAACTGGCATATGGTCGAATATTCCAAGAAACGAAAGATTGTGTACATTATGCAACGAAAATGATTTAGGTGTCGAATTTCATTACATATTCAATTGTCCTTATTTCAAAACTGAAATTAACTCTACCTAAAAAGAAATATCATAGAAGGACAAATATATTACTTTTTATTGATTTGTTTATTTCACAAAGTATTGAGCTTTTAAAGCTATTTAAATTTATAAGTGTTATGATGTCGATATTTAATTGATAGTGGAATGTATATTTTTGTGTAAGTTGAATTCCACATATACGATTAATAATATTTTATGATCTTGTTTTATATAACACTTAGAATCTAATACATGAATGCTATGATAAATGTGCAAAATATGAAAAAATGACAAATGATGTTTAAAGCAACCATTTAACTTTATTGTCTAGAACACCTTATTTACTACACTGCTATGGTAACTACATCATTAGTCCCGCACAAAAAATGTGACATCAATGTTACACGCATGCTTATTTACTTTTGATTTACTTTGTACTCCTCATTTGTCACATTCGTGACCTGAGTGGAATAAACATTGTCATTGTCAGTTCCAGCAAAGTGAAATTAGAAGACAAACATCGAGTTACACACGGTCCGTCAAAAACTTGTCCAGATGAAGAGGTTACCTCGTCTTAAAGGCCACCATGAAGATCGTCCATAAGATAGCGCTTCTGATCAAAGATTTAAGTTTCTACACATGGTATCAATTTGAAGTGAGATGGACCTTATATAAATTAATTTCTGCTGATTGTAAAGATTTATAACAACAAAGGGTCTGAAATTATGTAATCCTTCATGGAATATAAATTTGTTTATATAAATTAATTTCTGCTGATTGTGAAGATTTACAACAGCAAAGGGTCTGAAATTATGTAATCCTTCATGGAATATAAATGTGTTTACCTTGAATTCATATCTTGTCTTCGTTTGAACAGCTGGTCCATCCCAGGTAAAAAATATTCATCTGGCATTGGAGTTAAATTAGTTCTGAAAAGAGTGGAGATAATCAAGAAAGAAATTTCACCAGAAGCAGTGTAACAGTGTGTTTCATATATGACACATTTTTCACTAAATAAACCGGCGCATAATTAGTCACTACAGAGACTTGCATCAATGTTCCCAAAGTGAATAAAATCTTAGACGAGCAAAAAAAAAAAAAAAAAAATCCAGATATGTTTTCGGAGTATGGTTTCAATCAATAAATTTAGATTTTCCTTACAAGCACATCAAATCGATGGCATACGAGATCTTGCGATGAAATAGCCTTTCTTAAGACTGACTCTAGCATACGATATCTTGCGATGAAATAGCCTTACTTAAGACTGACTCTAGCATACGAGATCTTGCGATGAAATAGCCTTACTTCAGACTGACTCTAGCATACGAGATCTTGCGATGAAATAGCCCTACTTAAGACTGACTCTAGCATACAAGATCTTGCGATGAAATAGCCTTACTTAAAACTGACTCTAGCATACGATATCTTGCGATTAAATAGCCTTATATAATGCTGACTCTAGCATACGAGATCTTGCGATAAAATAGCATTACTTAAGACTGACTGTAAACTCATTTATTTTATTTGAATGAACAAGCAAGAATGCATTAGCTTTGTTCATCCATCCATCAATTCATCAAAATATTATTTTATTTGAATGAACATGCAAGAATGCATTAGCTTTGTTCATCCATCCATCAATTCATCAAAATATTATTTTATTTGAATGAACATGCAAGAATGCATTAGCTTTGTTCATCCATCCATCAATTCATCAAAATATTATTTTATTTGAATGAACATGCAAGAATGCATTAGCTTTGTTCATCCATCCATCAATTCATCAAAATATTATTTTATTTGAATGAACAAGCAAGAATGCATTAGCTTTGTTCATCCATCCATCAATTCATCAAAATATTATTTTATTTGAATGAACATGCAAGAATGCATTAGCTTTGTTCATCCATCCATCAATTCATGAAAATATTATTTTATTTGAATGAACAAGCAAGAATGCATTAGCTTTGTTCATCCATCCATCAATTCATCAAAATATTATTTTATTTGAATGAACATGCAAGAATGCATTAGCTTTGTGCATCCATCCATCAATTCATCAAAATATTATTTTATTTGAATGAACATGCAAGAATGCATTAGCTTTGTTCATCCATCCATCAATTCATCAAAATATTATTTTATTTGAATGAACAAGCAAGAATGCATTAGCTTTGTTCATCCATCCATCAATTCATCAAAATATTATTTTATTTGAATGAACAAGCAAGAATGCATTAGCTTTGTTCATCCATCCATCAATTCATCAAAATATTATTTTATTTGAATGAACATGCAAGAATGCATTAGCTTTGTTCATCCATCCATCAATTCATCAAAATATTATTTTATTTGAATGAACAAGCAAGAATGCATTAGCTTTGTTCATCCATCCATCAATTCATCAAAATATTATTTTATTTGAATGAACAAGCAAGAATGCATTAGCTTTGTTCATCCATCTATCAATTCATCAAAATATTATTTTATTTGAATGAACAAGCAAGAATGCATTAGCTTTGTTCATCCATCCATCAATTCATCAAAATATTATTTTATTTGAATGAACAAGCAAGAATGCATTAGCTTTGTTCATCCATCTATCAATTCATCAAAATATTATTTTATTTGAATGAACAAGCAAGAATGCATTAGCTTTGTTCATCCATCCATCAATTCATCAAAATATTATTTTATTTGAATGAACAAGCAAGAATGCATTAGCTTTGTTCATCCATCCATCAATTCATCAAAATATTATTTTATTTGAATGAACAAGCAAGAATGCATTAGCTTTGTTCATCCATCCATCAATTCATCAAAATATTATTTTATTTGAATGAACAAGCAAGAATGCATTAGCTTTGTTCATCCATCCATCAATTCATCAAAATATTATTTTATTTGAATGAACAAGCAAGAATGCATTAGCTTTGTTCATCCATCCATCAATTCATCAAAATATTATTTTATTTGAATGAACAAGCAAGAATGCATTAGCTTTGTTCATCCATCCATCAATTCATCAAAATATTATTTTATTTGAATGAACATGCAAGAATGCATTAGCTTTGTTCATCCATCCATCAATTCATCAAAATATTATTTTATTTGAATGAACATGCAAGAATGCATTAGCTTTGTTCATCCATCCATCAATTCATCAAAATATTATTTTATTTGAATGAACAAGCAAGAATGCATTAGCTTTGTTCATCCATCCATCAATTCATCAAAATATTATTTTATTTGAATGAACATGCAAGAATGCATTAGCTTTGTTCATCCATCCATCAATTCATCAAAATATTATTTTATTTGAATGAACATGCAAGAATGCATTAGCTTTGTTCATCCATCCATCAATTCATCAAAATATTATTTTATTTGAATGAACATGCAAGAATGCATTAGCTTTGTTCATCCATCCATCAATTCATCAAAATATTATTTTATTTGAATGAACATGCAAGAATGCATTAGCTTTGTTCATCCATCCATCAATTCATCAAAATATTATTTTATTTGAATGAACATGCAAGAATGCATTAGCTTTGTTCATCCATCCATCAATTCATCAAAATATTATTTTATTTGAATGAACAAGCAAGAATGCATTAGCTTTGTTCATCCATCTATCAATTCATCAAAATATTATTTTATTTGAATGAACAAGCAAGAATGCATTAGCTTTGTTCATCCATCCATCAATTCATCAAAATATTATTTTATTTGAATGAACAAGCAAGAATGCATTAGCTTTGTTCATCCATCCATCAATTCATCAAAATATTATTTTATTTGAATGAACAAGCAAGAATGCATTAGCTTTGTTCATCCATCCATCAATTCATCAAAATATTATTTTATTTGAATGAACATGCAAGAATGCATTAGCTTTGTTCATCCATCCATCAATTCATCAAAATATTATTTTATTTGAATGAACAAGCAAGAATGCATTAGCTTTGTTCATCCATCCATCAATTCATCAAAATATTATTTTATTTGAATGAACATGCAAGAATGCATTAGCTTTGTTCATCCATCCATCAATTCATCAAAATATTATTTTATTTGAATGAACAAGCAAGAATGCATTAGCTTTGTTCATCCATCCATCAATTCATCAAAATATTATTTTATTTGAATGAACAAGCAAGAATGCATTAGCTTTGTTCATCCATCCATCAATTCATCAAAATATTATTTTATTTGAATGAACAAGCAAGAATGCATTAGCTTTGTTCATCCATCCATCAATTCATCAAAATATTATTTTATTTGAATGAACAAGCAAGAATGCATTAGCTTTGTTCATCCATCCATCAATTCATCAAAATATTATTTTATTTGAATGAACAAGCAAGAATGCATTAGCTTTGTTCATCCATCCATCAATTCATCAAAATATTATTTTATTTGAATGAACAAGCAAGAATGCATTAGCTTTGTTCATCCATCCATCAATTCATCAAAATATTATTTTATTTGAATGAACATGCAAGAATGCATTAGCTTTGTTCATCCATCCATCAATTCATCAAAATATTATTTTATTTGAATGAACAAGCAAGAATGCATTAGCTTTGTTCATCCATCCATCAATTCATCAAAATATTATTTTATTTGAATGAACAAGCAAGAATGCATTAGCTTTGTTCATCCATCCATCAATTCATCAAAATATTATTTTATTTGAATGAACAAGCAAGAATGCATTAGCTTTGTTCATCCATCCATCAATTCATCAAAATATTATTTTATTTGAATGAACAAGCAAGAATGCATTAGCTTTGTTCATCCATCCATCAATTCATCAAAATATTATTTTATTTGAATGAACAAGCAAGAATGCATTAGCTTTGTTCATCCATCCATCAATTCATCAAAATATTATTTTATTTGAATGAACAAGCAAGAATGCATTAGCTTTGTTCATCCATCCATCAATTCATCAAAATATTATTTTATTTGAATGAACAAGCAAGAATGCATTAGCTTTGCTCATCCATCCATCAATTCATCAAAATATTATTTTATTTGAATGAACATGCAAGAATGCATTAGCTTTGTTCATCCATCCATCAATTCATCAAAATATTATTTTATTTGAATGAACATGCAAGAATGCATTAGCTTTGTTCATCCATCCATCAATTCATCAAAATATTATTTTATTTGAATGAACAAGCAAGAATGCATTAGCTTTGTTCATCCATCCATCAATTCATCAAAATATTATTTTATTTGAATGAACATGCAAGAATGCATTAGCTTTGTTCATCCATCCATCAATTCATCAAAATATTATTTTATTTGAATGAACAAGCAAGAATGCATTAGCTTTGTTCATCCATCCATCAATTCATCAAAATATTATTTTATTTGAATGAACAAGCAAGAATGCATTAGCTTTGTTCATCCATCCATCAATTCATCAAAATATTATTTTATTTGAATGAACATGCAAGAATGCATTAGCTTTGTTCATCCATCCATCAATTCATCAAAATATTATTTTATTTGAATGAACAAGCAAGAATGCATTAGCTTTGTTCATCCATCCATCAATTCATCAAAATATTATTTTATTTGAATGAACAAGCAAGAATGCATTAGCTTTGTTCATCCATCCATCAATTCATCAAAATATTATTTTATTTGAATGAACAAGCAAGAATGCATTAGCTTTGTTCATCCATCCATCAATTCATCAAAATATTATTTTATTTGAATGAACAAGCAAGAATGCATTAGCTTTGTTCATCCATCCATCCATTCATCAAAATATTATTTTATTTGAATGAACATGCAAGAATGCATTAGCTTTGTTCATCCATCCATCAATTCATCAAAATATTATTTTATTTGAATGAACAAGCAAGAATGCATTAGCTTTGTTCATCCATCCATCAATTCATCAAAATATTATTTTATTTGAATGAACATGCAAGAATGCATTAGCTTTGTTCATCCATCCATCAATTCATCAAAATATTATTTTATTTGAATGAACATGCAAGAATGCATTAGCTTTGTTCATCCATCCATCAATTCATCAAAATATTATTTTATTTGAATGAACATGCAAGAATGCATTAGCTTTGTTCATCCATCCATCAATTCATCAAAATATTATTTTATTTGAATGAACATGCAAGAATGCATTAGCTTTGTTCATCCATCCATCAATTCATCAAAATATTATTTTATTTG
Organism: Margaritifera margaritifera; assembly: GCA_029931535.1. Classification (NCBI taxonomy): domain Eukaryota; kingdom Metazoa; phylum Mollusca; class Bivalvia; order Unionida; family Margaritiferidae; genus Margaritifera; species Margaritifera margaritifera. The sequence continues at coordinate 41,735 of JAQPZY010000975.1, read as the reverse complement.
AATGAACAAGCAAGAATGCATTAGCTTTGTTCATCCATCCATCCATTCATCAAAATATTATTTTATTTGAATGAACATGCAAGAATGCATTAGCTTTGTTCATCCATCCATCAATTCATCAAAATATTATTTTATTTGAATGAACATGCAAGAATGCATTAGCTTTGTTCATCCATCCATCAATTCATCAAAATATTATTTTATTTGAATGAACATGCAAGAATGCATTAGCTTTGTTCATCCATCCATCAATTCATCAAAATATTATTTTATTTGAATGAACATGCAAGAATGCATTAGCTTTGTTCATCCATCCATCAATTCATCAAAATATTATTTTATTTGAATGAACAAGCAAGAATGCATTAGCTTTGTTCATCCATCCATCAATTCATCAAAATATTATTTTATTTGAATGAACATGCAAGAATGCATTAGCTTTGTTCATCCATCAATTCATCAAAATATTATTTTATTTGAATGAACAAGCAAGAATGCATTAGCTTTGTTCATCCATCAATTCATCAAAATATTATTTTATTTGAATGAACAAGCAAGAATGCATTAGCTTTGTTCATCCATCCATCAATTCATCAAAATATTATTTTATTTGAATGAACAAGCAAGAATGCATTAGCTTTGTTCATCCATCAATTCATCAAAATATTATTTTATTTGAATGAACAAGCAAGAATGCATTAGCTTTGTTCATCCATCAATTCATCAAAATATTATTTTATTTGAATGAACAAGCAAGAATGCATTAGCTTTGTTCATCCATCCATCAATTCATCAAAATATTTTATTGAAAGGTTTTCTCTATGGAACTTGACAAACTCGGAGCCTGTTTTTAACATTTTAATATTTGCCCAGGTCATACATATATGGCATATGCGTCAAGAATCAATCAAAGTTCTATTAGATAAGAAGTCATCTTGGCATAATAAAAATAGAGACAGAAGAGAAAAAAGAGACAGAAAATCAGAAATAGGGAAAGAAAATGGTGTATCTAAACATTGGAATCCAAGGAGCATCTCAAGAAAAGTGAACTTCACCTTTCAAATGCTCACTGTGATTTCTGTACATCACTATTTATGTACTTGACAATATGAATTAGCCTAATTTATTTGAGAATTCACATATATATTTCTATGTTTTCAATCACATTTTTCCGCCCCCTCCCCCTTATAAGAATTTTTTTTTTCGAATTGGTTGATTTCAGAGGTGCCCGTTACCACCATCATTCTACCATTGATAACTGGAAACTAAATTGGGACAAATGTAATCCCCCCTAGTCATACTCCATCTATGTCATTTTCTAGCAATCAGACAAAACAAATACAGATTTAACAAAGATCTTTTGAGTCTGAACTCTACTTATAGAATAAATTGTACGTAATGCAATTATAAAAGTATTATTTATTCGTACGTTGCTTTTACTACAATGTAACTATATTTTTTCTCTTAATTTGCTCAAACTGACTTAATTGTTTCCAGTTTTATATATTGTCGGCATGCTTTGAACTATGGTCACGCGCCATTTAAATATGTAATAAATCAGGGCAATTGCTACTAATCTAATGATCGGTTCCCAGTGGCGTATCCAAAATATCGTTGGGTGGGTGGGGCCTAAACAAGTAGGTGAGGGGTCTCTGGGACCGTGCACCCAGCTGGGGCCCAGGGGGTAAAGCTTCCTGAAGCTCCTGCATTTTAAGTGTTACCAGGGCATAATTTTAATAATTTAACTGTAAAGAAAACTTACTCTAGGTTACGTTCCGTTTGTTTCGTGTTCATTTTGTTTTTTAATTATGGGGCTGGGGTGCGCAGGCTCCTTCCCCACCCCCCTTTCCCCGATCCGCTCCTGGTTCCCTAATTACGCTTCAATCCAAAAATAATATTTGTACTGATTTAATGTGTCTGAATAGTAAATTTGGTATAAATGTAATCGTTAGTTGGTGTGCATGGTGATAAATCGTTGCTGGAATATAGAATCACAGAAAGAAGAAAGAAATAAAAGAATAAGAATCTTACACAAAATTAAAATTATACGTAATTCATACGCAATTATTCTCTATCACTCTTCTCATCTATAAATACAATTCAACACAATTATTCATTATTTCAGGCCAAATGCCCATACTACATATGAAACATAATAAGTTGGAACAGAGCGGACACAAACAACCGATAATATAACTAATATACATCATAAACTTTCTCTTCTTATACAGGCATAATACAGAAAAATAGCTAGATTGTTCAAGATACCAAGGATTAACAGAGGACATAATATTAACAAAATGTATAAATGATAAGCCATCTTTTATGTAAATAATTTTCTCTGAGATCCTCGTATACGTTACATATTGAAAGAAAATGATGTTCATCTTCTACAAGTCTTTAAACCATCCTTTTCACAATATGAGCAGATTATATTAGATATATCCAAACCATAATGTCAGCTTGTCTCTATCGCTAAATTATGACTGGAACATCGAAATCTAAGAATGACATAATGCATTTCTAAATTGTAATGGAAGTCCGTCCTATACATCAAAACTGTTCCGGATTTAACAAGGATTTTAAATCTCTGTAACTTCCTCGCGTTGAACCCATAGCTTGACTATGCCATTTTTGAATCTCTTTTAAGTATCTCCGTTCTCTTTTTCAGTTCATATTGTATTTGTGTATTCCAATCAGTTCATATTGTGTTTGTGTATTCCACTCAGTTCATATTGTGTTTGTGTATTCCACGTACTTCTTTAATAACCGTATGAATTTTCTGGCTGTTTTACTGTGTATCTTTCAGACTTGCCATTTGTCTCTCTTATTCCACTTCCTGTTTTTTCATTCAACATCTTTATCTTGTTTACTTTATTTTCCATTGTACTTTTAATTTTCCTGGTTTCTCCTATAATAATAATAATAATAATAATAATAATAATAATAATAATAGTAATAGTAACGAATAACAATACTACTACTACTACTACTACTACTACTACTAATAATAATAATAATAATAATAATTATTATAATTATTATTATTATTATTATTATTATTATTATTGTTGTTGTTGTTGTTGTTGTAATTATTATTATTATTATTATTATTATTATTATTACATTTTTGTTGTTGTTGTTGTTGTTATATGTATGTATGTATGTATGTATGTATGTATGTATGTATGTATGTATGTATGTATGTATGTATGTATGTATGTATGTATGTATGTATGTATGTATGTATGTATGTATGTATGTATGTATGTATGTATGTATGTATGTATGTATGTATGTATGTATGTTCATACACAGCTTTCTATGTATGTATTGTAGGGGAAGACCTTTATGCAATGTTATTATAACTTGTATCCCAAACCCACTGGCTTATAAGGGCAGATGTACTATGTTTAAACTATGCTGTAACACGCACAGGGGTTCCTCTACCGAGCGAATCAAACACTTGTGAGGTTGGGCTGGAAGTCACTTGTTTTCCCCTATTTCCAAGGACTTCCCGACAACATTCGTTGTCAACTGGAAGTTCTCGTAACGCGCCAAGACTAGAAACAATTTTTCTCTAATCAATAAATAAATGACCACAATGTCACAACTACAACTTCACAATTGCATGGCTTTTCCTTGTTAGCAAACACCCAATGCAGGGAATTATAAAAATACTAAAACTGCATCAATAGAATCTTGTCTCCATTTTTTTTTTAGGTACAGATAGGATAAGCTCTCTAAATAATTTTTTACTTAAAAATTTACTTTTCATTATTAACCAATTATGGACCACCAAACCCGTATATACTCTATTGTATCTTCACCCATTTCTACACTGGTTCACAGTTGTTCCGTATAATTAGTACCGTGAGTCCTAAAAACAAAAGTCTGAATCGCGTTTCGCACGTGTACTTCCACCAACTGCTACAATGAAAGACATCTCCAAACAAAGGGATGACCTCTTCCCAATTATTCCATGGCACAAAACAGTAGTTCTTGTCACGAATGTCTCCCGAAATGCACAATCAATCAACACCTCAGAATTAAAATAGGAACTACTTGGCTCATGCCCACTTATGCTAGTCTGACCCCATCTCAAACTACGAAACCAATCCGCGCCATTGCAAAGTCTCTTAAAAACTCTAAGTATGACGTCTGTTCCTAGAAATTGGTTAATTACTCGGACTGGGAAATATTTTCCCAACACCGACTTCCCATAATCAAACAACTAATCACTAAAATCTAACGAACCTATAAATGGAGACGTAAATACAAATGGAACATACCCAAATATATTACAATACTAATAAGTAATTTATATGACTGTAAACAACATGTTCTGGTGACATTCAAATTGAACTATGAATGACCTACCGTGTAATTTAATTTAACAACAACAAAAACGAGGATTGGACATATTCTAAGTCAGCATAAGATGCAATATACGAGTAGAAGATTGTCGTAGAAAATCAGATCTTCTCTAATCTTTTGCATCGTTGCCTGCGGTTAATGGCCGTCAGGATGCGACTGAGTATTTATTCATTAAAATGATTCAGCTTTAGAGAAATAAGATTTCTCGCAACGAATTTCTGCAGAAACATATTTGTTACAGTTGGTTTCTATATAGGACGCACTAAAACAAATTCAGTAACTGCACCATATCACGATACATCTATTGCAGTTGAAGTTGCTAACTGGAGGACGGCCATTAAAACAATCCAAGTCCCTATTTCACACTTGACAGGATCACCACTGTCAATAATAATTGACACGATCACCACTGTCAATAATAATTGACACGATCACCACTGTCAATAATAATTGACACGATCACCACTGTCAATAATAATTGATGATAACTGGGTATAACATAAAATTCCGTGCTTATTTTGGTTCCTTGCGTTTAATTGATACAGGTTCGTCGTAGACAAGATAGTCGATTGTTTCACAGGCGTATATATACTATGTCATGGAAGATGAGGTGTGTCAGGCAGTTACACCAATTAATTATCATATATACCCACAGTGTGAAGTTACACCAATTAATTATCATATATACCCACAGTGTGAAGTTACACCAATTAATTATCATATATACCCACAGTGTGAAGTTACACCAATTAATTATCATATATACCCACAGTGTGAAGTTACACCAATTAATAATCATATATACCCACAGTGTGAAGTTACACCAATTAATCATCATATATACCCACAGTGTGAAGTTATACCAATTAATCATCATATATACCCACAGTGTGAAGTTACACCAATTAATTATCATATATACCCACAGTGTGAAGTTACACCAATTAATTATCATATATACCCACAGTGTGAAGTTACACCAATTAATTATCATATATACCCACAGTGTGAAGTTACACCAATTAATCATCATCTATACCCACAGTGTGAAGTTACACCAATTAATTATCATATATACCCACAGTGTGAAGTTCCTAACAAGCTGCTATATTCAGGAATATTTGATCATTCAGCCTCTATAATTGGTTGAGTGCTCCGAACACCCCTATCTTTGATTTAGCTTAAATTTCGCAAAGTGCTCCGACCACCCCTATCTTTGATTTGGCTTAAATTTCGCAAAGTGCTCCGACCACCCCTATCTTTGATTTAGCTTAAATTTCGCAAAGTGCTCCGACCACCCCTATCTTTGATTTAGCTTAAATTTCGCAAGAATTATTAATTTCTATGGGACGAGTAATTGAATGGGTGAAATAAACTGATGAATGTACATGGATATTTAAAACTCTCTATTCTGCTTTTTTAAATAAATGTTTTAACTTCTTGTGTCCTGTCATTATGCCACATTATGCTAGAAAATATATGTAGATATGTTGTATGTGTAATTGATACCTATATATGTCAAAATGTAAAACTGTCTTTTCCCATGTTGTGAATTTAAAGGCTTAATCGCGTTTTGGAAAAACATTTAACTGTATTTGCTGAGAGAGAGAGAGAGAGAGAGAGAGAGAGAGAGAGAGAGAGAGAGAGAGAGAGAGAGAGAGAGAGAGAACTTAAAAAAGTTCCACTACGCAATGCCTAAGCAGTCAATACAAATATTTTGTTTCTAAATGAAATGAGTAAATTATGTCTGTGATGAAACATGAGTATTTGGATACATGATAAGTTAGTAAATAAATATCAATACATTTTCAGCATTTATTTTCAGTGTAATAACTAGTTCAATAACCAATATGAGATGATATCCAAAACTTGCTAAACTTTAATCGAGAGGTAAGTGTTGGTGTCCAAAGTTGTCATTAAGAACCAGCATTATTTTCAGACTTCAAAGTCAACTTATCATTCAGAAAATGTGATCCGTTAATTAGACGGAGAACGAGACAAGCTTATCTTATTCGGTTGAAACATCCGTTATTACTTTTTCAAAATGTAATCAGCAAAAAAAAAAATTCCCGACTTTTTAATCTGACACGAGGCATCCATTTTTTCCCCCTTTAGGGCCCAGCTTATCACAACATATTTCTAATCTCCATGCAAATTATACTCTCACATAGCTAACTAGATCATTACGGGAAGTATCTTATAACAGATTTACGTGAAATCTATGCTAATTGATATGCCCCAAGAGATATCTTATGGTATATTACAGCATGTTCCAGCGCCCCCTAAAACATTTGTAAATCTGCCCCTCATTTGACCCTATCCGGATGCATGTCGAATATTATTATTCCTTATCAGATAACGTATTGAATTAGCTGAGTTCATTTTTAAAATTTGACGCCATAGATAGATGGCATTTCATTAAAGTCCTCGACGTATGGAATCCAGATAAGGAGCGCACATTTATATTACAAAGCAGATGGTTTAAAATTAAAAAAATTCTGTTCTCTCTCTCTCTCTCTCTCTCTCTCTCTCTCTCTCTCTCTCTCTCTCTCTGTTTATTAAAAATTTGCCATTATCTGATAATTATTAAAGATTTGAATTTTGAAAAAACACTACTAAACATAGATAAAACATATCGTTCGTCTTACGATAGTGAAAAAAATAAAGAAGATATTCCCTTTCTTCGGAATCTTACTCTTGCGCTAATCGTAACAAAATATGCAAGCATAAATTATTTGTTCACTGCTTAAAAAATAAAAAATTTAAGTTGATAAAATGATGGTAACGTGTACTTTGTGTTATGTCAGCTATATTACATTAGCTCGAACTAGTTTCGAAATCGGTATAATCATGGGTAGCAGATCTTTTTTTATATCAAATTTATTTATAGATTTATTTCATTAAAATATGGAAAAATAAAAGGCAATACTAATAGTGTATACAATTCGTCTACAGACTCGGACATATTGAAGTGGATAGCGATGTACTGGTCAGAAGGACTCACGAATTTTACTGGACATTCCGTCTCTCAACTTGACAGGTACCCTTTTGTTCAGATTGTTACCTCCTTGTGTGTTAGATATCTCAAATCAACACGTCCTAAGTATGATTAATCAACATAAAATCCTGATCGGTTTTCATGGCCAACGTCCTATCCGGACAAACTTGGAACGACAATGCTATTATTCTCACCACTGCTTCGCAATGGAACCAATCTCATGTCTGAAAACAAAGTATAAGATAATGTCAAAACAGTATAATGACCCCACAACACAGTAAATGACCCCACAACACAGTAAACGACCCCCAACACAGTAAACGACCCCACAACACAGTAAATGACCTCAGTCACATGGACAGTGATATAATTTGGCCTATCAAATGCATTGAAATCTAATACAGAAAAAAAATGTCATCGAACTTCGTTTTATTTCATTTGAGTTATTTCAGGAACTTTTAAAATTTGTACTGAAGTAATGACACCTTTATACAGCTACAATGACACCTTTATTCAGATACAAACGAAATCTATTAACCTTTATTTTTACGATACGTTCTTTTATTTTCGCAATAAGGGGACAAACAGAATGCCGTAAATGGAAATAAGTAAATAATTTTCCATTGTATTTACAAAAAGTATTACATTTATGAGTCTGAAATTTTGTTTATACATTATTTCCTTCTCGTGTGGCATGTATAAGAGGAAATTAGGAAATAGTCCAATTTTGACTTGTAAAATATTTTCCAACCATTTCATTTTACATGGACATTTGAAAGTTTGTTGGGGTTTTTTTTTTTTTTTTTTTCGCACTAAAAATAAATCCCAAAATTGTATATATTAAAGTTAGACAAAATTGTATATATTAAAGTTAGACTAAAAGGAAAAAGTATTAAATACAATAGATTCAATTAAATCATACTGTTGACTAAATAGTCATCGAAAATAATTTAATATCGCATTTTCATTCCAGCGATTACACTTTGCTTCTTTCCTTCTATGTACCATAATTACTGGTCACCTACCCAAGGCATTAAACACTATTATTCAACGATAATTATTGATAGTTTCCCTTGACCCGTGCCACGCTTATCAGCAAATCTTTAAATTAGATAAGAAAAGAGTCCCATGATACTTGAAAGAATATTCAAAAGCACTCGACACAATAATTGTTACTTACCAAGGTAAATCAGAGTTATTGTTTACGCTTCAGTTGGTCAATAAATTATCATACAATTAATGGACGCATTAGATTGGAAGACTTAACTTGAGGAGACGTGGCTAAGGTCCAATACCTGTTGGAGCTCAATGCTCCAACAGGTCTTGAGGAGGCGTGGCTAAGGTATTGAGGAGGCGTGGCTAAGACACCAAGCTCCAAAGTAAATATTGGAAAGTTTTCAGATAATTCACTCACTGAGATTTAAAGCAGTAATAAGAAATGCATGGAGATAATAATGGTGTCATTTCACTGAAACGGTTTAGCTGACATAACGGACTCAAGAAGTAATATGATTCAATTGAGATAGAACACGAGTTCATTCCACTCTGTATATTTCATATAATCCGGATAATTCTTTACTCTATGTTTTATTGTTTTCATTGGCACTCAACAGTGAAAGCAAACCAAAAGGCGTATTATTCAACTAGGATTTCATCAAGGAGATATACTGTCATTTCCAGATCCGCACTATCAATATTTGCGGACTATATTTTATACTCAAAAGGAACAAGTTTTCGGGCAATACATTTGTGATAGATAAAAACTACATGCGATTTTTTCTACGTGGCAATTCGACTTTTGACAATCAGAGTGAAAGTGGACCAGTGAGCATTCAAAATGGAATCTAGTCAAACAGTGATGCAGACGATATTCTTTCTTCTGCTTGTATGGTGCAGCGTTGTTTCCGCTCAGGATCTTTCGTACAATATTTCGGAGGAAAGGCTTCCGAATACATTTATTGGAAACATTGCAAACGATTCTGATTTAAGATCTACAGTTTCGAAGGATGTGTTCGACCGAATTAGGTATAATATATTAAAGGAGAGTTCTATCAATTCTTACTCCTACTTCAAGATAGATAATAGGACTGGGTCATTGTACACAGCCAATGTAATTGATAGGGAGAGTCTGGCAGACTGCACTTTTTCTTTAAAATGTGTTCTAAAAATTAAAGTGGCGGCACAGTCAACTATCACGCCATATTTTCGAAAGTTTGACGTATCGATCGAAATTGAGGATATCAATGACAACAGTCCAAGGTTTCCTAAAGAAAGTATTAACCTTGAATTATCGGAATCTACACCTTTAGGGTCAACAGTACCCCTAATAGGAGCAGTTGATATCGACAGTGGGAACTTTTCGATAAAACATTACTACATAATTCCAGGCGACTCCCCTTTTGACACATACTTCCAAAATTATGTGGACGGTACATCACTGGCAAAAATTGTCGTGCGTCGAGAGCTGGACCGGGAGACTGATGATTCCTACACTTTGACTGTTGTGGCGGAAGATGGTGGCACACCGCCATTATCTGGCAATCTCACCGTCAATATAGTCATTACAGACGTCAATGATAACGCTCCGCAATTCACTAAGTCTGTCTACAACATCACCGTGGAAGAGAACGTCACAATAGGTACACTTCTTGCAAAACTGGAAGCAGTTGATTTAGATATGGGACCAAACGGAGACGTCATCTATCGTCTAAGCCACCGTCAGATAGAAAACTTACCAGAGTTTATGGAATTATTCAGCGTTGACGAAAACAGCGGAGAGCTCAGGCTAAAAGGGCCAATTATTTTCGATTCTCTTGAAACTAAATATGAAGTGATCATAGAAGCCAGCGATAAAGGGGCACAGCCACTTATGTCACAGGCTATTGTTCATATTAACGTCATAGATTACAACAACAATCCACCCGAGATTAACATAAACTTTTTTGGGGATAACGGTGCAGCCATAATCTCTGAATATGCTGTGAAAGGTACAGCAGTTGCTTATATTGAAGTAGTTGATAAGGATGCTGGTATTAATGCTATCATTGAATGCAACATCACGAGTGATGTATTTGAATTGCAATCCATTGACATCAATGATTACAAAGCAATCGTAAAGACAGCGCTCGACCGTGAGACGGCGGCATTTCACTACGTTACGTTGTTTTGTAAGGATAAAGGGACCCCTCCACTAAATTCATCGACCTCGTTTATCATGCAAGTTAAAGATGAAAACGACAATGGGCCAATATTCAATCAAGAAATCTATGTCATCGACATAGACGAAAATATAGCAGGTGAATACAAGTTGATACACGTTTCGGCCACGGATGCAGACGTCGGTACAAATGGTTACGTGTATTATACAGTCGGCCCAAATGGTTACCAAATTTACTCCGATTCGTACGGTAACATTTGGACTTCATCAGCTTTCGACAGGGAAACTGAAAGCAGAATTACATTCAATGTTTTTGCTACTGATGGAGGTATTCCTGCATTTACCTCCACAGCAACAATTGTGATAAATGTACAAGACATCAACGACAACGACCCTCACTTCACAGAGAAGGTTTACCAATTGAACGTTGCAGAAAACCTACCAACCGGCACAAACGTTGGCCAAATTACTGTAACTGACCAAGATATCGGGAAGAATGGGGAAATCGGTCTTATTACTGATGGCCACTTTCCATTTACAATAGATTCTTCCGGTGTAGTGAAAACTACAGAGATGATAGACAGAGAAATTGAAAGTAGATACAATTTCATTGTAATTGCATTCGACCATGGGGTGCCCTCAAGGAGTTCGACTTGCTCCATTGCTGTTAATATAACAGATAAGAATGACAATTCGCCGATTTTCGTTTTCCCAAATGTCAGTAACAACACCGTTGTTCTACCTTACCCCAGCAGCCCCTGGGCATTTGTGTCTCAAATTAAAGCCTATGATATCGATGATGGACCAAATGGACAGATGTTGTATTCTTTCGTCAACACAAGTGTGACAGATCTTTTCATAGTCAGGGAGGACAGTGGAGAAATTCTTCTTCTTCGTGAGCTTACGCTGGCTGATAAAATGAGTTATTACTTACAAATCAGAATCGATGATCAAGGACAGCCATCAAACTTTGCAACCGAAATTTTGAATGTAACGATTATATTTTCCGGTGTTGCACAGAAAGTCACTGAATCGAGGGGAGAAAATTTGCTTATCGCTGTATCTGTTGGATCTATAACTTTCATTCTCATATTTACAATAGTGCTGACAATATGCTTACTAAAAAGACATGGACGAAAGAACAACACCAATCCTGTAGCTGACCCTGGGTTTTGCGATAAGGATGCTAAGCCTAGGAAGTTTCAATTTGTAGATCTTCAAATTGGTGATCTTCAAAATGAAGCTTCGAAAGAGAAGAACTTGAATGGAGGCCAAAATACCATCCATGACCTTAATATTAATATTACAACTAACAGTAGTTCCGTACCCAATACAAAAGAGACTCAAAAGGTGAGATCTTTTTACACAGTTTTAAAAAGATTTTTAATTTTTATCTCAAAATATTTAGTTGTAAGTTCAATAAATAATCGACGACCTTTGATATTGAAGATTCATAATAGATTCCCTTGAGAGTCGCATTACTTGACCCCTTTGAGGACAAATACATTTTTGAAAATAATAGACTTCGTGGCGTTGTATTTGAACAACAGAAACACAAATTAAAAGTAAATATGCATCGCTCAAAGTTAATCACAACTATCTGAAAGCATTATGGATTAGGAGTTCGTCAAAAGAAATAATATTAATTTATGGCGAGTTATCAGTTAAATACAATTTTCAGAGGTCATTGTAAAACCCAGTTCAGACGGATTGATAATACGATTGAAGTAAAGATAAAAACATTTTTAAATCAGGAAGTGGGAAATTATGGTGAGTGTTTAATTCATTATCAAATCGAAATGACAAAGCATTTGTTCCGTTTTATTAGAGTAGTGTGTATAAGCTTTTAGTTCAAGAACCACGCCTCCTTTTCCAAGTTAAAAAAAGTTCAGAAAGGAAAAGAAAAAAGGTGTGCCCTGCATTTCCTGTGGTCTCAGTGGAACGCTATTTACTTTTTTGAAAATATGCTCAAAAGGTTAAATATGTCCGCAGCAAAAAATTGGAACAAAATAGAATAATTTTGACATTCAATTTCAAACAGGGTTGTATGGTAGTAATGTGCAGTGAATGATGAGTAAACGAGAATTTTAGATATGCAAAAGACAGAATAGTATCTATTACAAATTAGAATTTTAGATATGCAAAAGATAGTATAGTATCTATTACAAATTAGAATTTTAGATATGCAAAAGACAGTATAGTATCTATTACAAATTAGAATTTTAGATATGCAAAAGACAGTATAGTATCTATTACAAATTAGAATTTTAGATATGCAAAAGACAGTATAGTATCTATTACAAATTAGAATTTTAGATATGCAAAAGACAGTATAGTATCTATTACAAATTAGAATTTTAGATATGCAAAAGACAGTATAGTATCTATTACAAATTAGAATTTTAGATATGCAAAAGACAGTATAGTATCTATTACAAATTAGAATTTTAGATATGCAAAAGACAGTATAGTATCTATTACAAATTAGAATTTTAGATATGCAAAAGACAGTATAGTATCTATTACAAATTAGAATTTTAGATATGCAAAAGACAGTATAGTATCTATTACAAATTAGAATTTTAGATATGCAAAAGACAGTATAGTATCTATTACAAATTAGAATTTTAGATATGCAAAAGACAGTATAGTATCTATTACAAATTAGAATTTTAGATATGCAAAAGACAGTATAGTATCTATTACAAATTAGAATTTTAGATATGCAAAAGACAGTATAGTATCTATTACAAATTAGAATTTTAGATATGCAAAAGACAGTATAGTATTTAGTCTTAATGAACTAAGTATGGTTCAAACACCTGTCACAGTTTATTCTAGTTCATATTTGATTCAGGTATACCACGTGAACAACTTTTCATTAAAGTAGTCGACGTATCAAAGCACGAGACCATTTATGTTTTTGTTTCAAATTATTCGTAATTTTTTTTTTATTCGAAATAATTTATTCTTCCTTACAGGGGAAACCAGTTTGCGTAAAATTGTTTGTACTCTAACCTTTTTGATTACAGGGGATTTTTTTCGCCTCAAAATCAGCAAATAATAATAGCTGTGAAAAGCGGGATTTTTCCTTCTTTTAGTTGCATAATTTCTCAATGAGTTGTTCAAATTTTACAGAGATAAAAGGAAAGAAATTAATAACTATATGCATTTTGACTCTCGCTCTCTCTCTCTCTCTCTCTCTCTCTCTCTCTCTCTCTCTCTCTCTCTCTCTCTCTCTCTCTCCAAGAAGATGGCAAATTACACTATAAGCCCATCTTTAATATTAAAAAAACAACAGAAAAAATAGGAAGGAAAGAAAAGAATAATATTTTCTATTATTTAAGTCCATTTAGTTCCTCAATTTGAGTAGCCATGCAATTGATTGTTTCTTCGAGTTATTTTAATTTTCTATACAATTAGCTTATTTTTGGGATACGGGGAAAAAATAATGTACATAGATGCCTATTATTGAGTAAACCTGAATCTGCCTAGTGATACATTAACGGGTACGGGTGAAGCATACGTTTTCTGTATCAAAGCATGGTAAAAAAGGGAGTGATTTATATGCATAGAGAGGTGCAATTTGTGTACAATTTGTATACTTCTGTATTTAGACAAGCTTCCGAATATGCATAAAAAGGACTATCGATGAAGTCATCTGAACTCAAAACCTCAAAATTAACCTGAAATATGTTTAGTATGCTTATTCTATGAAAAAGATCTTACTTATACTGTAACCTTCCCTGTCAATTTAAAAAAAAAAATGTTCTAAGTACCTTACTGCTTGGGAAAAAGATCTTACTTATACTGTAACCTTCCCTGTCAAGTTTTTTAAAAAATGTTCAAAGTACCTTACTGCTTGGGAAGAAAAAGGGCCAAGATTCAGAAGTAAGTTACCAATCAAGCTTCCCATTTTGAAGACCAATAAAAAAAATTATCACTCTCTGTCGTGACCAGCTGTACCGTTTAAGGCAACACCTTATCATATCAACATTCTGCTAATGCAATTACTGGTCAAGTATGGGTAATTAAGGGTGTTTTAAAGGTGTTCTTCTTGATACAGTGTATCTGATTTGAGGGTTCAAACATGCGCGTCAATTTACCAATTTAAGGTCCACAAAACGAGTTACCGATTGCAATTTCTTTACATGATTATGTAGACATGGCTACAGACATGTTGTCTTAATGACATGTTGCCACAATCTAGCAATCTAAGCATGTAAATATGTCATGTCTACATAATCATGTCAACAAATTGCAATCGTTAGCTGTTTTTTGATCATATATGCAATATAAATATCTCGTCTTGATCACATATGCAATATAAATATCTCGTCATGTCGATGGCAGCTTAATATTTTATCAACACTTTTTAATGCAATGAACTTAAATTAGACATCTGATATTTAGAATCCGAGTTTTCCTTGGAAATATTCATGGTAAACATGAGTTCTAATTAATCCATGAGTGGTAAGTGTTTGTAATAATGTTCAAGAATATAAACTACAGTTCAGAAATAAAATACATTTTGATATATAATATATTATTTATTTTGCATTTAGATATCAACGCCAAGAGACTCTTCG
Organism: Margaritifera margaritifera; assembly: GCA_029931535.1. Classification (NCBI taxonomy): domain Eukaryota; kingdom Metazoa; phylum Mollusca; class Bivalvia; order Unionida; family Margaritiferidae; genus Margaritifera; species Margaritifera margaritifera. The sequence continues at coordinate 26,614 of JAQPZY010000975.1, read as the reverse complement.
ACTGTTTCTCCTGAATTTGAACTGCAACTTCCTGCCATAGAGCACTCTGTTGACATCACAAGGTCCTCACCAAAATTAACACCACAGCGAGTCCAAGAAACCGAAGTTACTTCTAGATCTATGCAGCTTACAACACTTCAGTCTCATAAGGCACTGTTGCAGCATTTTCAGGTATACTAATAGTATTTTAATGTTTTTATTTTCAATTGCAATTTTACATTTATCTGCAAAATTAAAACTGTTGACTATCTACTCTTCTTCCGCCTTCACTTCCACTCTGCGTGCTGAACTTCTCCTGCTTCTCGTGTTTCTTCTCCTAATTCCTTTTTATACTATAAGTGTAACTTTTGGTGCTGCTGGTTACTACTACTGTGGTACTTTGATGGTTACAACTACTGTGGTACTTTGATGGTTACTACTACTGTGGTACTTTGATGGTTACTACTACTGTGGTACTTTGATGGTTACAACTACTGTGGTACTTTGATGGTTACTACTGCTACTGCTGTGACTACTACTGTGGTACTTTGATGGTTACTACTGCTACTGATGTGACTACTACTGTGGTACTTTGATGGTTACTACTGCTACTGCTGGTTACTACTACTGTGGTACTTTGATGGTTACTACTGCTACTGCTGTGACTACTACTGCTACTACTGCGATACTACCACTACTACTTCCAGCTAGTAGTCGATAAAACGTCCGTTTAATAAACTCTGAGATAGCAATACATGCTAAGTTTATACCGCTTATAACAACAACAACAACAACAACAACATTCACTCCTACTACGGCCGGCGCCTATTAAGAGGCGACCAATGGTGTCAGCCTTTTTGCTCAGGGATGCGTCCCTTGATGATACTACAGTTTGGACTTTGAAAGCTGTACAAGTACTTTTAATTTGTTGTTTACTATTTAGAAACAAAAATTGAATTTGTATTTTAAGGGTTTTACCCTTTTTTGCCTTTATCTTTGTTTTGTATGCCGTTTTGGGGATGCCTAAACTTACTCGGCTCTATATGGCCATGATTGTGCTGATATGTTGTTAAATCCCTACTCATAATTAAATAAATACATACTCGACTGATGAATAGAAAAGCCAATATGTAAAGCATAGCAATAACTTTTTTCAGAACCAGAAGACTAAGTTTGTTAAATTTAGTTATGAAGATAATGACAGCCAGACATCAGTGGAGACCATTCAAAGTGATAGTGGTAGGGGTGGAAGTGACTCTGATGTGCACAGCGCAAGCTTATCTCATTCGCGTGATTGTGGTAAGGAAATATCGTTTTTTATTCGATTGTTACTATATAGGAGAAGAACTAGATGATGATGATGATGATGATGGTAATAATAATGATGACGATTGTTAAGATGGCGATGTACGAGTGGCATTTGTTTTCGAGTTGAAATCGTTAGAATTACATTATACAGAACTAAAGCAATACTTAATTATAAATGAAATGCAATTCCATGATCTATGAGTGTAAATTTGAATTCAGACTGAAAACATTTTTTCCCGTGCCTATCTCAGGCCCCAACAAAAAAAGAAAGTATTAAAATAATATTATTACCAAATCAGCATTTGTCGTGCATACTTTGTGTTATATACTGTCCCTTAGAAGAAAAAAATGTTGCTTGTATTTATTTATTTATTTTTTAAGATAAAGTTGCCTGTAATCGTTTACTGCATATCTTTGATAATAGTATACTAAATTGACAGAGCACTCGTACGATGATTTTAAAATCGTACTTCCTCGATTATTTTCAGACGATATGAACTCATTAAAAAAGCCGGGAACCTTTCATCAAAGCCTCAGCAAATACCGGAGCAGTTCTGCGAATACGATAAACCAGCTCGATACTTCCGGTTCTCCGGTCCTAAGCAACAGCCATCATCTTCCTAACTCGAGGAAAGACTCTAATTTTATCAAGAGAGGACCCTACAAACAGAGACACATAATTTTTGATAAAGACAGATTTAACAATCATGAAAATAATGTAATTACTTCTCTTAAGCGTGAAGATTTTATGAATCACAGTATGATGACACAGGAAGAAGAAGATGATGACGATTTGTCCACGACTACTTCCGGTAGTTATACCATTGACCTGGAAGAAGTTTATTATGACCATCAGGCTGACAGATTAAGAGGGAGTCTAGTGTAGCGATCGTGAAAACAAATTTGAAATTAAGTGCTCATATTCCCTGCTAAGGTAAGCCTCCACCAAACCAGATTTTAAAATGTCTTGATCGAAAAATATTCGATGCGTCTATTCTATTGTAATACGTTAAGAAATTTAAGTAAAATTGTTCATTGTTCCTTGTCTGTTTATAAAGTTTTAAAATTGTTCGTTTCAAATATAGTCACAATTGTGGCAATCAATCGACATATACCTGTCCTTTAAGTCTGTGTGAAGGAGAGAGAGAGATGGGGGGGCGTTTACACTTTATATTCGACTATACAGTCATTGTTATCCATGTTGTAAAGTTCAGACTTAAGCTACTGCATACCTAACCCTGGCACTAATGAAAGTTCATCAGTGTATATATCACTTTGTGCGTTTGCGCTTTATCTATTTTATCACAATTACTGTCTTTACACATCAATAATACTGTAATCTCCTTTATTTTCCAGACATTGATACATTATCTTAAATCAAAATATACTGTCCTTGAATTCCATTGGTAAAATGTTCAAGATAGACTGGCAAGATTGTACCCAGGGCTGCTGCACCGTTTACCACGACATGCATCGAATACAGAGAAAGATATGCTCAGATCTCTAACTGCCTGTATCTGACAGGTAAAGATTCTTTGATTAGGTAGATAAAAGGGATTATATCTTGTATTACACTCATTTTCCAGTAAATTGTTTTAGAAAAAAAAAACATATATAGGCAGACAGGCGAACATACATACAAACGGAAAATAACACATAAAAAATTACATATATCTACCTTTATCGAGTCTTTTGTTGCGGAAAGAATAGTAAAGTATGTGATAACTGTCTCCTAACTTATATATAGTTTTTTTTCCCGCTGATGAAACAAATTGTATCATTTAGTTCTGTTCATAGGGATAGTAAATCAACCTCTTTTTTTTTTTTTTCTTTTTTTGACGTAAGACCCAATGCAGACCACACCCATCGATCAATGAATAAATTGTATAAATATATGTTTTTTAATATATGATGTAATTGTTGAGCTAAACATACTAATGAATGTATATGTAAGGTGTCTTGTGCAGTTATGAGCAAAGGTTTGTCATTATTTTCAATTCTTGGAGAACGTATAAAGTACCCCAAATTAAATGATTTGAATTTAAAATGTGTAAGATTAGAGCAAAAATTTCCTAAAAATATTTCGTAAATCTTTTTGGTTGTTTTATGCTGTTTTCTTTTTTAAATTTGAAAATACATTTGAGTCGATCATAGCAACGGCTTTTTCTGATAATTGTTTGCTTCTTCCCTTTCTTTGCCTCCTCTTCCTTCTGCTTCATTTATTATTATTATTATTATTATTATTTTGAACAGGACTTACGGCCAGTATCTCTTGGTAGGTGTGATGCCCTCTGATTGCAGAAACTTGTAGGATGGCGATAAGTCTTTGCTGAGACCATATGTCCAATCTGCATTGAAACTGAGCTTCTGGACAGAGATGTTACGAACTGGACACCATGCCACATTAATGAATGCATTTTTACACTCATTCTTGTGCGTGTTGTAATTGTTGAAGCAGCCCTTACTTGAGCGACCGTCAGAACCATGCCCATTATTCAATAACTGCTAATCTTATTTTTTTTCCATTGTTTATGGAGATTTTGTGATGGAACGATTTATACAAAGATTCAATATACAAAGTTGTTGTCGCAGTTCAGAGGATTTTTGTTATCTTTATGAAACATTTAAAGTCTTATGTGTGTGCTTTCATATGTATCCATTTGTTTCCCACCTTCCTACTTACTTACATACCATCTATATATCTACATGTTTTAACAGACTGTCTATCTGTATGTATGTCTGTTTGTCAATTTATTTATGATTACTATTTTCAGTAAGCCTGTACCTGTTATGGTCTGTAAACCATTGGAGGAATCATGCAGATGAATAAATGACAACAAAACACAGCAATAGGTTTTGGAGTTGACTTCAAAAAGGCAATCTACCTTTTTAATATGGACGTTCACATGTGCGGATGATACCAGAAGGTTACCCTCTACAGACGGATTACAATCCAGATCTGCGTGTGTCCTGATACCGTTGTGACAGTCCATGTGCAGGTGTGCGTGTGTCCTGATACCTTTGTGACAGTCCATGTGCAGTTGTGCGTGTGCCCTGATACCTTTGTGACAGTCCATGTGCAGGTGTGTGTGTGTGTCCTGATACCTTTGTGACAGTCCATGTGCAGGTGTGCGTGTGTCCTGATACCTTTGTGACAGTCCATGTGCAGGTGTGTGTGTGTGTGTGTCCTGATACCTTTGTGGCAGTCCATGTGCAGGTGTGCGTGTGTCCTGATACCTTTGTGACAGTCCATTTGCAGGTGTGCGTGTGTCCTGATACCTTTGTGACAGTCCATGTGCAGGTGTGTGTGTGTGTGTCCTGATACCTTTGTGGCAGTCCATGTGCAGGTGTGCGTGTGTCCTGATACCTTTGTGACAGTCCATTTGCAGGTGTGCGTGTGTCCTGATACCTTTGTGACAGTCCATGTGCAGGTGTGTGTGTGTCCTGATACCTTTGTAACAGTCCATGTGTTTTCGTCCTTTATCTGGAGACACATGGGAACAAAATTTCGCCTCTTCTTGATAACAGTCTTTGTCTGTATTGGGAGATAAAAGACATCGCGTATTATGATATAATGTAATGTGTAATACAATAAATGTCAAACAATGTAACGTAATAAAATACGTCAGGGAAGAATATGCAATAATGTTGTTGTGTTCTCATTTAACTGTATGGAGTTATACTATATTGTTTTGTTGTCCACTGCATTTCATCTTACTGCACCGTAACACAACGCACATCTTACTGCATTGCAAATATGTGTCGTAACATGGTCAATTCATACACGGAACACTATATATCAGGGGTCTCCAACCTTTTTGTGCCTACGGGCACATTTGTGAGTTTATGAGAGAGTGGCGGGCACCAACCAATTAACTTGACCCATTTTTAAAAAAAAAATGTATTATTCATTATAACCTTTTCCGCGGGCACACAAAAAACCTTGGCGGGCGCCATGGCGCCCGCGGGTACCGCGTTGGGGACCACTGCTATATATGTTCATACTTGGTTTGTTCTTAGTTAGCGGAAGGAACAAATTTGATGTGGCGTAATAATTCTTTGAGGCTGTCTGGCCAAGACGTATGCCTACGTCATTTTCATACGAGTTTCTTTTCCCTGACACAGAACAAAACCCATTGTGATTTTACATTTAGTACACGTACCTGTATGTTTGACACTTTCCACATAATTTTGAGTACAAGGCTCAAATTCCGTAAATAAGAATGCACTTCACACTAGAAGACAACAAATTTAATTTACAAACATACAAAAATATCCATTTTCGAAAATCAATAAAAACGGATACAACAGTTTTGTGTTCTCGACTGATGGCACACCCCGTATAAATTATTTCTCAATTAAAAACAATATATAAATCCCCTAAATTACACAAGCGGTTTTTAGCAACTAAGAATAATTAATTTAGTACATGTTTAATTGATATAAAATTGAATATATGCATGTGGTAATTAGTTCTAGCCTGATTGTGTCCTAGGAACATTTGTGTGCTCTTCAAACATACATAATGAATGTCTGTAATACCATGTCAACGATGTAAGACTAAATATGCATCTCTGTATGTGTGTGTGTGTGTGTGTGTGTGTGTGTGTGTGTGTGCGCGCGCGCGCGCGTGTTATCAGTAAAATAATAATCCTTGATTTGAACTGCACTTTACTGTTCTCTACCATACCATTTGATACCTTACAAATACAAAAATCAAGCTGTCCTAACACACTTTAAAATTGACACCAACTTCATCTGACTGTACAACAGGTCTGTAACACTTCTGACAGCACATGGAGAAAAGAAGAGTGGTCTTGGACATGGAATATTCGGAGAGGACCAGGAATCTTTTTCTAGTCTTAAGGTATCACTCCACAATAAGATCTGTGTTTTCTGGGTTTACGTTAAAAATGGCGTCTATAAAAAGATTTTTAAAAGGCAGTTGTCTTAAAGAAGGCCTTTAATACAATTGTAATGGTCTGTGACAGAGTATTTAAAAAATGCGACCTTGAACTTTCAAAAAGGATTCATCTCATTTTTGTAGCCTGACAACTGGCGGAGTGATATTGTTTATTATGGATGTGCCAAGGCTCATTTTTGAACCAGCCTAGGTGACAATTTAACAATGGGGCAGGTAACTTTATGAGCCGATAAGAGTACAAACTTACTGGATGACCTTATGTTATTTTGTCACGTAAATTTAAACTATAGGCAGTTATTTTGACAAGTAGGTTTTAAACTAGAGTAATACTTTCAAGTCAATCAATCAGAATTGTTGAATTATTATTCGAAAAGCTGTAGTGAGATTTTAAATTATATGAAATTATATAGTAAAACATAGTAGCGGTCTGATGCCATAACTAACCTTAGCCGCCACTAGTGTAATGACAGCTTGCTGTTACCGTGTCCGTTACTATATCTCCTCCTCAACCGATGGGTAAAATGTTGCCGTTGGGATAACCAACTGCACGAGCGGTGTCATCCTTGGCTCCCACCCACTTGATACGGGGGATGAGGGTAAAAAAAGGTCAGACGTACAATTTTAAAAATAATACAAAATGACACTTTCAAATATTTTCTTGCCAAAATGGGTCACTGTCTTGTTTTGGTGATGAGTATCGGGAAGGGGGATGGGGTGGTGGCGAGGGAGTACTAGTGGAATTTGCTGTAAAAAGAGTGGGGATTTGCGATGGTGATCCATTGCAATTGTTCAGTTTTCCTTTAAAATCGGTTTCATCCAGCTTATGTGTTATTATACGATAAGGAATGTAGGGCAGGAACTGGTTCAGTAAAACTATTTGAGGATTTACAAAAGTGTGTGTAAAGAAAAAAATAACATAATGATTGTAAGCGTGTAATCCAATATATCTGAAAGATACATTGTATTTCTGCGGTCATATCATATGATATTTAACAAATAATAATTATCATAAATAACAATGCTATATAAGGTTTACAAATAATAATTATCATAAATGACAATGCTATATAAGGTTTACAAATAATAATTATCATAAATGACAGAGCTATATAAGGTTTACAAATAAGTTGGTTGCAGAGAGATAAAGCTTTCTGACACTGAAAACTATCTATAGAACCCGGAACATTTAAGATGAAAAGCGATTGCTTTCTACATGGGGCTCAGAAATGTATGTCATGCTCTTTATCAAAGGTTGTCCCGAAAAATTTTAAATTATATAGTTATCAACACATCTATATGTATAGAACAAAATGGACATAGTTCGATATTGGTTCAAAAAAGAACAAATTGTTTTCTCAAGATTGAAATGCCAATAGCTTAAAGAAGTTCAGTAAAGTTTATTTACGCATTACATATTCATCGAGAAAAAATTATACCGGAAGTAGGACATAGAAAAAAATATCTATAGTACTTATGATACTAGCGTACATATCATTAGAAATTTAGAATAAGATACATTTATCTAATATTAGCAATTTAGAATAAGATACATTTATCTAATATTAGCAATTTAGAATAAGATACATTTATCTAATTTTAGCAATCTAGAATAAGATACATTTATCTAATATTAGCAATTAAAATAAGATACATTTATCTAATATTAGCAATCTAGAATAAGATACATTTATCTAATATTAGCAATTTTGAGAATAAGATACATTTATCTAATTTTAGCAATCTAGAATAAGATACATTTATCTAATATTAGCAATCTAGAATAAGATACATTTATCTAATATTAGCAATATAGAATACGATACGTTTATCTAAAATAGCAATTTAGAATAAGATACATTTATCTAATATTAGCAATTTAGAATAAGATACATTTATCTAATATTAGCAATTTAGAATAAGATACATTTATCTAATATTAGCAATTTAGAATAAGATACGTTTATCTAATTTTTGCACATTAGAATACGATACTTTTATCTAATATTAGCAATTTAGAATACGATACATTTATCTAATATTAGCAATTTAGAATAAGATACATGTATCTAATTTTAGCAATTTAGAACAAAATACATTTATCTAATATTAGCAATTTAGAATAAGATACATGTATCTAATATTAGCAATTTAGAATAAGATACATTTATCTAATATTAGCAATTTAGAATAAGATACATTTATCTAATATTAGCAATTTAGAATAAGATACATTTATCTAATATTAGCAATTTAGAATAAGATACATGTATCTAATTTTAGCAATTTAGAATAAGATACATTTATCTAATATTAGCAATTTAGAATAAGATACATTTATCTAATATTAGCAATTTAGAATAAGATAAATTTATCTAATTTTAGCAATTTAGAATAAGATACATTTATCTAATATTAGCAATTTAGAATAAGATACATTTATCTAATATTAGCAATTTAGAATAAGATACATTTATCTAATTTTAGCAATTTAGAATAAGATACATTTATCTAATACTGATTCTGGAAAAGTGACTATATGGAGAAAAAAATTTGAATATCGTGATTGAAAACTAATTTCTAAATCACATTTGGCTTCCTAATCCTAATAAATTGATTTACATTTTGACAATAGCAGATCTGTCTAACAAGTCTGTCAGTAAAACCTACCATAGGACCACCGCCGAAAACCCCCCACTCCCAAATGAATTTATGTGTGTGTGTGTGTGTGTGTCTCTCTCTCTCTCTCTCTCTCTCTCTCTCTCTCTCTCTCTCTCTCTCTCTCTCTCTCTCTCTCTCTCTCAACACATTATTGGCTATATCATGTGAGGAAATGGGAGCTAAGTGCGTTTTCCAAGGACACACCGAGGCAGTCGACCCGGGTTGGTTGGGGTGTGTATCGAACCGGTTTTTGTGGAATTGGGGCCTCATGACTTTAAATAGTGATGGTGCCTGTCCCTATTTCCTGTGACAACTGGCTTACTCGTTTTCACCTTCCTGACTCTTTTCCCTATAAAATGTTTTTATCCTATATTAAAAATTACTTAAGATACTAATATCGGGTGGTTCCAGTTTCGATTATTATATAGGATACTTCCAACTAATACGTACTTGTCACGCAAGCCATTACACGTGCCGATACCAATGGACTGCCAACCAATACAATCGCTGCCAAAAGGTGCGAGCATCACGTGATTTACAGTACCATTGGCAGGTTATCGGACTTTCAGGTCTAATATCATTCACGTATTCGACTACTATTGTATGTCATATACAGATTCAAATCGTCATGACTTAAACATTTTAAAACCATTTTTTATGAAAGTTTCAGTATGCACTAAAAAAAAAAAAAAAAAAAAAAAAAAAAAAAAAAAAAATTGCACTAATTCACGTGGGATAAGTGTTAAGATAAAATAATTTGATTTTGATATGATGTGCTATGCTAATACATAGGGCGTGGTTATCTCTGCTCTTCTGGTGATAGGTCAATTCACATGAATCTCATTTTCACTTCTCCTGGAAATGTTCAATAATAGAACCCTTTTGGCAAGATTTTAAACATAGATATGCAGTAAATGTAGTTATATTAGTGACTTCAATTTGACTTGACAAATTGTAATATTTGAAATTGCAGATTTAAAACATAGATATGCAGTAAATGTAGTTATATTACTGACTTCCAATTGACTGAACAAATTGTAATATTTGATATTGCAGATTTATTACATATAAATGTTAGTGATATATATCACACTGTTGACAGCAACAAAATTTATCTCTAATAAAAGACGTGATAAAAAGATACCTACTATGTAATCACTTAATTTTTTTCTCCAAATTTTAGTCTAAAATTGGAAGAAAATATTATTTGTTTGAGTCTTTGAGTCTTTGCAACCTTATATAAATTTTCTTGAGTTATAAGATATTAATTCCTAAATATTCATGACTCGTAATATCTAATACAAATTATGTACTTACATTATACATGTGTCATTTGTTTATGTACTTACATTATACATGTGTCATTTGTTTATGTACTTACATTATACATGTATCATTTCTTTATGTACTTACATAATACATGTGTCATTTGTTTATGTACTTACATTTTACATGTGTCATTTCTTTCTCTCTGAGGGTAAAAAACATGATCTTATATACAATAATACCTGTATCTGACATATTTCAGAATTTCCAATGTTATTATGTATTTCATAGAGTATTTGTACATGTTAAGTACTTGATACAGAATATGTATATATTACGTACTTGATACAGAATATGTATATATTAAGTTCTTGATACAGAATATGTATATGTTAAGTACTTGATACAGAATATGTATATGTTAAATACTTGATACAGAATATGTATATGTTAAATACTTGATACAGAATATGTATATATTAAGTACTTGATACAGAATATGTATATATTAAGTACTTGATACAGAATATGTATATATTAAGTACTTGATACAGAATATGTATATCTTAAGTACTTGATACAGAATATGTATATGTTAAGTACTTGATACAAAATATGTATATATTTAGTACTTGATACAGAATATCTATATATTAAGTACTTGAAACAGAATATGTATATGTTAAATACTTGATACAGAATATGTATATGTCAAGTACTTGATACAGAAAATGTACATGCTAAGTACTTGATACAGAATATGTATATGTTAAGTACTTGATACAGAATATGTATATATTAAGTATTTTATACAGAATATGTATATGTTAAATACTTCAATGCAATGAGAGTTATGGCAAGTATATTATGAAATGACTTATTTTTAATCACTATATCATGTGTTGAAAGATAGACTGGATCCCTATCTGGCTGATTGATTTTGTCCTAGTTCGCATTAGTGATTACTCTCAGACGTCTCGATATTTCGTGCCACTGGATTTAGACAGGCCTGAACGAGAGAGTGAAGGTGACTACGCAACTTTCCGTTCGACACCAGATTACTCTAAACATTAGTATTGTATTGGGAAAGTAATACTGAATAATATGCTTAAAATATAAATAGTTCTTTTACTCCTGTTACCTGTGGAATGCATTAAAATGTTTTTTTTCTGACGTAATAAGGTGTAAAGTAGCAATGAATGGGAAACGTTTGGTGCTACTTGATTAATTGATGTATTATTGCACGCTTAAGTTCCATATACTAGTATGAAAGCTCTTCATGAAAAACAACCCCAGGGTTCTCACAGTCCGACAATAGACTGCAAAGGTATATTTAAATCCTTGTGATGTTATTAGGAATGCTTCAAAGTAAATAATCGCACAAATTCCTTAATAAGAGGGAAGGGGATTAGTAAATAGTTGCATACATATTAATCTTTTTCTTCTAGAAATGCAATTTACTCAATAAATAACTGAAAATCATGTTTTGTCCAGCTCTGACTTTAAAGGAATAAATATTGACACATTAATATGGTCGAAGGTAAATGTTAACGTAAAATCTGCTGCCCAGTGGCAACTCACAACTCTTTTTTTTATCAGTAATACCCCACCCCACCGCACGCCACCCCACCACCATATCAACACTAGTCAGACCCCATGTTTCATTACGTAACAACATGCCACCTAGATGCGCCAGACATAGGGTATATTGTCTGGAGACACTACTAGATAATTACTGACTCTTCTACAGACCTACAAGAAGTCTTCGAAGAACACCTCTGGTCACTTACTGACAACCCTAAAACTTATATGAAAAACGTAAAAACCCCACTTTGGGTGTGCGGTATTTAATTCCAAAACAGTACGGAAATGGGAGCATGGAGAGGTAAAGAAAGATGTTTAATCTGTAAATAAATGCCTTTTTTCATAATGGGGGTTACTTACAACAGTAATCAACGGTTAGAATGTTTCAGTATAAACGCCATTTACGCCCTGACTTGCAATTTTTGTGCCTCCAAATATTTTGGTGAATTAACTAAAAGAATAAACAACCACAAAAACCATATCAGATAAAAGGTCAACTAAAACCCTATCAACTCAGACGGACACTCGGTCTAGTCCTTTGAAATGCTACCTTGAGTTAGATCACAGAGGGACTGATAAGTAAAGACCATCAAAAACAGAAGAAGAAGAAAAAATGCATACCGCACATGCGAACACAAGACAAAGATTTTTGGTTTAAAAAGAAGTCGTTAGTTCTTAACAGTGTATAGTTTGTAACTTACTGTAAGTCAGTTAGTTCTTAACAGTGTATAGTTTGTAACTTACTGTAAGTCATTTAGTTCTTAATAGTGTATAGTTTGTAACTTAATGTACATCGGTTAGTTCTTAACAGTGTATAGTTTGTAACTTAATGTACATCGGTTAGTTCTTAACAGTGTATAGTTTGTAACTTACTGTAAGTCAGTTAGTTCTTAACAGTGTATAGTTTGTAACTTAATGTACATCGGTTAGTTCTTAACAGTGTATAGTTTGTAACTGACTGTAAGTCATTTAGTTCTTAACAGTGTATAGTTTGTAACTTAATGTACATCGGTTAGTTCTTAACAGTGTATAGTTTGTAACTTACTGTAAGTCATTTAGTTCTTAACAGTGTATAGTTTGTAACTTAATGTACATCGGTTAGTTCTTAACAGTGTATAGTTTGTAACTTACTGTACGTCAGTTTCTTTCCTATCAGTTTGTTCAGTCTGAATCTCCTTTAGTAGCATCAAACTGCTACTGCTACTTTTATTATTATTATTATTATTATTATTATTATTATTATTATCTTTCTAGTACTTCTCATAAATATCTTGATATTTTTCCTCGTAGTTAAAATTATATACGGAATGTTAACAATATACGCAAAAATATTGCATCGCTAAAGATAGGTGACTCAAATAGCTCGAAATGACGTGGTGAAACAGGTAACGCTTAACAGTACAGCGCTATAGTCCTTCTCGTTAACATCCAAACTAGTTTCCTTTGCATCAGCTACTTACACATACATATACATACTTACACATACATAGACATACTCACACGTACATAGACATACATACACATACATAGACATACATACACACACATATACATACTTGCACGTACATAGACATAAATACACATACGTAGACATACCTACACACACATAGACATATTTACACACACATAGACATACGTACACATACATAGACATACATACACAAACATAGACATACTTACACATACATTGACATACTTACACATACATAGACATACTTACACATATATAGATAACAGGTCATATTTTACATATGTAGTTAATTCTCTTGAATATTTTTTTCTAATGTTTAGTTTTCACATTTTCATTTTTTTCGAGAGTTCTGTTTCTTTGTGCCATGATGTAAATAGTCATTACTCTACACGTGTTACAATATGTTTTCGTGTGTCTTTTTGTATTTATTTTAATGTCCCCCGATTAACTTGTTTAAGTCAACACGTCGGGAAACTTGGTTTTATTTTCTTTCCAGCGCAGTTGTCTAATTTAATGGTGTGTATACACTGCTTGTTGTGTGCAAGCGTTTGCCTGGACACGAGGAAAGAGTTTGATCATAAGAGCAGAGCAAAGTCCGAAGATTCATTGTCTTCTCTGAGTGTTCCGGAAAATGTTTGTACACAGCAAAAAGTGTAATATCATTGTCTGTACACAGCAAAAAATGTAATATCATTGTCCGTACACAGCAAAAAGTGTAATATCATTGTCCCTAATGACTAACTATTTTGCATTTTAATTATATACCAAATGCCTAAAAAATGAGTTTTTAAACACACAAAAATCTCTACTCAAATAGCGCGTGTAATTCCGATATTTGAATACAGGTGAAATCATAACAACGAGCTACGGCAAAACCAGTCAAAATCTGATGACTTACGTAAGGATATGAATATATATTTATAAAATGAGTATAACCAAACCTGCCTTATATAAACTGTGTGCGCGTGTGTGAATCATTATTCATGAAATTATTTTTGGAGGAAAATCAATCGGTTCATATCTAATATTTCTTTGAAAGAATGCGACAGGTAATACATTCCAAAAACATCTTTACAATATCATATTTACCAAATCTGCAAACAAATTCAAAATAAATGTATGTATATATGATGTAGTGTTTTAGGGCACCTCAGCACAAAAATAAATAAAACATTCCAACAAGTCGATTTCAAAAGTCTACCAAATACTAGAAGTTTGAATAACATCCTTTTTATTCGTCGTGAATAATTATTCTTCACTGTCCACGGAATGACGATTTATGCATTTTATTCAGTGTTTGTATCGGGATTATACAGCCCCTTTCATCTCAGAACAGACCATAACAAACACCATGAAAACTGAGAATTAGTTTCTTATAGAATAACGGGATTTTTAAGTTAGTACATTTATCTGAACATAAAACGACGTGTGATTTAGAAATCTATGGTACAGAAAGGAGTGTCTATCGATCTAACCTGTAGAAATAAATGTGTGTATGTATGTATGTATGTATGTATGTATGTATGTATGTATGTATGTATGTATGTATGTATGTATGTATGTATGTATGTATGTATGTATGTATGTATGTATGTATGTATGTATGTATGTATGTATGTATGTATGTAGGCAGGTAGGTAGTAGTGTTTTACGGGACCTCAGCACAAAAATAACTAAAACATTCCAAGAAGTCCAGTTGAAAGTAGATATATGATGATAATACTTGATAATACTGTCCTGTCGTGTTGGTATAAACAGTTGCTGATATTTTTTGTTTGTTGATGTTGTGGTGACGTATTCCTAAGCTGAGGGTGGTGACGTATTCCTAAGCTGAGGGCGGTGACATATTCCTTTCCTCTTCTGTTTCTTCTGAACATTGTCGCACTTCATGAAACAGACGGCTTAGTCAAACTATGTGGTAACAGTATGGTAATTATAACTTGCTTTTAAACGTCAAAATTGTACATTGTACGCTATTTCTATGACTAAAATACAATTAATTATGGCATATATTCCAGTCGTCGACTAATATCTTGCCCGAATATTTAAATTTACATTTTTTGGCCACCACAGAGCATTCATAAAACGGTTTATGAATTTTCGTCATTAGCCATCTTTTAATTGCTTAGAAACATATCGTCACCTAAGTGAATTATAGAAAGATTGTGCGATTACAAGCTCTGAAAATAATGTCATATCATTGCATAGAAAACAGAAATGTCTCTTTATCGTTGGAAATTGCTTTGTATGTGTGAAATATCACATAATTGGTGAATTCATCTTATGGGTAAGGTCATGACTGGTTGACGGTTGATAAGAGGTGCCAGTCAAGTACATACTAAATGTTAATTCGTGTGTCGGCATCTAGATTGTCGTATGGCTGCCAAACACAAGGTCATGCAATATGACCAGTCTGCACGCAACCATTTCAGATAAAAAAAATGGCCTTACAGTGGGAAATGGATACTTTTGATGGAAAAGGAATATTTAAGAAGCAGAAGTCCTGGATAATATAAAGTATCACAAAATTCTTTTTAGGGCACAGAAAATTGTATCTATTAGTACTATTATTATCTCCGTTGGTATGTTTGGAAATATTATTTCTGCGCATATATGTATACATATTTGTTTAGGGGGATACTTTCTTTCATGAACAAAGTACAATAAACTATAGTGAAATTGAATTATTATCTTCTCATTATATACTTAATGTTTATAACAGGACAGAGTGATTTTTTTAAAATTTGTTTTTAAGTGGAACTCAGTTGTAGAAGAAACAAAAATGGAACATCAACTCTAAATTCTACTTTAAGATATGCATATTTCTGGATATTTGTATGAGCATCATACCTTAAAGAAGAAAAAAGAGTAATATTATTTCTTTCCCTATCTTTTTTTTAACAATAAATTCAGGCTAAAATTAATTAAATAACTGACTATAAAAAAGTGACAAGTTCCGATGAAGCGAGATAATTCTATCGCTCAAAGAATTTTTGACTTGCATTCAGAAACTCTAGAATCGAATTGTCCCCTAATACAGCAGTTCTCACAGAATATATGTCTGACATTGAATAGATGTGTTTTATATTTTATGGCATATTAGCACACACAGAATATATGTCTGACATTGGATAGATGTGTATAGGATTGTATGGCACATTAGCACACACAGAATATATCTCTGACATTGGATAGATGTGTATAGGATTTTATGGCACATTAGCACACACAGAATATATGTCTGACATTGGATAGATATGTATAGGATTTTATGGCATATTAGCACAATCCTGACTATATAGGGACAACCAAAAACTAGGCAGCAATAATGGCAACGTCAAATACCTTGCCAATTTGCCCAGGGAGATAAACTCGTGAGACAACAGATTAAAGGTAAAGATATTTGCAAAAACTCCCCAAAAAGGTATACAAAACAAAGATAAAGGCAAAAAGGGTAAATTCCTTATAAATGTCCAATACTGTCTCAGCTGGAATATCATCACGGGAAGCATCCAACGGCAATCAGGTTGCCCCCAATAATTGCCTCTTCAAATAGAGGAGTAGGCGCATGGGACCGATTGTACGTCCCCGGGGCATGCAGGGAGGGTCTAACATAACATAGGAAGGAATATTTTATTAATTCTGCTTTTCTTGCGTATTTCGTACGATGCATTGTCATTTAGACGTGCTTGGCACAACGTAAGTAACAGTTTTTAAGAAATACTTTCAAGGGTCGCATAAAGAATGAAATACATTGAATCTTGTACACTCTTTTGTATTATCCACTAAATGTAATCTTTATGCCACGTAACTCGAAAAGAAACGAAGTCTCTGTTGACCAGATCATGACGACAACGAATGACTGAGAGCAAAATTATAGCATTGTAAATTTACCTACTAATCTCTCTCTCTCTCTCTCTCTCTCTCTCTCTCTCTCTCTCTCTCTCTCTCTCTCTCTCTCTCATATGACCCGACCACCACCACTACCACCAGCACGCCAGACTATTGTATAACTTCAATTAAGTTGAACACTTTAAAATTTAATCTTTCTCCCGATTCCCACAGTCCTCTTTCGGCCATCTCCCCAGGATGACAACATTCCCATGTTAATCATGAGCTGCCAATCAGTTTCGCGGAGTTTGACATCGCAGAATTCATTACATCATAGCCAGATATTGTTAAAGTTATCTGAACTGGTTAATTCTTGAATGTCTCCACTGGGCCTGTTGAGGGATTTTAAATGGACCGTTGTCCCAAATGAAAACCGTAACGATCTCCAGTACATAAAAGAATAATTTTCTTTTCATCAACAGGCAGACTGTTGGTCACTTAATTTAGAGAAAAAAGATGGATAGACATTCAATTATTGCGGATACTGGAGTATGTTTAATTGAAAAAAATCAAACAGATTATCGTTTATAATAGGTCATCCAAAAATTCGTTACTAATTTCCTGTTTAGATTAATTTCAGTGCCTCGAATCATTGTAGAGATTGTTATCTGTTAGCGCCGCCTTTGTCACAAGCAGACACGGAGACTGGCGAAATAATCTAGTCACCTAGATTTCTTCAAAACATTTACAAAATGTATCTGACATTTGTAAAAAAAATTCTTGCTGTTCTATGACGATTTTTGTAAGTGTCAATTTTGTATCGACCAATTAAAATGTTATTGCTCGGTATCACTGGAGTGTGCACGCATGCCTGGTAACGGCCTTCGTAGGCATTCGCTCTATTTCATAAATCAAATTCTGCATCTTCTGCGCAAAAATCTGTTCCTGTATTCTTGTAATGGATGCATATAAATCTGTCTTATATCCCCTACTCCAAGGCAGTCCACCATTTGGGGGTTTATTCTGTTGTCAGTCTGATGAACATCCTTTAAAGTGACAATCTTCTATGCTATATTTTTTATTGTCTCCTTGAGTTCTAAGATAGTTGCCGCGTATGCTTACATCACTGGTTCAAATTTTCGCTTGGCCCTTTAAAATATCACTGCACTTCTCTTCTCTCGCTTTAAGGTTATTTACCAATTTCCTAAGTTTGAATTCTCTCTATTTAAAGTTTTGGGAAGTCTTCTATTTATCATAATTAATGCTGTCACTTGACTGTCTAATATTACTCTAATGACCGTTTTGAGGATACCGTTTCCAACGTGATTTTCTGCGGTATCATAGGACTACCTTCATACGTCTTTGACATCTGTTTATCTTGCTGTGATGACAACTATATTTTGGGCTGAGTATGATCACCGTCGTTATGTGTTATCTGTTTACTATGTTTGCCTCACTATCACCATTAAGTTAAGGCCATGTACACTTGTTATCTATAGGCACAACAAGTTTTAAAATTCGAGACACTGCCATCTTCTGTATCTATTTTTTTGTTCCTAACTTCACTACTTACCAAACATACCACATTCCTGTCATCAAAGATTTTCCTGCACTCTGATTAGCATCAATCATTGTAACTATCGCATAAAGCATTGTCTATCGCACACACGACTAGTACTGTTTAGTTCACATACAACATTGTCTATCGCACACATGACTGGTACTGTTTAGTTCACATAAAAGCATTGTCTATCACACACATGACTGGTACTGTTTAGTTCACATATAAGCATTGTCTATCACACACATGACTGGTACTGTTTAGCTCACATAAAACCATTGTCTATCACACACATGACTGGTACTGTTTAGTTCACATAAAAGCATTGTCTATCACACACATGACTGGTACTGTTTAATTCACATATAGCATTGTCTATCACACACATCACTGGTACTGTTTAGTTCACATATAGCATTGTCTATCACACACATCACTGGTACTGTTTAGTTCACATATAGCATTGTCTATCACACACATCACTGGTACTGTTTAGTTCACATATAGCATTGTCTATTACACACATCACTGGTACTGTTTAGTTCACATATAGCATTGTCTATCACACACATCACTGGTACTGTTTAGTTCACATATAGCATTGTCTATCACACACATCACTGGTACTGTTTAGTTCACATATAGCATTGTCTATCACACACATCACTGGTACTGTTTAGTTCACATATAGCATTGTCTATTACACACATCACTGGTACTGTTTAGTTCACATATAGCATTGTCTATCACACACATCACTGGTACTGTTTAGTTCACATATAGCATTGTCTATCACACACATCACTGGTACTGTTTAGTTGACATATAGCATTGTCTATCACACACATCACTGGTACTGTTTAGTTCACATATAGCATTGTCTATCACACACATCACTGGTACTGTTTAGTTCACATATAGCATTGTCTATCACACACATCACTGGTACTGTTTAGTTCACATATAGCATTGTCTATCACACACATCACTGGTACTGTTTAGTTCACATATAGCATTGTCTATCACACACATCACTGGTACTGTTTAGTTCACATATAGCATTGTCTATCACACACATCACTGGTACTGTTTAGTTCACATATAGCATTGTCTATCACACACATCACTGGTACTGTTTAGTTCACATATAGCATTGTCTATCACACACATCACTGGTACTGTTTAGTTCACATATAGCATTGTCTATTACACACATCACTGGTACTGTTTAGTTCACATATAGCATTGTCTATCACACACATCACTGGTACTGTTTAGTTCACATATAGCATTGTCTATTACACACATGACTGGTACTGTTTAGTTCACATATAGCATTGTCTATCACACACATCACTGGTACTGTTTAGTTGCCCTTTTTTCCTCAAGAAGTATTTGCGCTGCAGCCGCTACAGCCATTTTTCGAATAGTAAATACTCACAGATGAAACATTTAGATATATTAATATGACTTTTTTTAAATAGAAGAGGTAAAGGAAAGAAAATGAATAGATAAGTAAGTACACTGAAAAATAAATAAACAAATGCAAATTTTGTGCTTATTTTCTTAAGGAAGAACATTTAAGTAATAACACACACACACAGACACAGACACAGACACACACACACACACTGGACTAAGCTGATGCCTAACATTTCAAGCATTCGATTAAATTATTTTAAATTAAAACCACTACTATATACCTGCTTTGTTTTCTTTCCCCTATAACTCGGTCGCAGTACATCAAACTTGTTTCAATTGTGATTAAACTTAATATTTTCAAGAGAAAGATATGTTGCAAGTTATTTGTACGATTTCTACGACAGATGAAGAAAGTACAGTGAAAATATGGGTGTCTCTATGAAAAACCTTGATATGACGACCTGTTGAACCTTGATCTGACGACCTGTTGAACCTTGATCTGACGAACTGTTGTAGTGGAAACTTATGATGATGAACCGAATACAATTACAGTAAGTGAGTGCTGATTCTGAGGATTTTGAAACATAACAGATCTGGCCTAGATATCATAACAGATCTGGCCTAGATATCATAACAGATCTGGCCTAGATATATAACAGATCTGGCCTAGATATATAACAGATCTGGCCTAGATATCGTAACAGATCTGGCCTAGATATCATAACAGATCTGGCCTAGATATCATAACAGATCTGGCCTAGATATCATAACAGATCTGGCCTAGATATCATAACAGATCTGGCCTAGATATCATAACAGATCTGGCCTAGATATCATAACACTCTGAGTTTGAGTCTGAGATTAAATTTTCACCATCAGCCAATCAGAAACGAGCTTACCAAAGTAACGTCATATCTGATTCGCTGAAACAAAATCTTAAACTCCAAACACAGGCTCAAGAGTTTGATAATTTCCAGGCCTAATTTTCTAATAGCGATTGTTTTAGTTGCATGCCCCAAATGCAATTACGTGCATATTGATTCAATAAGTATTTTGAAATATAACAAGGCTGAACTCTGGTATAAAAGTCTAATTTAAAGAACTCCAGTATTACATTACTCGACCCAGATGTATGTACCATTGACCCCATATCCCCTGCTGGAGGAGGAAAGGGATATCACATCACCACTACCTCGTTAGGATATTAAGGAAATCGCCATGTATGACCATGATTGATGATTGATCAGGGGAACAGTTGCTATCTGTAAAAGCATGTACTGGATGAAGACAATATATATATATATATATATATATATATATATATATATATATATATATATATATATATATATATCTATATATATATACATAAAAAAATTGGAACGCGGCGAGGGGTAAATAAGAAACATTCCCTAGATTTCGACCTAAAGTAATGTCTTCCTCAGGGGGCAATAAAGAGCACACACACACACACACACACACACACACACACACACACACACACACACACACACACATTCTACAAATGGAATGGGAGAGATATACATCTGTAAAACTACTATTATTATAACATAGAAGCAAATAGTGATAATGGAGTAAATTTTCCGCTCTTCTCATTATGAATGTGTTAGTTTAAATATAGTGATACACACACACATACACACGCACGCACACCATTATAAAAACAGTTAAATACGAGCCTTTTGACCAGATATATGTATGTGGCATTAAGTCAAAATTTAAGATGACCATTTAAATATCCATACTGAGATATGGTACAGCAAAAACAACTAGACTACAGGTACAGTGATCAAGTGCATAAAATGTAACATTTATTTACAGGAGCAAATGCCAAATGTTAGAATAATTGACTTTAATTTAAAAACAATTCTAGATACAATCTTCAGATACGCCTCTATAAATGCCATTTAATACTTGAATAATAAAATAATACTGGTCAGAATTCCTGGCACTTGCATCTACTGAGTGAAATAAAAATGTATGCGTGTATCCACAAGAGTGCCATAAATACTTTAGCATTCAGAGGGTTAATTGCCAAAGAAAGTGAGGCTGATAATATTGTTGTAATATATTCATAATACTATGATGTCTTGATGAAAGTTTTGTGTCTAACATCAGACTAATTGCTGTAGAACAGGTTACATTGACATATAGCTCCCAGTCCTCGGGTTACATTGACATATAGCTCCCAGTCCTCGGGTTACATTGACATATAGCTCCCAGTCCTCGGGTTACATTGACATATAGCTCCCAGTCCTCGGGTTACATTGACATATAGCTCCCAGTCCTCGGGTTACATTGACATATAGCTCCCAGTCCTCGGGTTACATTGACATATAGCTCCCAGTCCTCGGGTTACATTGACATATAGCTCCCAGTCCTCGGGTTACATTGACATATAGCTCCCAGTCCTCGGGCGGATACTACGCAACATAATTTACCCGTGATACGTATCAGTTACTGCAGTGACCTTGACATTAAATAAAACAGAATTTTTCCACGGAGAGATGTTTCATTGAATTATGAAACGTGTTAAATATATTATTTCATGTGATTATAGAGAATCATAATAAACAGCAACACCAGTCCGTAACACTACAATCATGCGATGTCTAATATTCACAATGTTTCAATGACCTATCAAAACAGGTACTTGATTTAGTTTATATCTGCATTGAATATTATTTTACATTTAATTATTTTCATCAGACATTATGAGTTTTAGTATTAGCATAGTGGTTTCTTTACGTAAAGTTTGTCTCCATGCATTTTGTTTGATCGTGTCGTTGCACTGACAATTCGCCAGACTCCACCTATCTGCCATATAAAATATTACGAAATCGCACCTATAACCTTACCTGTCAAGATACTTACAACAACAACAACAACAACAACAACAACAACAACAACAACAACATAATAATAATAATAATAATAATAATAATAATAATAATAATAATAATAATGGTCGGTTTTCCCGTTCGACAATTTATAGTTTGAACCTAGCCCGATCGAATACTCATCCACACGTCCAAGAGAGGGATGGGTCATCTTGAAAGAAACAATGTCAATTACTTATGTGATTAAAATATTTAAAGGTTGTTAAAAAATATGGACCATAAGAAACAAAGTGCTTTGGTACAACACCGAAAGACTCGGCAAACTAATAAAGTCCGTATTTAACTGCTTCAGTAATACAATTCTCCATACAAACTTAATTTATAAGATACCGCTAACAATTGATGGAAGTTAATGTGTGAAGAGGAATAAACATTTCCTTGGTACTACTGTTATGTATGATGTTTATATAATATTGTGGATATTTTAGGAAATTATAAATGTTTCTTCACTTTAATATTTGCTTGAGTCTTAATGTTATCGGGAAAAACATGTTTAGCTGGTGTCCTTGAATTAGGTTGTTTTGATCAATATAATGTTTTCTCAATTTGAAGGTCAAGGTTGAATTTTGTTTACAGGTAGAATTCCATTAAGATGACTCATATTCTAGAACATTCTGTCATGTGACCAATCTTTATATATGCCATGTTTGGTGGACATTTATTCAGTTTTGACATTACCATCAGTCTTGTAAAGAGCTTTTACAGTTGTGAAAATTCATTCCAAATTCTAAGAGAGGAATTATTTTAAATATTCATTGGATTATAACAGTGCTCATAAACTTTTGGATTTTGGATTTTTAATTGATGATTTTGGAATTTATGTGAACTTATATTCAGAGATTTTGGAATACTTCATTTTGACATCAGCACATCAAGATTTCTAGTACATCAGGACTTTGGAGACCATTGGCACATAATAACATTCAAGGACACAGCCGTGAATTCGGAACATTCTATATTTAAGACTTGTGATTAGAACAATCATTCTTATTGGATTATTAGGATTTCAAAACACATTACTGTAAGTGACTTTTTGATTTTTCATTTTAATTATCTAGTAATAAATTGCTTGTTGATTTTTTACTTGATTTGTTGGTTTCACTTTCTTTCTGTTACATTTTTCTTAGACCATAGAGTCGTAACAGAAATTGGGGGCTCGTTCCGGGATTGAATTTCTTTAAAGCATATTAGAGATATTAAATTTATCTTTGAAATTCATCTTGATTTTGTGTCTGAATTTTTTTTTTTCTTTGGCAAAGATTTTTAATAGAGAAATTTTTTGTGTGTGAAACCAACAAGCATTTACAATGGCATCTAATGTTCAGAATTTCATTTCAAAACCTACCCAGGAGGGGTTAGAGTGCATGAGAAAGGATGAGTTGCTCGAGCTTGCCAGAAAATACAGTCTATCTGAGGCAAAAGTATCATTGACAAAACAGGAAATAAAGATTATTTTAATTCAGTATTTAGTAGGAAAGAGAATTTTTGAAAATAGTGCTTTAAGTTCGAAGAGAAAGCCTGTATCTGGTTCTGACAGGAAATTAAGGGAATTAGAGTTAAAGAACCAGATGGATTTAGAGTTAGCAAAGCTTCAGATTCAGAGAGAGAGAGAAAAAGAAGAGAGGCAGATGGAGAGAGAGAAAGAAGAGAGGCAGATACAGATGGAGAGAGAGAAAGAAGAGAGGCAGATACAGATGGAGAGAGAGAAAGAAGAGAGGCAGATACAAATGCAGAAAGAAGAGAGGCAAATGCAGATGGAGAGGGAGAGAGAGAAAGAGCAGAGACAGATGCAGATGCAAAGAGAAGAAAGGGAAATGCAATTTAAATTAATAGAATTAGAACTGGCAAACGGGGCACACTCCACTCCTTTAAACACAAGTCCAGGTTTTGATGTTACTAGATATATTAGGTTAGTACCCCCTTTTCAGGAAAAAGAAGTAGATAAATACTTTCTTCATTTCGAGAAAATAGCTGAAAACTTGAAATGGCCCAGAGAGCATTGGACTTTGTTATTACAAAGTGTACTTATTGGCAAAGCTCGTGAAGTCTACATTTCACTGTCAGTACAACAAAGCACCGATTATGATGTGGTTAAGGAGTACATCTTGAAAGCTTATGAGTTGGTACCAAAGGCATATCGACAAAGGTTTAGGAATTGTAGAAAAGAAACTGGACAAACTCATGTCGAATTTGCAAGGGATAAAGAACAACTATTTGATAGGTGGTGCTCAGCCAAGAAAGTTGATCAAGCTTATGATAACCTCAGACAGCTCGTATTAATTGAAGAGTTCAAAAGGTGTAGCCATAGTGATGTTAAAACCTATCTTGACGAGCAGAATGTGGAAACTTTGGAAAATGCTGCTCGTATGGCTGATGATTATTCCTTGACTCACAAAATTTCATTTGGCAATAAGTCGTCCTCTCAGCAGTTTTCTGGTAAAAAACCATTTCAATCTCATTCGAGTACTTCCAAATTTCACAACAGCACAACTGTTAGGAATCAAACATCTGATAAGACTGATCAGAAATCCTTATCTCTTCCTACGTGCACTTATTGTAAAATAAAAGGGCACGTTATTTCTGATTGCTTCAAGTTGAAAAATAAGCAACAGAGTAAAGACAGAGCTTTTCCAAATGCTCTTATTTCTACGAGGTCAAGGTCACGGTCTTGTATTGAAAGCAATACATTTGTTGGGTCAAACAAACCCCAGTCTGATTCTATTTTGGAGGCTTATGAACCATTCATGTCAGAAGGTTCTATATCACTTATTGGTGATTCTGCCAAACCTATCCCAATTAAAATATTAAGGGACACTGGAGCTTCTCAGAGTCTTTTATTATCAGGTACTTTGCCTTTGTCTGAGGAGTCTTCTTCAAGTGAAAGTGTTCTTGTTCAGGGAGTTGAGTGCGGCTTTGTAAATGTTCCTCTTCATTGTGTAAATTTGGCATCAGACTTAGTTTCTGGACCTGTGACTGTTGGGGCAGTGACTTCTTTACCCATAGAGGGTGTTCATTTATTACTAGGCAATGACCTAGCTGGAGATAAGGTTGTGGTTAATCCACTTGTAACTGACAAGCCTTGTTTGGATCAGAAAGTTGATCCTGTCGAAACTGAAATCCCTGATTTGTACCCTGCTCCACTCTACATATTTTCCCCCCTCTCACAATCTCTATCATAATCACCTTCACAACAACCAAACTCATCCCCCATACAATTACCTACAAAATCATCTTACCCAAAAACACCTTACAATCACCCACCACCCCCCCATACAATCACCCCTATCACACAAAATTCCCCACCAACACAAAATAAACCACTTTCATCCCCCCCCTCCCCACCAATACTAATCCCCTTCTCCCTCACCTCTCACACAATAAATAAACCCTCTTTCACAACTATCCCATCCTCCCCCCCCCCTAACCCCTATATAACCCAAATATCCCCCATTTTACCAACATCTTCCCCATTCTCCCCCCATCATACCCCTCCATTATCCCCTCAATTACCCTATCTCACACCCCCAATAATAACACCTAACCAACACCTCCCCTTCCCAACAACCAAACTCCCCATCCCCACCAAATTATTACCAAACTTCTACCCTACCTACCAACACCCCCCCTCACCAATCCACCCCGAAAAACAATTCCCCCTCCCCACCCCCCCCCTATCATAAACACCCACA